>CM040240.1:241003169-241547496 GCA_022545495.1 Chrysanthemum lavandulifolium
GTTGACATCCAGAGATTGTCACCCGAGAGATAATCGATGACTTGGCTCGCTTCTTCAATGTTATCGATTATTCATTCCTTGTGTATTGGTATACTTGGATACTTGAGCTTCATACACATTCATCGGGGACGAAAGATGTGAACATAGGGAGGTGTTCTACATTACCCTCTTGATGTGTATTCGGAGAGTTCTTGGATATTGGTGTACTTGGTTCTTGAGCTTCATACCGTTCATCGGGGAAGAAAAATGTGAACATGGGAAGGTGTTCTTCATTCCCTCATGAAGTGTATTTGGGAGAGTTCTAGAGCATTATACAAAGAGGTCGATGCAACAATTCAACTACTTGGGGGAATTGCTCTTGAGACCTTTTGGAATGGATCGCTTGAGACTTGATGGTTATGAAATTTGAAGATTATTTATGAGTGGGATGATACGTTCTTTGTTCTTCTTGTTGATGATATAACCCGAATGGAGATCCTCGATTATCGTTCTTAAATGGAGCAGTGGATTTATGATAATGGTGTGCTTCCTGTGCACTGGCTAATGCAAGCTTGAAATAGAGCTTGAATACGCTCATCTTAAGGATTTTCGGTTTGGGGAAGTCCAGAGTCTCACTTTCGGATGGTTCAATTTCTCTCAATTCAGAGCCACAGAAGCTTTGGTGGTGAATGTTTAAGAGTTGATGACTTCTATCTTCTGACGTCTTTTCGATATCCTTATCTCGGTATCGTATCATCATCCTCTTTAACTATATCATCTACTCTATCCTTGTACATATTTATCGGAAAACAAAATACAAAAATATAAAACCGGAAACCAAATACAAAAATAGAAAACCAACAAAAGAAAATAGAAAATATAAAACCATCAAAAACCCATAAAAATTAGAAAATTTGAAAAATTCCAAAAATATGTTTTCTCTTGACATGTCTTCGATATCGATAACATCTACGGTCTTAGAAATGTCATTCAATAATGGCACGGACTTTAGATGAAGTTCGAGCGGAGGTGTAAATATTTCTTATTAAACATGTCTCAAAATATGGCTTCTGATTATTTGTTTGTAACCGCGCTCAAAATATGGCTTGCAGTTACTTGAGACTATGACCCGTGCTTAAAATATGGCTTGCTATTATTTCGATAGCAACCCGTTTTCAAAGAAGGAAAGTGCTACGCTTAATCGATTTTCAAAATTTTCGTGCACTTTTCCTAAAACAATTTGAGGAAAGTATGTGGAAGGACTAGCGTTCCTACACAAATGTTTTTCCGTCTAAAATTCTTGAGAAAAATATTTGTTGTTTCTCAAAATGGTGGTAAATGAGTTGCTTAACAATCGATTCGAGTTTTGTTAAATTGAAAACTCAATCAATGACTTCAACGCTTTTAAACTTTTCATAAAATGAGTCATGGATTGAGGGGATAATGTTTTCAAATCTATATCATCTAACGGGCTTTCTTAATTATCCCACGTGCTTAATTAAAAATGATATTTGCACAGTGTCAAGGACTAGGAATTTAGGATATGATTGTTAGGTTTAGATGATTAGTGTTTGATTAATACATAAACCCCATGCCTTATATAATCGATTGTTATGTTGAATTGACCTTGATTAGTCGATTGTTTATGGGTGATGTCGACCACCATATATTTGTATGTGTTCACTAACGTATGCGGTATTTTGGTTATAAGAATGTTCCCGATCCGGATCCACAGATGAATATGATTGGATGCGAAGGAAAGGGTAACGATTTCTTGTGTCGACAAATGAAGAAGCGGAGCTTAATTGGACTTCAATGGAGAGTTGGCATATATGCAACATGAGAGGTCTCACGCATCGGCAGATGGTTTTCTAAGTGATTGAAGAAAGCGGAGCTTAATTTGACCTCGGTTGGCATTCAAAATGCAGCGTGAAGAAGTCTCTCTTGCATCGTGACGGTTTCTTCAAACCCTACAAAGAACAACAACATAAGCTTCTCAACCACCTAACGTATCTTTATGCAGGATACCATTTTTAAACAATTTTGAATAATTTGATTAAATTGTTTTGAAAATGGAAAATATTGTTTTGAAAATATATTGGACTAAGTTTTTTGAAAATCACCGGACTTCATTTTATCAAAACTTAAGTCACTCAATTATTGACTTCGGTCATCGATTGAGGGGGAGAGTGATTTTATATAAAATATTTTCAAATGATATTTCTTCACAAAAAGTCCGTTTGTACAAAATAAGTGGTGAGCTAAAGATTTAATGTTATGTCATGGTATGATTTTTCGTTAGAATCAAGGTCTTTCAAAATGAAATTTTTACATTCTTGTTTGATTGTGAAATTGTTTTGTTTTACTTAAAAGATCTCTTAAAAACTATCATACCGACACTAACAATCTTTAATGTCTTATAATGCTCCTTATCCATCATATTTCAAAATTGAATCTTGCCACGTCTTTCCCCAAATTTTCTAAATGATTTAAATCGGTTGGGATCACAAATCTCAAATGGTTTGATATTTCGATCGGGGTAAAGATCGTGTTTAAATCTCAAATCATTTTAATGGAATTGGTTTTAGTCCTTCAAAGGCACTCCTGCCTCCATGTGCCAAACGATTTCAAATACACAATGCATGTTGAGGAGGAGGATTTATCCAAAACGGATGAGTATTTAAACAAGGCCACATTTTCTCCTATGTTTTCTAAACTTAATTAAATCATGGGATCCAAAATCTCAAAGGGTTTGATATTTTTGATCGGGGATAATTTGTGATTTAATAATGAAATTTGATAAAAAGTGATCGTTTTGATTTAATTGTGCCTTTGCTCACCATATGTGCTAGCAACTTCGTATCTGAAGCACATATTGAGGGGAGCAAATAAACTATCGAGTGCAGCTTTTAAAGTGATTTATTAAGTACCTTGATTGAGTTTTAAAATGGTTTCTTAATGGCACTTGTGATTGTGGATGTGCTTCAAATTAACTCTTGCCTCTATGTGATAAAAATGATTTCTAAAATCCTATGCACATATTGAGGGGGAGAATTTTACCATGAAAATCAAATGGCTTTTTCGGATGAAAATTGTGATCAAAGAAAATATTTCAAAGTCCTCTTGCCTCCTTGTGCTAAACAATTTCTAAATCACACGCACATGTTGAGGGGGAGGTTTTCTAAATGATCAAAAACAATTAAGGTACAAAATGTTTTGATTTTATATCACAAATACCTTGATTGGTTTTTCCAAATGATTTTTCAATTGGTTTTAAGGAAGAATGAGCTGCCAAAAGACCGACCAATTTACTTTATGCATGGTGTTATAAGGATGGTTAGGTTAGGTATTAGTTCCCACGATCCGCCGAGCAGGAGGGATCAACCGAGGACAATCCACTAGATAGTGTAGAGGTCCTTGGTATATTGAAAAAGGAGAAAAGTGAGATACGGGAAGAGTGCGGATCAGAGGCAGAGCTAGTCTTGGAATAAACCCAACAAGGTTCTAGTTATGAAGTCTCGGTAAGCTTGAGGGGTTGAAGAATGAAAAAGAACCGAATGTGAAAAGGGTGAAAAGAAATAGCCCTCCATCAATTCAACCTTAGGGGCGATAACCGGGTTCAATACATATGCTCTTGGTTGTTACTAAGGTAACACTGGTATTGAAGACAAGACGTCATGGACCCGATGATGCCCGCACTAAACTTCCCAAACCACTCAAGTTCCTCTTAAAAGGACTTGTTTCATTCTCACGGGAACCAGAGCATTATCTATCGACTTTTCTTAGAGATTGTTGATATTGAAGAAGGAGACCCTCTCCCAGTCTCCGACATAGGAACCAAATGTGCACTATTGAGTCTAGAGCCAAGAGATCATCCACAATATCTCGTTAGGACACTAAATTCATGAAGACTTGCTGTTTCACACAATGTGGAAAGTAAGTATATTAAGAGTCCTCACGCATTATCCTTGTGGTATTGCGGAACATCCGAGTGATATGTAAAAATATTCACGATGAAGATGGAAATCCTTCTAGAGCCAACATCAAACAAGCTCTTGGTGGGTGACATGTGAGATCTTGCAAAAGATCAAGCTTGTGACAACCGGATAGAAACGATGGGGCGATTCATTCTTGAATCAACCTTGGTCCAGGATAAGGATTGACGGATACCTTTGAAAAACCGGTCATTGTGCTTAAAAGTTCTTTTCTATAGCACTTGACGTGTATCAATGTTTCAAAATTAAAGGGTATTTATGATTGATAATTGATTTTCCATAAAACTTCGTTGTATTGCAAAACACTTTCTATCTTAAGCAATACACGGCGCTTTTCAAATCATTTTTCATCGATCGATGAATCTCAATTATTGGTTCACTCACTCCGTGTTGTCTTCTTTGAGACGTTCCGGTTTGAGAGCGGCTAGAAACATTTGCGAAACCTGTCAAGGAGATTCTTAGGAATCCCACCGATCACGAAAGATTTATCTCGATCAACGAGGCACCGTGGGCGTGTACCTCAATTCAACGAAGTGATCAAAGACACTTTCGGCTTTATTACTAATCGTCGTATGCGGTACACCCCGACGATTGCGACTTATCGAATTGAGGAGTCAATCCAAGCCGCATGTTCACGTGAACCACACTTAATTGAAGAAATCATGGTGGTGCATATCTACATAACACTGGTTTCGATATTTTTATACTATGCTTCGCTACGGCTGCTGCAAATATCATGAACCGATAAAGCTTCCGCTACTACGATGGAAAGATGTCATGATTCAAAAGTGTGATCATGTCGGTCCAAAAGTCACAACTTCACATGATGGCAACACTATAAAGGGTGATCCGAGATTTCTTGTGGTGATGATCTCAAAGAAAGCTCGAAGATCATCAAGATGTGGATCGTTCAAAGACCTCCATCGAAAGTACAAATCTATGCGGACTTTGAAGTTGCACTACAAAAGCACAAAGATTGCGGAATTGAAGAATTGAAGTCTACGAGCTCAAGAACAAAGACAAGAATAGAATGCTAGGATTCGAAATGTAAAACATGGGGTGACCTCCCTTGGGGAGATTGTTAGGAATTAGAAAATTCCATAGTGAAGTGTCGGTCACCCCAAGTGTTATCTAGCATAAGTTAGCTCAAGTAGACAAATCGTTAGTTACGTTATTTATTGTTTTATTAGTTAGTTATTAGTCTAGTTTAGCATAGTGCAACACCGTGGAGGAAGGACGGGTCTTTACCCACTGTATCCCTGATCCACAGGCCGATAGGAGGTCGTGTATTTGTAAGTATAAATACCCCTTCCATGGATGGAAGGGGTGGTGCTTCATAATCTAATATTCAACATTTGAAGTAACTCTCTACCAAGAAACACCCAACTCTCTAACTTTCTCTCTCTAATGGCTAACATGTATTTTGATCTCCCAAGACCACCCGAATCATCAAACACAATAAAAATAATGATCCTACACTTTACCACCTAAAATTCCACCCAAAATGTGAGGATCGCCCTTAGATTAGTAGGAATTAAAGCATTCATCTTTAATGCTTAGTGTGTGAACCGGTAGTATAATAGATTCTAGAACTTGTTTTGTGATGCATCCCGAGATCGCTAGTAAGACTACACTTGTGTAGTTAGGAATAACTAAATGATAAGAGGCATTAGGATAACCCTTGTTTGATACCCGTAATATAATTACTTCTTCCACATCGGTTGAGTAATTCCCCATACCTTTCGTTATACTCATCTTTAGTACACGATACCCTAGTTAACCCCTCGAGCCTATCCTTTTCGCGGTTCTCGTGATGTTTGGTTTTCCGAATATCAATGAAGAGCATTGTTTACACCCACCCCAAATGTACACCCAAATCGCCTTAGCCTACCTTGTATGCACTCACTTTTAGTGCATTATTGTTATCACACTAAACCCTTAGTTCAATTATCTAGTTGCTTGCATAAGTTGCTAAGTCGAGTCACATCCTTTGTACAGTTTTGGGACGATTGGGACTCATGGGAAAAGTTAAAGTTTATGAAATGACGGAAGGGCACGCTAAATTCAAATTCCCTTTATTTGCGTAATAATGTACTCCAAGTTTTTGATCTTTTCAATTCGGGTCAAATTAGTGTTAGAGTAATAAAACTCAAGTGTAGGGATGTGCCTATAATCCTATTATTTTGATGTTATCATAGAGGATGGTAGAGTAAAAGTGTATGAAAAAAAAAGCATCACAGGGCTACCATCCTGCATCTATCTTTAAATTTATGTTTGTTTGATTTTCTAGAGTTTAGAGTGTCGAGTCTTGGCTTAGCAACGCCATTCCTCGTATGCTTGTAACATAAAGATTTTTGACTTGCCACCACTAAATAGCCTATCCCACCAAACCCTTTGTTTCCCCTAGTAAGCCTAACATTACAACCCTTTAAAGACCTCTTTGATAGTCTTTCCTAGGTGCTTACGCCAAAGCGATGGAGGTTTGATCTATTCTCAAGCCTATGGTAATCTATGTACTAGGACCGGTTAATGAGTGTTTATCTTCCATTTCCAACTTGTTATATTTCATATACACCGAGATGTGAGTATCTAAACACCTCATGTGAGGTGCTAATATATATTCCGTGCTTGTTATGACTTTCTTGAGGCTTATATGTGTTGTGGATTGTTTTAAACCAATGCTTCATGACCCCTAACTTATAAATTAATTGGCTAAAAGCACATTTGCTTGAGGACAAGCAAATACCAAGTGTAGAGATATTTGATAAGATTTTAAATGTACCTTTTGAGGGTCGTTTGAGCCCTTATTTGATCACTTTTTATCTGTTATTACTTAATATCGTTCCTTTTCACTTTTAGGTCTCTTGAAGACAAATTCTTTGGAATGGCACATATTTGGACGAAAAGGCGCGGATATCTGAAGAAAATGGCCAAAGTCAAGTATTGAGACACTCAGTCTTTGGGCTGAAGGGGACGGCGTCGGTGTTATCTATGACGCCGTCGCATCACTTTTGATGACTCGATGTAAAGTGCTTATTTTCAAGTGACGGTGTCGGGCTTTAAAAGAGTAGGTCGTTGCAACTCGAGTCCTAGATTTGATCGACGGCGTCGAGAGCCCGAAGGGGACGGCGTCACAAGCATAAGGTGACACCGTCGTAAGACTAATGTGGCCAAGCAGAAACCCCAATGATGGCGACCGACGGCCACAATTCATAAGGTGACGCGTCGCGATTGTAATCTTATATATAGAATCCGAATTTTTAGTTTTCGGTGTGTAGTCTTTTGGGTAAAAACCTAAACCGAACCAAAGGTTGTCTTATACAAGTATTTTAGGGTTCCAAACCCTATCTTAGATCAAGATAAGTGTTTTACTTCATTAATTCAATTATGTCTTCAATTATTTGTGTGTATGCTTGCATGTTCTCCATGTCCGGCTAATTTAATTGTGTGTTTGCTTAGGGAATATGAAACTTAACTATTGAATATTGATTGGTTGTCTCTTATCTTAATTGTTAATGATCTAGTAATGCGATAGGTCATTCGTTGTGTAGTTAATGCTTGATTAATCTTTGTGAACATTAGACTATAACACCTAGAGTAGTTGTAGGCTAAACCATCCAAAGAGTACCTTAGAGTTAGAGTTTATAATTCCTAGAGATTTTGTAGATGAGACCCTTTGGTAGTTCAAAGAGTTAGGGACAAACGCATACCCTACGACTTTAGACATACAACGCGATAAGAATAAGGACGTGACAATTCAACCATCAATAGGAGATAATTAAGGAGTAATAAAACCTAAGTAAACACATCTTTAAACCATCATACGAGCACACAATAATTAGACATAGACTACATACACCTTAGATTAGATAATTAGACGAGTAGAGTAATCGGTAGAAATACCAACCCCCAAATCCAAACCCCGAGATTCGTAACTTTCCAATTTCTAAAAAACATAAAAAGATAAAAAATAATCTTCCTCAACCCCAACCTTAGCGTAGTAACTTCTCACTAGCATTCCTATTCCCCTAGAAAACGATATCAATACCCGTGGCTTACCCTAATACTACACTACAACGATTAGGTTCACTGCCTAGGGCGTTATAAAACTTGCTCGAAGAAAAGGAAGTTCCTTTGACCCCGAACGCACTGCGTAAGCGTATCAAAAACACTATTGTTCCCCCCAACTATCCAGAGCTGTTGAGTAAGGAGTACATGTTTGATGCAAAATGATATAATGACCCCTTGCCCTATGATGTGCGAAGGGATCCATGCTATCAGCGTTTGGCTAAATATCCTGTTGATGTGCAAGTGTTCCTCGAAGCCATCTTATACATGGCTGGGATTGCCCAGAGCTAGGAGGGGTCTTCCAAGAAGCCTGTTATCATGTACCAAGGACAAAGTATGTTCTTCTACTTCTATTTAAGTAGGACCAATGTAGCACTGATATTTATTTCTTCTTGTTTCTTTTTGCAGAGATGTCATTCAGGAACTATATGTACCAGGATTTAGATGAAGACTTGAGCTTCATGCCCGCTGAGAAGGCCGAAGAGTCTTATGGTGTTGGCTCTTCTTCTACATCCGTGAACAACAATGAGGTGGATACTCAGAATTCGGAGCCTGTTGCATCGGCACCTCCACAAGCTGCGCTGGAGGGTTCTTCTCAGCTTGTGGAGAATGTTGCAGACTCGGATGATCATGCGGAGGAGGATGTCCCGGTTTTAGGTTCAACAGGGATAGCTGATATGTTAAAAAGTAGAAAAGGAGCAATGACCAAGTCATTAAGTCTACCAACAAGAAAGACCCCTTCCAGCCTCCGGATCGAGGGTTGTGAAGCGAAGAGTCTTGGCGTAAAGTTTGTTAAGTCACCTTTGAGTTACCGGATGAATCTGTGGAGGTTCATGGTAGCAGTTTTCCTTATAAAACATGTGAAGTGATAATTGTCAAATTAACTTAACCCTTATACATTGTATTGGTCGCAGGCCTTCCAAAGCGAAGGAGCTTCCCAATGCTTTGGCTTGTCACGGATTGTGGATCATGTCACCCCCTCAATGGAAGGTTTTCGGACAATATGTCCATTGAAAGGGTTTGTGATATGCATGACAATGGTGTAGCGAGGCAAGCAAGATTGGATAATCACTAAATAGCGAGAACCGGGGAGTTGCTCGGTACGTGACCAAGGCTAGAGCAGGAGATGAATGTCATGTTGGAAAGGGAAAAACATAGGGATCAGGAGTATGCGAAATTGGAGGCCAAGTGTGATGAGATTGAGAAGGACCTTGAGAAGAATCCTCTCGTTCAAGACCTTCGTCAAAAGGTTGCAGAGTTGACAACTGAAATTTTCAGACTCAAGGTAGAGGAGGGTAGGGTAGTGACTCTCATTGGTCAAAATGTTGTGCTTGACACAAAGTGTGCTGGTTTGGAGAGTGAGAAGGCTAGGCTCGGAGAGGTAGAAGGTAAGTTGAGGGAGGAAATTGATGGCTTGCAGATGAGGTACAAGATGCTGCAAAAGGATCGTGCGGAGGTCGTATCGAAGGTGGTGCCGTACATAGCTATGGAACTCTACCATAGTGATGAGTTGGGAGCACAGATGTGGAAGGTCATCAAATCAGGCTATTTTTCATGAGCGGTGCTTGGCGTTGGAGGAGGTGCCAAAAGCAGGTGGCTTGGTGGACCTTTCCAAGATTGAATGCTACCGTCCCACATCAAAAGCTAAATATGATGAGGCATGAAATGCGTTTGCAACCATGAGTACTCCTTCACTTCTTGAAGCTACCAAAGATCTTATGGCACCCCTCGAAGACCTCCTTTCCAAGAAGCCTCGCAAGGTGAAGCCTCGACTCCTACCAAGAAGGCGATTAATGCGCCAAGCCTACCTCGGTTCAACCGTCTTCGACCCCTTCCCCACAAAAGAAGGAATGAAGGCTGCCGTGTTGGAAGTAATTTGGTTTCAAGGGTGGCATGTACCCTTTAAGACAGTTTATCTTATTTGACAATGCTTGTCTTGTTCTCTAAAAAATTTGAATGCTTGTGATGTATGGCCTTGGGTCAAAGACAATTTAATTAGGGCTTAGGCTCCTCGTGTAGGTACAAGGGCACTAGCCCTCATTTTAAATGGTATAGTGTAAGGGGGATACCTCTACACACTTAGTTATTATTTGTGTTTGTCTTGTGAAGTTCTCTTACGCCATTTTTCCGACGCTTAAGTTTTACATCCTAAGGTTAAACAACCTCATTGTGTGTAAATTTCAACACCAAGAATATAATGACCAAATTTGATCATTGACAGAGGGTCGCGACCCACTCTATCTTAAATCCTTTAGGTAGTATGACTTTGTTTTTTTTTTCACAAGTGCCATGAACTACAAGGAGAGTTAATGGGAATGTTTTACTAGGCATTGATGATGAGGCATTTGCTACATCGTATACCTTTTTATTCGACATTGAAACTCATAAACGACTTGGTTGAACAAATCTTTGTGTTTAAGAAACGAAGCAAGAGATTTGTGGGAAATGTATTATTTATCATTGAATTGGTAGAGAGGATTACATCATTCTTGAAATGAAAACTAAGACAACTACCAATAATGTTTGCTTTCCACGAGAAGCTTCTATTTACAAGAATGAAAAAGTAAAAGTACTTCTTAAACATAGAACTTTCGAAGGTTCGTACCATTCCATGTCCCGTCGATGGGTTCTCCAGAAGAGTGGCCAATTTGTAGGCTCCGTTGCGTGAGCCTCAACAATAATGTAGGCTCCTTCCCATGTAGGTCCCAGCTTTCCACAGTACTCTGCTTTGCTTGTCTTTGTTGAGGCGTAGCACATATTCCCCAGCGAAGGTGGAAGGCGACCTTTGTTATAATAGCCTTGATCTTGTGCTTGTGCATGGCTTCGGATGGAGGCTATCTCTTTTCTTTCTTCTAGCGAGATCAAGGTTTTCCATGATCCTTCGTCATTTGGGAGGCATCATACGTTGCCACACGCTCCGTATGTACACTTAGCTCGGAAGGATGACCGCTTCGGTATGTTAGGTGAAGGAGGTTTCACCATTACTTGACTTAGGGTGCGCCCTGTGAGCCCATAGTACTTGAGGAGCTCATCCACCCACCCATGATGGGTTCGTCCCCTTTTCTCGATCCTTTGATGATGTCTGTTGGTAACCTCCACCTTCCGTTACCACATGGATGGTAGATGGACGTCCAAGATTGCTTTATGTTGAGCCTTTGGCGTAAGTCGAGAAGACTCCTTCAAACAACCTTTTCCATTGTCGGATATAATGATGTGGGGCACTCGAATCGCACACAATGTGCTCCCACACAAACTTTTCGATCGTCTCCCGTGGACGGAGGCTAAGGGTTTAGCTCTACCCACTTGGTAAAATAATCAATTGCCACCGTGAAGAATTTGACTCCTCCGGAGCCATAGGCATAGGTCCTACGATGTTAATGCCCCACTAAGAGAAGGGCCATCACGGATGTCACACTTGTCATGTCTGCTTTGGCATCTTAGGAACGTTTGAGTGTATCGACAAGCTTCACATTTGAGGATGATTTCGCCGCATCCTCAATGCATCGAAGGCCAATAATAGCCCAACTTCATTATTTTGAGACAACGGCGGGGTCCTGCATGGAGGCCGCATGATCCTTCGTGGACTTCAACGATAATGCTCGTAGCCTGCTTGGGTCCCACACATCTTAACCAAGGTGATAGAAATGACCTTCTATATAAGGTTTCCATTAGCCGCAGCTGTGTGGGACTTAACCCGAATTTTCCTTGCTAGCTTGGGATCTTGAGGAGAATACCGCTTATCAAATATTCCACGATGGGAGTCATCCATGTCTCTCCTTCTTCGTGAACTAAATACGCCTGCAACTTCCTTGCGAATGATGGACCTTCGGTAAGACTTGACAAGTACTTCTTTGGTGAGATGAGCGAAGGCCATAGAGGCTAGCTTACTCGGTGCATCCGCCTTCTTGTTCGATTCCTATGAACATGTTGGATGGTGTAGGAGTCGAAACTTTCCAAACATCTCCTTTGTTTTTCCAAATCTTGTTTGATGACCGCTACCTTGCTTCATAAGAGCCTCACACCGTTCACTACCAATTGGGAGTCTACGAAACAATGAGCTTTGACTTCCATATCTTTAGCTAATCGGAGGCCTGCTAGCAACGCTTCATACTCCGCTTCATTGTTCGTGGCTTCGAACTTAAAATTAAGAGCATTCGTATGATCCTTCCCGTCGGGGCTGACCAACATTAGACCTGCTCCAGAACCATCGGAGCTGGATGCTCCGTCTGTATAAATTTTCTAGTCATCCTGTACTTGAGTGAGTTTAGCTTTGGGCTCTTCCTTTCCTGTGTCTGGCTCGGAAGGTGTCTCTGCCAAGAAGTCTGCGAGAATTTGTCCTTTAATAGAGTTTCGACCCTTGAACTCTATTTCGTGCTCTCCAAGTTCAATAGCCCATTTAGCCACCCTCCCAGACTTTTCAGGCTTCGACAAGATCTGTTTGAGTGGCTTGTCGGTTAAGGCTGTGATCGGATGGGCTTAGAAGGAGCCTCCTTGCTGCGTAGATTAGGGTAGTATTAACTTTTCCAATGTTGGATAGTTGATCTTCGCCTTGCAGACCCTACGACAAAGTAAATGGGGATCATCATTTGTCTCATTTCGCCATAAGGATGCTAATACTCTCCATTGAGGATGCTAAGTACATGAACAATACTTGGCTTGATTGGGGCAGTATGTGTTAGAAGGATTTCGATGAACTCCTTCATCTTACGAAGGCGACTTCGCATCTTGACTCCACCGAAAAGTCCTCTTATCCACGCATCCTTTGAGTGTTTTGAAGAATGGTAGGGACTGTCCCTTTCGACAAAAAGCGACTTAGAGCCGCCACTTCCCATTCGTGCTCGCACATCTTTAGACACTTAGGAGCTTGGAGATCGTAATTGCCTTGACTTTGGAGGATTAACCTTTATCCCCCTTAGTAATCAAATGCCCTAGGAATTGCCCTCTTCGACATCGAAGGAGCATTTCTTAGGGTTCGACTTCATGTTAATCGCTCAAGTCGGTCAAAGGTTTCCTGTACATCGAGGAGTAGGTCCTCCTCCGCCTTGCTTTTGATAACCATGTCGTCAATGTATGCTTCAAGATTTCGCCTATTTGTTTGTTGAAGGCTTTATCTACGAGGCGTTGGTAAGTTGCCCTGCGTTCTTTAATCCGAAGGGCATCTTTCGTAATAGTAGACACCTTTGCTTGTGTAGAAGGCATCTTTTCTTCGTCCTCCTTTGCCATCTGGATCGATGATACCCTTTGTAGGCATCTAAGAAGCATTTTAGCGGAAGCACGCCAAGGATTCTACCTTCCAGTCAATTTACGGTAGGGGTAGCAATCCTTCGGCATGCTTTGTTGATGTCGATGAAGTCAACGCACATCGCCACCCTCCGTCGCTCTTTTTGACCATTCTTGGGTTGGCTACCCAAGTTTGGTATTTAACTTCCTTAGGATACCGCTTGTGTGAGTTCATCAACTTCTTTGCAGTCGCAACATTTCTTCGGGCCAGGCTCCTCCTTTCTATTTTATTGGCTCAATGCGTTTGTACTCATTGAGTTTATTCTCCGTTCAAGGACGGTCGGTCTATCGGCAATGTTCTTGGTACCCCTGTCATGTCGAATATTTCCAAGCAAAATATCAAGGTTAGTCCGTTAGCATTCCGTGAGCTTCGCCTTGAAATTCGTTGTGAGTTGTTTTCCTATTACCACCGTTTGTTCGGGGTAGCTAGGGTTAACTACAACTCGCTCCTACAGTATCGTGAAGCTTAGAATTGCTATGGAGGCTCCTCCGATTCTTCTTTGATCTTTTGACACCATATACACCCTTATCCACCCCATAATTAGAATGAGCAGTTCCTACTCGAAGGGGTTTGGAGCTTAATAGCGACATGTATGGTAGAAACAACAATGCCCATCTTTGCATAGTTCTCCCTATTAACAAGTTATAAGAAGAATCGACCGACTATGACGAAGGTGAGTGTCTCCGTCGGGATAAGGGGCCTCGCCTATGGTAATTTCAACGGTACTTCTCCGGGGCCACGAGTGCTCGTGGAGAATCCTACCGATGGTGTTTTGAGTCCACGCCGTGGCGTTTGGATGACTTGAGCTTTAGGAAACAATGCTCATAAATGATCTCGCAGGAGCTTCCACAATCTATATCGCTCGATTTACCTCCCTGTTTGAGATTTGTACCTTGATGACCAATTGATCGAAGGTGTCTACGCCTCTAGGATGGAAGGGAAGGTTATTTCTCACGCTGACTCCCCATCCGCTTTCTTCCGCTTCAAGGTTGGATCATTCCTGCACCATTAGTATCGGAGCCTCTGTAGGTGTAGCATCCTTCTTGTTCCCCTTCCATTCACCCAGTTGGGTGTAAGAGAACTTGTCTTTTCCCTTTTTGATACCCTTAACCAAATGTTCTAATTGTCCGAACCGTAACGCCTCTTGATCACCGCTTTAGCTCTGCAGTTGTTAGTGTCGTGTCCATGGTCTTCATGGAAATGGCAGTGCTTGGACATGTCCCTAGCTTTGCTTCGTTCGACATCCGGTGGTAGATCGAAGGACTTTGCGGCTTTCTCGGTAGCCGAATCTCCCGGGAGATTTGACCAAGTTCGCCAAGAGTCCATGGTTCGAACCTTTGTTGTATGGAGTGAAGCGGTCTCTGTTCTTCTTATTATTCTTGGATCCTTCCCAGAGGACCCTCGAGAGAACTTGTCGAAGCTTCCTTTGCTCTATCGAGCCCGTTGCTCGCTACTTCTTTGGACTCAATCCAAGTGTAAGTCTTCTCCATCGATTGCCTTGTAAGTGGTGGGAAGATCGTTGGACGAGAATTCCACCAAGCTTAGCGTCCAAGGCCATATACAAAACACGAGATCCTCGATCTTCGTGCAAACCTAGAATTTGCAAAGTTTCATTAGTGTACCTTGTGATGAAAGCCCTTGTGCTTTCGTTGTCCCTTGCTTGATGGTGTGCGGCTAGATGGGTCTTGGTGTACTTCTTCCTGCATTGGCTAAAGTGTGACCGAACTTAGCTTTAAGGTCGTCTAGACTTACAATGCTTCCCAACCCCGTCCATTCCACCATATTCTCGTGGAGTCTCGGGCGTGTAAGTGAACATGTGGCATGCCACGGGCATGACCCACTTTTTCATCTTGATAGCGCCTTGAACAAGTGTAGGAAGTTATTAGGATCGCCTTTTCCATCATAGGTGCCTATGTGGTAGCATCTTTACGTCTGGGTAGAGGGGGAGTCTTGATCCACTTCACGAAAGGTGTACAAGCTCCGAGGCTTCGTTGTAGTATGGGTTGTATGGAGGTGGATAAATAGGTGTAGGGTTATATGGGTTAGGAAATGGTCGTGTGTAGGCGAGGTGGCGAAGGGTTTACACCCATCGACTATGTAGGAGCGTGTCCATAGGGCATTTTTGGTAACTACGGTTGGGAGAGAACCATTCGGAGGTAGGTGTTATAGGTTTGAGTAGGTAGGTAGCGGTTCATTCCGGAGATAACCGATTCATGCCACGAGTATGGAGGAGGGGCCTTCGACACCTGATGGATCTAGACACACACCTTGTGTCAATGATATTTTGTATGATATTATTAAGCACGGAATTTACTTAGTAATACTTAGAAGATGGATTATATGATGTATTGTATGTAAACACAGATTAAACACAAAACTTAAGCTCCAATATTATTGATGAATAATACGAGTGATCTTAGCTTATCACTAGGGTTACACCTTGAAGCCTTTGTGAGTGTCGTAGGTAATTAGATAAGTACCTAAGACAATGACCTAGGACCTCCTTTTATACAACAAGGAGTCCTTTACAAGATAAGTATAAAGCTAACATTATAGAATATACACAAGATCTATTCTATACTTATCTAGAGCGTTTAACTAAACATTATCTAATAGAAGTGGTAATAATGTCTTGGCGGTGGGAATCGTTTCCCTTGCTAGTGTTAATCCGGCGATGTAAACCACAACTATCCGTGGTAACGAATTATTCCCAACAATCCTCCCTAAACTTATGATTTCTCTGCAAATCAATAAGTTTCTTCAATATTCATTATCTTCAAGGATTTGGGAATTCAACCAAACACTTCACTTCTTTCTTAACTTACGAATAGCTCTTGAACATTGATCTTGAAGCCTATGTAACAATGCTCGACCTTCTCATTGTCTTCATGAACTCTTATTGTTGTACATAACATCACGGTGAGAGTTCCATTTCTGAGTGGATATTCTTTCTCGCAAGCATGAAAGCATCTTCTCCATTTCTTTGTAGAGACATGATGAACTTCACATGAATCATAGTAAAACCATTTAGTACCAGGACATGTGCATGAGAATTTCCAGAAATCATCATCAACATTTGGTTCATAGAGCCTTCTAAGATTAATCCATAACTGCATCTCCTTTGTATCTTTGAGATCTTGAGCATTAAACCTTTCTTGAACTAACCTCCATAGTGTATCAAGGTCATCTCTGTCAAAAGCTTTTATAAGATCTTCAAACTGAATGAATGATGAAGTTTCACCACCTAGCCTTGTGATCTTCCATGTTGGAGCAAAATTGCTAGCAGTGTAAACCTCCCAATCAATGATAGGATGTCGAACTTGCGGTGGTTACGGATAAAATCTTCTTCTTCAATCACAATCATTCCATCGGTTGTTCTTGATGAATTTCTCGGTAGGAATTTCCTTCTCGATGAGACATTGCTTGTTCTTGACAACCTTAGTCTTCTTAACAGTTTGAGAATCACTTTCTTTGGCCTTTCTCTTCAATCCGAAACCTTCTTAATTCTTCTTGAGCCCATTGGAGTAAAATCTTTATCTTGTTTTGAACTCGTAGTAAGCCTTTTCAACTTGATCATCGGGCATTCCTTTGAATTGATGCTTCTTCCAACCACCAACATGACAACAATAAGTCTTCATATATGAAAGAATTTGTGCCTTGGTAGGTTGTCTTGATTTCTTTGACCCTTTTGATTGAATTGATCACATCATCAAGTGCTTGATTGTTCTTCATTTGAATGAAATCCTTCAATGGCGGTTCTTTGTTCTTGATTAAGGATGCATCGACTACGAGTCAATTGCCTTTTTCTTGATTATTTGATTATTAGCAATCAAGAATTCAATATCTTCTTGATGGGAACATAACTAAACTCGGGGTCTTCTCTTTAAGAATTGTAGGTTGAGCATTGGAAAGTGGATCTTCAATAAAATCTTCCATTCTATTCAATCTTTTAGTCTCCAAAAGCTTGCAACTTCCATTTCTTCAAGCTTGTTCTTTTCGACAACTTGTTCTTGATAATCATTTTAGCAATTTCACTATCAAGAGCAATACGTGCTTGTCTTTTCTTTGAAATCTTTCTTCCAGTTTGCTCTACATTTTCCATAATTGCTTTACCTTTGTCTTTCTTCAATTTATCAAATTCTTCACTTGCGGTGGCAATAGTTGGCTCTGCGGTGGAAATAGAATCGATGGTAAAATCGGTTGCGATCTGAAAATGTCTTGATCATCAAGTTGCTCTCCATGAGTATCGACTTCCTTTGCTCCTTTACTTGTATCTCCTTCATCTTCAAAACAATTTTCCTCCCTCGATTGTCGAACTGTTTTCCTCCCTGTTTGGGAGAAATTCCCAAATCATGATCGGTGAATCACCATCGGTAGGTGAGGATGAAGATGAAATCACCAACTTTGCGGTCTTCTTGTGCCTTTTCAACCCCTGCAACTCCTCCTTTAAGGTGCGAATCTCTTCCTTTAAATGTTTAACATCCTTGGCATCTGCGCTTCTTGACATTTGCCAAATCCTACGTAGAGATTCAACTGCTTGGCTAACTTTGTACACAAACCCATCAATTCCAATTGGTTCCCACGCCTCATCACTTCCAACTGTGTTACTGTTGGGAGAGGTGAATCATGGGGCAAGGTTGATTCCTCCCTAGTTGGACTAGGTGGAAGTCTAGAACCACCTTGCTTGTTCCTAGACCAAAGGTTCGAAACTTGTTGTGTTGTCATGAGAGGAGTTGTTGTTTAGACCTTCTCTCATAGGTGTTTGAAGCGGTGGAGTATAATCAATGTTTGGAACATTAATTATGGGTGTGTTTTGTTCAGTTGTAATCTTAGCAAGCATTTGGGGAAGGAGAGGTGTAAAAATCATATTGCCATCTTTGTTCAAATTTTGAAAAACTTTAGGCTTTAGGCAACCGATTTGATAAACATTAGTATGGGGTTGTAGTTGAAACTCATTTAGCTTTGCTTGCACAAACCTTGGATACATTAAAATTTTGTTTTACTCGTACATTGCCTTTCATACTTGTAAAAATATAATTTGACCGGTTAAAAATCTTATCGATGACTAGACAAACCAAAGGGTAAGCCATGGTTGAACTAAATTGCTCATAAGATGTTTTCTTTGGACTTAGACAATGCAATACAGTATGAATCAAAAATCTCCATTGGGGACAAAAACCACTCTTTTGAAAGTAGCCTTTTTGTCGGTGGTATCATACCCATGGATGATAAAGTATCATGAATTTCGGGCATAGGTAATGTGATGAGACCATTGAGATCACCCAATTGGAGTACTCTCCTCAAGGATGCCTCGATAACATCAATAGTTACCCCATCCACGGTGGCTCTTAGAGCATCCATTGTTTCATGTGTATCTCAATCTCAAGTGTTATGGACTTAGCGAAGTCCAAAGCATTTGATTTGAGAGATATAAATTGTGGGTTTTAAAAGCAAAGCATACCTTATATGTGTGGTATGGAGAAAGTCCACAATCGATGATAAGCAGGCCACTCTTCTCGTTAGACTTTTGTAGGTAGGCCACTAGGTTGTGCTCATCTGCAAAGTTTAAAGGTGCCATAGAAACTTTTGATGAAAAGCGATATTGTGTCAATAAGAATTGAAAGAATAACTAGCCAATTGAGAGAAAGATATATAGGGTTAGGGTTTAGAATTATTGCATAAGTAAAATTATCTTTAGAAAGTATTTATCACAATATGGAAAGAAGATAATTTACTTAAAATTTTAACCTATATATATGACAATCGGTGGTTACTTTCAACGGCTAGTAAAATTAATTCTTGACACAATCGGTTGTAATGGCTAGAACAATAGTGGTAAAATAACACTTTGTCGGTGGAAGCTGTGAACTAGCGGTGGTAATTTTCACAAAAATTTCAAAAGCGATGGTAAATAAAATCATGTGATAACAAGGCTGCTCTTATCATAGTTTTAGCAAACTACCAGCTATCAACGGTTTGATATGTCTTTACCATGAGCCGTTTGCTATGGACTAGCCAACTCTTAATCATAAAGAATATGGTGAGTTGATAACCATATAGTTTTGGTAAACTATCAACCATAAGCGGATTTGTCAAGTCTTTACCGATGGCGTTTGCTCTGGACTAGTTGATTCTTATGTGGGTAAGACATGGTGAATCAATAACCATTTGTTGTGTATCTCAGATATACACCTTTTAAATTCAACTTCCATCAAAACTTCATAAACACATAAACAGGAATACAAGCAAGCATATACAAACTCATACAACAATTTCAGTACCCAACAGCCTCCTCTCAACACCAGAGAACATTTTGACAAAAAGGTTATGGATTAAACATTCAATACTTGTTACCAAGTCTTGAAATCTCCCACATCAAGGCCTTTTGTTAACAAATCGGCATAGTTGTCATCGGTATGAATTTTGACAACTTGAATTAGTCCCTTTTCATAGCAATCTCTAATGAAATGGTGTCTAATTTCAATATGTTTGGTCTTTGTGTGTTGAACGAGATTCTTAATGATGCAAATGGTGTGCTATTGTCAATATGAATGATGGTATTCATGAAATTGTACCCATAGTCCAAAGTTGATTACGAAGCCATAGAACTTGAGCACAACAACTAGCGTGACCACATACTACTGCCTCGGTTGAAGAATTAGCCACCATAGTTTGCTTCTTGCCTTGCCATGACACTAATCTGTTGCCAAGAAATTGGCATCCACACATTGTAGATTTTCTATCCAAGCTAGCTCCGGCATAGTCACTATCACGAGTAAGTAACCGGATCTAGAGGAGAATCTACGGAGTACCACAATCCCGAGTAGGAAATGCTTTAAGATATCGAAAATCTTCTTCACGGTCAAGTGAGAGAACTTGGGAGTAACTTGAAACCTTGCAGGCACACACTGCAAACATGATATCTGGTCTAGATGATGTAAGATACATCAAAGAACCAATCATAGACACACATACATGTGCACATCAACGACTTCACCACTATTTTCCTTGAGTAGATGTGTAGTCTTGTCTGCGGGGTCTTTGGATGACTTTGCATCGATGAACTTGAACTTCCTTAGTATCTCGACCACATATTTATCTTGATTAATGAAAATACCATCGGCCTCTGTAGTACTTGAAGTCCCAAAAGAATGTGAGTTCACCCATAGAACTCATCGAAATTCTTCTTTCATCAGTTTCTCAAATTCTTTGCACATCTCTGTCTTGGTAGATCCAAAAATGATATCATCAACATACACTTGAACAAGCAAGATATCATTCTTGTCTTTCTTGATGAACAAAGTTTGATCCACTCTGCCTCTATGAAACCCATTAGTAAGAAGATAAGTGGTTAAGGTTTCATACCATTTCCTTGGTGCCTGATGCAAGCCATACAAAGCTTTAACTACCCTATATACTTTGTTAGGATATTCAGGGTCTTCAAAGCCTGGAGGTTGTGAGACATAAACCTCCTCATCAATCTGCCCATATAGAAAAGCACTCTTTACATCCATTTGATAGACTTTAAAGCCCATAAAGGATGCATAAGCTAAGAATAGCCTGATTGCTTCAATTCGTGCAACTAGGGCAAACACTTCTTCATAGTCAATACCCTCCTCTTGAGTGTATCCTTGAGCCACAAGCCTAGCTTTGTTTCTGATAACAATTCCTCTTTCATCCTTCTTGTTTACGAACACCCATTTAGTGCCTATTACCTTCTTGCGGAAGGCAAATCACAAAGCACCCAAACCTTTTGAAGCTTAAATTGGAGCAACTCTTCTTGCATTGCTTCCACCCAACTTTCATCTTCAAGTGCCTTGTAAACATTCTTTGGCTCCATTTGTGACAGAAAACACATAAAGAGACATTCATTCTTGCCTTCATGAATCTTAGATTCATATATTTTACTAATGAATCCATGGACATCAGGCGACTTAGTTTGTCTTCTAGTCTTCACAGGTGAATAGACATCCCCAATCACATTTTCAAGAGGATGTGATTTATGAATAGAAGTGTGGGAGTCGAGGCTGCAATCTCACTTGGCATATTTGAGATTTCAACATCATTGGCTTGAGCTTCCTCGATAAATGGGTTGTAATTTCCACATCGGTGTTGCGGTGGAAACATTTTGCCTAACGATGGAAATGAATTTCCCTTGCTTCGAATTTTAGACATTCAAATTACTATCTCCTTCCTTTCCCAAATCACTAGAAGGATGAGCATCTCCAGTTTTTTGATATATCATCATTATATGCATAGTCCCAAAGAGGTAGAATGAATTCATCTTGATCATCTGCATGATCTTTGCTTGGTTCATCATCATCAAGAAACTCTTACGAACTGCAAAATCAAAGAAGATGTTCTGTAGAAGCAGGTACATAATTCATAGTATTGGTTAGAGTATCAAGATCAAACGACCTTTACGGACCGGTTCCTTTGAGATTAACTTTGTTTTCCGAGAATTCCACATGCGATTCTCTTCAATCTTTTGGGTTCTTAAGTTGAATACTCTAAAAGCTTTACTAACCATGGAATACCCAACAAAATACCCTTCATCGACTTTTCATCAAACTTGCCCGGATAATCTATGGTATTGAGAATAGATACATGACACCCAAATGGTCTCATGAAGTCAAGGATAGGTGGTCTACCCTAAACAATTCATAAGGTGTCTTGTTCTTTGTCTTTACCACTAAAACCTGTTTTGCACATAACATGCAGTGTTAAGCGCTTGACTTAAAAGTGATTGGCAATTTAGAATCGGCCAACATGGTTCTAGCGACCTCTATCGTGTTCTGTTCCTCCTCTCAACAACACCATTTTGTTGAGGAGTTCTAGCCACACTAAATTCTCTTTTAATACCTTTATCTCTGCAAAACTCATCCATAACTCTATTCTTGAATTACATTCCATTGTCACACCTAATGATTTTAACTTTCATATCATATTGGTTTCTACTACGTGATAAAGATCTTGAGGATGCTGTTGTTTCATCCTTGGTTCCAAGGAAGAAAACCCATGTAAACATGCTAAAATCATCGATCACCACTAGACAATATTTCTTTAGATTCAAGGCGCTCACCGATGTAGGACCAAATAAGTCCATATGTAACATTTGAAGTGGGTGAGCAATAGAGTTAACCAACTTTGACTGCAAGAAGCTACGTGTTGTTTGCCTTTAAGACAAGCCCACAGGTTTGATCATTTTCAAATCTTTTACGAGGTAAACCTCTCACCAAACCATCTTTGACAATCTTGTTAATGGTTTTGAAGTTAACATGACCAAGTCTTCTATGCCATAACATGGATTCATCCACTATGGCCTTTGCAAGCAAGCAAGTATAATCATCTTTAGCTACAATGTTGTTCATATCAAAGCTATAGAGATTGCCTTTTCTAGGAATTTTAAGAAGAATATGACGTCATCGGGCATCTTAAAATCCTTAGAGAACAAAGCACATATCTTTGGTAAAAGAACATTGTTCATCTTGTCACACATTTGTGACACACTAAAAGATTGTACTTTAGCTCTTTTACATAATACATGGTTCAAAGTCCAAGTTACCGTTTTGATAACTCCTTTACCAACAACTTTTCCATTTACTCCACCTCCAAAGTGACATATTGTCCATCATAATGCTCAAAATCGAAAGATAGGACTTGTTTGCGGTCATGTGCCTTGAACACCCACTATCTGTATATCCTTGATCGATCTTTTGTCCTTGGATGTTCCCGCACATAAGAGTAAAGAGTTAGTTTCTTTTGGGGACCCAAGCCATGATTGACTTGGATGCGCCTCGTGTATCAATATAGTTAAATCTATCAAAGGTCATTGATACACCATTGGGATTGGTTGTAGAGGTATTTCCTTTAGGTTTCCATTCCCAACGTCTTTGAGGCCTTTCGGCATTGCCCATGTCCCCCTTTTCTTGTTCACAACCCTTGCGGTGGTAACTTTTGAATGAGCGGTGGAAGCTCTTTGGTTTCTTTTAGGCAACCAACTGTTGGTTATAATTAACCTTTTAGCTTGAAAAGTTCCTTTCCTGTTTGTGCAGATTTTGCAAAAGTTGTTTTGGGTTTGCACTTTTAACGGTGACTTAGGGTGGCAGTGTTAATAGTTTTTGCAATGGCAAAAGTTTTGAGGCCACTTCTAAGTTGAGCGCTCTTGGGACCATTTTGCAATGTGAATTAGGGTGTACATTATGTTGAAACACGTTAGTCTCCACCCTTTTATTCCCATGGACTTCCTTCTCCCAACATGATAGTTACAATAAGCATGTAAATGATCAAAACTACCACAAATATAGCATGCCTTATTGTACATTACAAAATCACTACCTAGTTGTTGAGATTTAACATGATTCCAACTCCTCTGGTTACCCCTAGGAGTGAAGGCTTGTTCCTATACATCTCGGCATACCTTACAGTTGGTCTAGGTTTATTAACGGTTTCCTAGGTTCCTCTGTATGATATTAACAACTTTTGGGATAGAAGCCTCTACATTCTTTTAACATTCTCATCAACAACGGATGAGTCACTAGCACTCTCAAAACATCATTATCATGCTTAATCTCTTCCTCACTTTTCACCATTGTGTCCTTTAAAGGACCATATTCTCTTTCAAGATCACGAAAATCTTCTAAGCTGTATGAGCTAAATCTATACGGAGGTGATGGAACACCTCTTAGTGGTGGAGGCACGTATTATAACCCATACTAGACTTAGCTTTACTATATATTTGAGCATTCCAAATTTTATCAATTGACTTAGGCCGATGATAACATGTGTCTAAAGTTAAATTGACATTTTCATTTTCTTTTGAAGTTTTCAAACTCCTTTTGTATGCTTCATTCACATTTGTAGTATGTTCTACCTCTCTTCTAAGAAGAATCATATCATCATTATATTTTGACTCATTTGCACGATAGTGCTCTATTTGCTTTTCTAATCTTGCCATAGCTCTCCTAAGATTAGACACGGTATAATTAGCGATATATAACTCTTGTCTTTCATTAGAATATAAATCATTAAGCCTTTCAACTTCTTTAGCTTGACTTTACATGTTTTAGAACAACTATCAAAGTTTTGTACCTCGAGTCGAGAGAAAGCCATGAGAGCAAATTCGGTAGCAACAAGAGCGACATCGGTATGTTCTTCTTCTTGTTCATCGACCATGAAACTCAATCATAGCTCACACCATCAATAGCCAACATTGCCTTTGGTTCTTCCATAGTTGGTCCCTTCTTTGCTTGTACCAAGTAGACTGTTGTCCTTGGTCTTTGGTCTTCTACGCATTCTCTAGCAAAATGTCCAAACTTGTGGCGGTTAAAGCACTCCACTTTCTTCTTATCAAAGCCTGCGGTTTCATCACCATTGATGTGAATAGGCTTGCCGATCTTCTTGTAGAATTTCCTAGCCCTCATGCTAAGAAGAGCTATCGCCATTTTATATCCATCTCCTCCAAGTCATCTTCATCAATTTGCTCTATGTCTTCATGAGTTAAGGCAGAGCCATCAACTGTGTGGATATGAAAGCATAAAGGTAGGATCTCTAATACTAGCAACCTTCTTCTTTGAACTGCGGTGGTAACATTCACATTACCGGTGGAAACTTTAGAACCGACAATGGCAACTTCATCATCACTTTCATCTTGAATCATCACATTGTCAATAGAGGTTGACAACAATGCTAAGCTACTAGAGCTTGTACCAAGTTTCCGCCTTCTTCAACCTTTGCTCAATAAGTTTGAAGTTGTTGTAAAGGTCATTGAGCTTCATTGTTTCTATGTCGATTTGTTTTCCCGACGGTAACATTGGTTTGAAACTCGAAGGCAAACTTCTTAGAAACTTCAAATTGAGGTCTTCCTTTTCTACCTCAATGCCAAGCACGGTCGGTTGTGTAACAATCTTACGGAGTTTGGTGAAGATGCTATCAAGTGAGTCATTGCTTGAAGCGGATAAATTTTCATAACTTTGCTTCAATAATGTCTTTTGTGTCTTCTTTGTAGCATCATTACCACCAAACACCGAGCAAATCTCTTCAAACAGTTCCTTAGTAGTTTGTGTACTTCTTTGAATGCAATGATCGATCTCTAGGAAGAGTCATCGACAACAAACTTCTAGCTTTAAGATCATTCTTCACCGCAAGCTTTTTCAACACTAGATTCGAGCGCGAAACTTTCACAACATCTGTGTCACCAACCTTCACAGTACTAGTCACGAGACTTGAAAGAATCACCGGTTTGAATGATCTCCCATAGAGCATAGTCTTGAATGAGAAAGTATTGCTCAATCAATTATCCTCCACATCTCAAACTCATTTAGTTTGAGCTTTGGTAACCTTGGTGTAGAAGAGTTAGATTGGTTGTTTTCCATCTCCATTGAATTAAGTGAGTAGGTTAAGCTAATTCCTTGGATCTTCTAAAACAAAATATCGGAACCTTCGCTCGATACCACTTGATGGATCTAGACACACACCTTGTGTCAATGATATTTTGTATGATATTATTAAGCACGCGGAATTTACTTAGTAATACTTAGAAGATGGATTGTATGATGTATTGTATGTAAACAGTTAAACACAAAACTTAAGCTCAATATTATTGATGAATAATACGAGTGATCTTAGCTTATCACTAGGGTTACACCTTGAAGCCTTTGTGAGTAATACATAGGTAATTAGACAAGTACCTAAGACAATGACCTAGGACCTCCTTTTATACAACAAGGAGTCCTTTACAAGATAAGTATAAAGCTAACATTATAGAATATACACAAAATCTATTCTATACTTATCTAGACGCGTTTAACTAAACATTATCTAATAGCGATGGTAACAATGTCTTGGCGGTGGGAATCGTTTCCTTTGCTAGTGTTAATCCGGCGATGTAAACCACAACTATCCGTGGTAACGAATTATTCCCAACATTTAAGATTCTAAAGCTTCAAAGTTGGCCTCAGCGAAGGCGGGATAATATCGAGAATGGGGTTAGCGGATATTGAGGCGTGATGTCAGAGTGGTTTCAAGCGAGATCGTGTGGTGAAGGTTGAGGCCGTTATGAGGCGAGATTATCGGTGTTAGTTGTGTTGAGAGGGACGGGGTAGAAACACAGTGGAGGTGTATCTTCTCTTCACGGTTCCATCTTGGAAATGTAGCCTTGATTGGTTAGGGTTTCGGCCGGGTGATTACTGGGACTAATAGTAGTGGTCCCACGGATGGCGCCTTGATTGTACAAAAGATTGCACTACCGGGCTTGATGATGATCAAAGGTATGAGGGTGTATGTTCTGCCAAGACTTGCCTTTCACACGAGAATAAGAAATACGAAACACTCGTTAAATGATTACGGTGGGACCTGCGAACCACCTCCGGCGTGAGGTAAGTATGAGTTATGGTTGTATAAGTGTGTGTAAGTAAAGAGATGAGTGTGAAAAGAGCATATAATCCATTGCCCATCCAACCTATTTATAGTGGAAGAAATAGGGTTAGAGGCATACTTGCAATTTGGAGTTCATGGGGCGTCCCATGATTGTGGGCAACCGCTAGGGCTTAGTGACCTCGTTCTCAAGCATGGCGGGAAGCCGGGAAAGAGAAGGAGATCGTGGGTTTGACCAAGTCGGGAGGTTCTCCTATCCATTACTCCTTCCTCAACCTTACCCGAAGGGCTTAGTGCTTCGAATGGCGAATTCCCCCGAGGTAACCTTCGTGATAACGAATGGTTTGACGCCTATGGATATTTTGGAATCCTAACTTGGGCCTTCGAATGGAAGGGCTTCGACACATCTTGGAGGAGTGTCTTTTGAGCTACTCGGAGGGTACATCATCACTACCTAAGGTTAATGACTACGAAATCTCTAGGATTATAAACTTAATACTAAGGTATTCTTTGGATGTTTAGCCTACAATTCCACTAGTAATTATAAACTAATATTCAACAAAGATTAATCAAGCATTAATAACACAACGAATGACCTATCGCAATATGATAACGCTCAGATTGTACATGTTTTCAGTAGCGTTATGTGTGCTTCTGTATATGTTATTTGTTTATATTTGTATGATTTCAGTGCTTAATCGCATCAAAAGATGTTTGTCTAGTGTTTATAACCAAGTGCAGGGAAACAGAAGGAAAAGTAAAGGAATGTTCAACAATTGGAAGATTCACGTTTAAGTGAAGCATGTCAAGCACAAATCAGCATCTCAAAGTACCATAGAAGACCATGATGATTGAAGAACCAAGTTCTACAAGTCAAAATAAAGTAAAGATCGATATTCCGTCACTCAGGAAGACCAACCGGATCGGTTGGGAGAAGAGCAAAATACACCTGTGACGCCAACCCAACCGTTCGGTTGCCACCCGCAATTGATACGTATAGAGCCCTTGTAGAAGACCAACCGGATCGGTTGGTCATGTGACCGATCCGGTTGGAGAGCCTGTTTCTGCCAAATCTTCATCATTAAGTTTCCCCTTTGTATCCAAACGATTCTAGGTCCTTCCCTTGGTGTATTCTAGTCCCTTCCTAACTCCTTGGAGGCCAATTTCAGCAATTAATACCCTAGGCCATGGAACTAGTATAAATAGAGACCTCTTGTGAGCAAATGAGACACACACTTCAATACAACTCTCTCTACTCATCAAACAAAGCTCTTAAGCTCTCGAATTCGTCCTTAGAAGTCCAGGAAAGTTTGGAGTTCCAGAAGTTCCACATTTGGAGGCCAAAACCCCAAGGAGGCTACCCCAATACTTTAGGAATCATTAATTCATCATTTGTAATCTTATTCCAAGCATTGTAAGACTCTTAATCATGTTTTCTAATGTTCAAAGTTCTGAGTTTATGTTTATGTTTGCTATGAGTGGCTAGTTTCTTTATACACTTGCTTAAATGATGTTGATTATCATATGATTAGTTTGTGATTGTGTTAACCTGTTTTAATTCAATTTCAAGTTGATTCTAAGATCCAATTATGCAAAAGTTTCATAGTGACATTTGTTAATCAAGTTTGACTAGTTGATAATAATCGTAGAGGTCTAAAGAACTTATTGTTGTTCAACTAGTTATAATCATTTTGTCTATGGATGATTGTTTTTACCCATTATTCTTGATTAAACAAAGGAACTAAGGTGTGGTTGTAATAAAAACGCTTTTTGATTATCAAGTTGGATTGATTGGAAACATCTAAAAGGTCGTAAGATTAGTTGTTGACAATCAATTGTATCCTTTTGTCTATAATCGGTTACCTTTTGTATTGACCATTTCTTAAGCAATTTGATAAAGCAAAATGGATGTTTTTGTGTTTAAGTTTGTGAAGATAAACTTATGAAACTTGAATTGATCTTGAATTGATTGGTTAAACTTAATGCTTGTTTTTATGAACTAAAATCTTGACGAAGGTTTAACTTGTAAGAACAATAGATTAGAACACCAACTAATTATCACAACCAACATGTTAAGAAGTTAACACAATCACACTAATCAAGGATAAGAAACTAGTTTAAGCAAGTGTAGTTTTTAATCATCTGAATTTCATTATACCTATTTTCATTGTTATATGTTTTGGATTGTCTTAGTTGATTCAAACTTGTTAATCAGATTCAATCAAATCCCTGCGAACGATCCTGACTTACCTTCATAATCTTGCTATAACGAACGAGTGCACTTGCTCGTATGTGTACACACCAGGCACATCAAGTTTTTGGCGCCGCTGCCAGGGATTTGATTGTGTTTCAGCAAGTTTTGAATCCACATCAGTCGATTTATTCCAATTCTTTTTCTCAGAAGCTTCAACCGATCCGGTTGTCTCACAACCGATCCGGTTGCGCCTTTAATCCAACCAAATTGATCTAACCGATCGGTCGCTCCTCATAACCCGATCCGATTTTACACTACAATCGACCGCTTTCTTTGTTTGTCCGTGTGTTTAGATATTGCGGATTCTCTAGGACATTGTATGAACACTCGTGCAACGGGAATAGAACCAATTTCACCTCTTACCAACCCCGAACATTTGATTCGAAGAAGAAGAAGAACACCCTTCATACCATTTGAAAATCGTGTACCAAGAGTACCAAACCCACCTGTTAATACAAATAAGCCGTAAAAACGTTTATTTATATTTTACGATCTTCTAATGTTTTGTCGATAACAAAAGTAAAATCATATTAACGAAACAAATAAAATACATAAATGGTTTGAACTAATAGTTTTATAACACACTTACGTTTTCACATAAAACACATAACAAGATTAAGTGATTTTATATTTTAGATACACATGTACAACAACTAGTGTTTACATATTGGCTTAACATGTTTAAGTAACTGATGAGTTAGATACATATGTACAACAACTAGTGTTTACATATTGAGTTAATACATACTTATATTAAGTACACTAAAATGGGTAAAAACAAGTATATGCTAAAATGGGTAAAAGCAAGTATATACTAAATAGATAAAAACTAGCAAATGGTTTTGACCCATAACCCATGGTTTTATATATACCACTTAAACAAGTTCAATGTATCCTTAAGGTACATTGTATCTAGATGAAAACCATGGATCAACCCATAACCCATGACCCATGACCCATAACCCAAAATACCCATGGGCAAGAGGAGGCGGACCACGGATCCCTAGCTTTGTGCTAGCGGATCCCAGTGGAAGGATCCGTGGGATCCGGGAAGCGATGGGTTTTTCCTCTATAAATAGTGAGCCATTTCTTCATTATATCTCACCCTTTCACCCCTCCAACATACTTTCTCCCCGAGTTAAATCTCACTAACCTTAGATCCAAGAGATCTATGTTTGTAGTTTGTTTTGTGTGATCTTTAGGTTCCACTTAAAGGAAGATCACCACCTTTGAAGTCGAGCAAGCTCAAGTCCATGAGTTGCCAAGCTTCCTCATCATCAAGGCTATTGAAGTCCTCTTGTTGATGATCCCTTTCTTTCTTCAAAGAAGCGTAGTGTTAAAGACATTAGTGAAAGATGTCTCAAGTGTCAAGGCGAAGATAGTAGTGAAGGGTATCTATCGTCTATAGGATAAGCACTTGTGGTAGGTGCTTAGAAGTCAAGACAAAGAAGCATTAGTGAAAGGTGCTTAGAAGTGAAGACAAGGAAGACATTAGTGAAAAGTGTCTTGTAGATCTAATCAAAGACATTAGTGCAAGGTGTCTTGTAGATCTAATCAAAGGCATTAGTGAAAGGTGCCTTAGATGTACATTCGATATGGTGTGTTTCGATGTACTAGATAGACTAGCATTAGATCCAAGGATATTGATGTCCTTAATGATGTTGTAAAGAGTAGATCTCCTTTGGGATTAGTCGTTGGTGTAGTGTGGTAGTAGTTCCTCCATTGCAATGGAACTAGGTACTTAGCCTAGTACCTAATAAAGGGTAGGCGACGTTGTGAAGGTGTAGTTCACCTAAGGTGTGAAAGAACTTCGTGGTTAGCCTAGCACCGTATAAAGGGTAGGCGACGTTGTGTTAGGTGTGGTTCACCTTGGTGTGAAAGAACTCGGTATTTAGCTTTGTACCGAAAAAGCTTAGCGACGTTGTGAAGGCTTCTCCGCCATAAGGAGATTGGTGTAGTGATTACAAACTCTCGAGTAGGTGACTCGGGAGTGGAGTAGGGCAAGGAAGGTGTCCTTGTGGCGAACCACTATAAATACTCTTGTTGTGGTTTTGTGCTTCTTACTCTTATCTTTTCATTACATATCTTTATATGCTTGTTTATCAACATCCAACACACACAACCAAATAGATTGACATAAGTCGATCTAAATAGTTTAAAAGGAAGTTTTAATGGTAAAACTATTCAACCCCCTTCTAGTTTTCCACAATTGGCATCGAGCTTCGTTACCAAGTTTCTTGAAGTATATTGTACTTTAAAAACTTGATACGATCCATAGTTAATTGAAAACTACAAAGAAGGTTTTTCATAAAAACAAACACCATGTTTTTCAAAAACTATATGTTTGGATGTTGAGTTGATAAACAACATTTTTTTTTATATATATTTTTTAATTGCACTAATCTTCCATGTGATATTGATTAGTCAAAGCTCATACCCACCAAGCTTTAGGAGTTGCTTGGTAACAAGAATACCTTCCTTAAGAAGGTATCTTAAACGCAAAAGAGCGAGAATCGTCTAAGTGACATTTGTCATTTGTAAAAGACATTCCTAAGTGCATTCGAGGTATGACTTTCTACTTATATCTAAATGATACTTGTTTAGTATATAAGTGTTACTTGCTAGGCTCTTATTTGAGTAGATTTTGTGTTCATACATGATTTACATGTAGCTTCATTAGGAAGCTTGTTTCTCACATACGTGTTTTTTTTCTCGTCTATAGTCATAGTATGTAGAGCTTATGCTTTATTTCTTCTAATAAAAAACAAAACACGAATTTCAAAATTCCTCCTTCCTATTAATAAACCCACTCGACGCCCATTTTTCAACCTCACCTTTTCAAAATTTCCAATTTCAAAATTTCCTCTCATTCAAAACTTCATCTTCTTCCTCATTCCATCTCTTCCTAAACCAAGAAGATCCGTCATCAACATGGTTTACATCGCTTTTCGTACTCATCGCCTTAACACTCATCACACTTGTGTTCCCTATGATGAAGTTCACATACGGAGACATTTACTTTGTGTTGTTAATCTATATTGGGGTCATTTACCCAATCCTTTGTATCATCCTTAGCATTGAAATGCAATATAATTAATTATCTATTTTATCTAGGATGTTTGTGTTATTATGTGTGTTTCATTTCTTTTGATCTATATGTTTTATATTCTTCGTGATACATTAGATGTCATGTATGCATGCTAAAAGAAAATGTAGGTTAAAACATACTTCATGGTACAATAACCGTAAAACCTATGTTTTTATTAAAAGCGGTTACATTACTCTGAGATCTACGGATCCCGGAAGTTACACTAGCGGATCCCTTTTGAAAAGGAACGTGGGATCCGTCCCTATTGGAAATCGTTTTTCATGCAAGATTAAAATCACTATCTTTCAAAAAATAATAATCCACTAGAGCTTCAAAACCATGAGTTATCTAAATACTAATTGTTAATAGAATATCTAGTAAAACATTAGATTATTATAGGTTGACCACAATCGTCTTCCCTTATTAACCCATCACTTCTATAGGTTCAACTATGACGCATGAATATGAGTTTGATTTTTCACTCACTAGCGTCTACACCCGAACATTTCCTTGAGCCCAACACACCGGCAATCATGTCCGTGGGTTCAATAATCTCGAAAACCGTCACTTTCATGAAGGACGTGTTGTAGACACCTCTCTACAATTCGAAGAAGGTATCAATACCTCCTTCCGAGCCATAGGACTAGAATGTCTTCTTGAAATTAATGAGAAGATATGTCCAAGGTTCATAATGGAATTCTTCCGTCAAGTGGAACTCGCTCGTAACGAGGATCGCTCTTTATCTCTTTGGTTTTATATCAAAACCAAAATTCACTTTAAGCCTTGGGCATTTTGCTCACATCCTCCAAATTCAAACCATGGACAATGTGCCTTCACGAAGATTGGTCTCTTGATTCTCTCTTCAATTTTCATGAAGAAAATAGCCCATATTGTTCAAACATATCTTCTCACGGGACATCCGAGAATTAACACGCATGATATGCAAACCTCGACCATATTACTCCAATCCAAACATTATCCATACACGGGATATCCAAGGAAGAGTATAAGTGATGTAGACTAAATAACGAGATAACAAAAATCGGACTGTTGATTCACACGAATACGAGAACGATCCTACCAATAATCGTTGATTCACCCGAATGCCGATTATAGGAATTCTTAGCAAAGTCGCAAAAATAGACTTTTGGTATTTCATAAAGCGATTATTCCACATTACAAAGGAAGTCTTAAATAGGAATACAAAATAGAAACGGCCCTAGAAGACAAACAGTGAAAGTTATTACATAAACAAAGTCCAAAAAACCGAAAAACACTAAAATGCAAATAACTCATAAAATAGAGTGTTTGGGCTTGAAAGTTCAGAAATCTACAAGGTCGGGTTTCCACCACGTGCTCCTCGTTCCAAGCTTGGATTTGACAGGTAATTCGCCTAAAACGGAGCCCCGTAGCCCAAGTTATGCCCATTTTAGTGAGGCCCCTTTTGTCACACGATCTTGGGCCTCCAGAAACATCATGGCCTGTTAATCAACACTTGGGCCCACATCATTCCCCCCTGGGTAGACTAAATTTGTCCTCGAATTCACAGCATGATCATCATCAGAAGAATCACCATAGTAAGGCAACAAGTGTTTCACATTAAACACATCTGAACATCGGATATGGCTCGGTAACTTCAAACGGTAAGCATTGGAGTTAATTTTGTCAACAATTTCCAATGGGCCAATTTTCTTAACGGAAAATTTATTATACTCACCAACCGAGAAACGATCCTTAGTTAAAACAGCCCATACAAAGTCACCTACTTCAAAATCCACATGCCTCCGCTTTTGATCAGCATCTTGTTTGTACTTTAAGTTAGCTCGAACCAAGTTGTCATGAATAGCTTTATGAACTTCATGTAACCCTTCAACAAAATCCTGCACTTTCTTTGGAATAGAACCAGAAATAGGAAGAGACATTAAATCAAGAGGTCCACGTGGTTGTGCAGAATAGACCACCTGGAACGGACTAAACCCAGTGCTCCGAGTAACAGCATGATTATGAGCAAACTCAGCTTGACATAACTTCTGATCCCATGCCTTCACATGATCACCTACTAAACACCTCAACAGATTACCAAGAGACCGGTTAACAACTTCAGTCTGCCCATCAGTTTGGGGATGATAAGCATTACTAAAATTGAGTTGAGTATTCACCATCTTCCACAAACTACGCCAAAAATGACTTAGAAACCGAGTGTCACGATCGGAAACAATAGATGAAGGAAAACCATGAAAACGATATACATCGCGAAAGAAAAGTTGGGCCACTTTAACTGCATCTGTTGTCTTCTTGCATGCAATAAAGTGTACCATCTTAGAGAAAAGATCAACAACAACAAATATTGAATCATTACCCCTTTGAGTACGAGGTAACCCCAACACAAAATCCATGCTGATATCAACCCATGGCTGCAAAGGAACCGGTAAAGGCATATAGAGTCCCGCATTAGTAGTTGTACCCTTTGAAACTTGGAAAATACGACACCGCTTGACATAATGTTCCACTTCTTTCCTCATAGTAGGCCAGAAATAAGAAGCTTGCACCAACTGTAAAGTGCGATCACGACCAACATGTCCCTCGCCATGTAATTCCTTAATAATTTTCAAGCGAAGGCTAGAATTAGGAATACATAGTTGATTCCCTTTGAAAAGAAAACCATCATGTATAAGGAAATCGGTTTTGGCCGATTGCACACCCCGCATAACAATGAAAAATATGGGTCAAGGGTTAAGCGCTCATGAATGACATCCGGTCCTAGTACATCAACTCTCATAGATACAAGCATATTACTCCTCCCGCTTAAGGCATCACAACCCGATTCCTAACACCGGTCTTGTGTTTGACCACAAAAGTAAACTTTTCAAGAAATGCCAACCAACGCCCATGCTTATGTGACACCTTATCTTGAGTGCGAATATGCCTTAAAGAATCATGATCGATGAACAAAAAAACTCCTTATGAAGCAGATAATGGCGCCAATGTTTTATAGCTTGAACAATAGCATAAAACCCAAGTCATAAGTAGTGTACCTAGACTTTGGCTTTGTCAATTTCTCACTAAAGTAGGCAACAGTCGACCACCTTGACCGAGAACCCGCCAATTGCAACCTTTGAGGCATCGATGAAGCTCAAAACTTGAGAAAAATCGGGCAATACGAATTGGTCTTTGTAGTGAGCTTTTCTTTGATAATCTGAAAAGCGAATTCTACCTCCTCCGTCCACACAAATGACTTTCCCTTCATGCAATCTGTCAATGGAGCCATAATGGAACTAAAATTTAGGATGAACCACCTATAAAAGGAAGCAAGCCCATAAAAACTACGAACTTCAGTTATGGTAGTTGGAGTTGGCCACCCTTGAACAGCTGCTACTTTAGTCTCATCCACTTTTATTCCATCACCAGAAATAACATACCCCAAGAACAGAACCTTAGGGGTCATGAAAACACATTTCTTTGTGGCTGCATAGAAACTATCCTTGCAAAGTAAAGTCAAGACCTGCTTCACATGGATGAGATGCTCACTGAAAGAAGTACTATAAATGAGAATATCATCAAAATAAACAACCACAAACTTCCCAATAAAAGGCCTGAGCAATTGGTTCATCACACGCATAAACGTACTAGGTGCGTTTGACAAACCAAAAGGCATCACCAACCATTCATACAACCCTTCACGAGTCTTGAAGGCAGTCTTCCATTCATCACCAGGTCTAAGACGGATCTGGTAATACCCACTCTTCAAATCCAACTTTGTGAAAATAGTGGCACCACTGATCTGGTCAAGCAAATCATCAAGCCGAGGGATAGGAAACCTGTACCTCACAGTAATCTTGTTGATGGCTCGACTATCAACACACATACGCCATGTTCCATCCTTCTTCGGGTCAATAGGCGAGAACAAGACAAGGACTCATGCTCTCTCGAACGTGACCCTTAGAAACAAGTTCTTCCACCTGCCGTCGCAATTCCTCATGCTCTACCGGACTCATCCTATAATGTGGCCTGTTAGGCAATTGTGAACCAGGCTCTAAATCAATATGATGTTGGATGTCATAACGGGGCAAACCGTCAGCAAATCATCGGGAAAACATCGAAAATTCCTTGAGTAAAGGAATCATAGCCTCGGAATTTCGCTATCTTCAACTACTTCCTTCCCTATTAACACAAAGACTTCATCTCCTGCTCTAACTCGTCCTCAAACTGGGAAAGGGTTAGTAAAGTACCGATGGGCTTGTTAACTAGTTCTTTGGGCTTATTTGGCATCAATGTTATCTTCACACCATCAAATAGGAAACTATAAGTATTAGTTTGCCCATTATGATTTGTGTTGCGATCATACTCCCAAGGTCTACCCAGTAATAAGTGACAAGCATCTATGGGAACCACATCACACCAAACATTATCTTTGTAGGTTGTCCCAACAGAAAATAGAACAAGGACACGTTTGGAAACAGTAACCTCACCACCTTTCTTAAGCCATTGTAACTTGTAAGGTTTGGAACGGGTCTCTGTCTTCATCCCAACTTTTGAAGCGCCTCTTGGATATCAAATTATCACAACTACCCGGTCAACCACAAAGGTGCACATCTTACCCGAGATAGTATAGGTCGAGTGAAAGATGTTGTGCACGAGCCAATCATCGCCATGACTTTTGGTGTTAAGCAAGAGCGCCTTACCACCAAAGCTACCCCACATCTCCATTCACAACTTCCTCTTCATACTCAACATCTTCATCAAATGTTGGGCCTTCTTCATAACCCTCATCGACCACGTCATCAACTTCCCAAGTATACATATTGCCATCGGGATCGGCAAATAGGTGCCTTTTCCCGCCTTCTTACATTCTCGACTCGGTGACCGGGTTCACCAGCTAAAACACTTCAAGCTACTACTACCAACCCCTTTAGAAACCGGTCCAAGATTGCTACCACCTGTCTCGCTCGATTAGGAACAAAACGTGATGTTACGTTACCCGAACCATAACTACTCGTTATAGCAGATAAGAGGAACCTCCCACACGTCGGTTCTTTTTCAAAAGATAATGCACGTTGATATGCATCCGAAAGTGTCACCGGATCAAACATGTTAATGTAATCCATGATCCGGACTCTTAAACCACCAATGTAAAGGGAGACTAGTTGTTCATCGTCTCTTGAATATCATTCCTTGCAATTAATTGGTAAAATTGGTTGTGTAATCTTCACGTTTTGGCCCCTGTTTTGATTCTCGTATCATTGGTGCATCAACCGTTGGTAATTATGAGGAATAAAGTTGGCTCTCATGCACTTTTCATCTTCCTCCAAGTCGTGACTCTTGGCTTTCCAACTCTCTCCGCGTCGGTTTCAATTGTCGCCACCATGCGGATGCCCTACCACGTAGCCCGGTAGCGATCGATGAAACCTTCTTGTTTTCAGGAATCTCTTTGAATTCAAACACTTCTTCGACCGCAACAAGCCAATCAATGAACCCCTCGGGATTCAAAGTATCCCCATCAAACTCAGGAATATTGACCCTCAGTCCAGATTCCCAACGCCTATTATCCTCCCTTTCATTTTGCCTTGGTCGCCTTTCTTGTTGTTCATCAGAAGATGAACCGTCACCCTCACCGAACGGATTTTCTGACTGTTCGTCTTCACTTTCCCGACGGTTACGATTACGAGGAATTCTTTGATTCATTAAGTCAGCCATCTGATCAGTTAATTGATCAACAAACTGACCCATTCGCTCCTCCATTCTTGCCATAAGACGCTGCTCAAATTCTTGTTCATAGGCGTCATTAGTATTCCTATTCCTCCTTGGAGGCATAATGATTAGGAAATTTTAGCTCTAATACCAACTGATGTAGACTAAATAACAAGATAACAAAAATCGGACCTGTTGATTCACACGAATACTAGGAACGATCCTACCAATAATCGTTGATTCACCCGAATGCCGATTATAGGGAATTCTTAGCAAAGCTGCCAAAAATAGACTTTTGGTATTTCATAAAACTGCCTATTCCACATTATAAAGGAAGTCTTAAATAGGAATACAAAATAGAAACGGGCCCTAGAAGACAAACGGGCTGAAAGTTATTACATAAACAAAGTCCAAAAAAACCCGAAAAAACACTAAAATGCAAATAACTCATAAAATAGAGTGTTTCGGGGCTCGAAAGTTCAAGAAACCGACAAAGTCAGTTTCCCACCACGTGCTCCTCGTTCCAAGCTTCGATTTGACTGGTAATTCGCCTAAAACGGAGCCCCGTAGCCCAAGTTATGCCCATTTTAGTGAGGCCCCTTTTGTCACACGATCTTGGGCCTCCAGAAACATCATGGCCTGTTCATCAACACTTGGGCCCACATCATTAAGGCCCTGCTCTTATTCTACGTGAAAATGTTTGGAGTCTTAGGGAAATCGAGATATTCTTCACGCTTGTTGTGCTCACATGTTGCTTGTTTGCTAACACAACAACCATACAATCTCGCCTACTTCTTAAAATGCAAATCTTCAAGGCTCCAAGAATAAACTCATCCCTTATGGAATGTTCTTGACACGCCTCTATCACAATATTATGCACTTCCATCCTCAATTTCAAAGTCCGTTATGCGTACTTGTGAACAAGATGATGGAACCGCTAAACATATCTCTCATGAAGACTTTCTTCATTCATGATTCCACCAATACCCATCAATCCCATAATGATCCTCCTAGTGAAGACACTCAAGGAACCTAGAATAGTCAAATAGGATCAATTATACTCATTAGTTATCAATGTAATGCTATCTCTTTCATGAAATAACACATCTTACATTTGATATCCTAGTTTTAGAACTCCTTTAAACAAAGCTTGGAATATAATGCATTGTCATGATCATTGCATACCTTTAGTAAAGGTTACATCTAGCGATAGACGGATCCCAAATGTTGTACTAAACGGATCCCTACATCTAGGGAACCGTGGGATCCGGCAAAACAGAAAATGCAATTGCAAGCATTATATGTCAAACACATCCTTAGAACACCTCACACTAAGCTAAACATAGTGTCTTAAGATTGATTAAGACTTTATCAAGATAGGTTGACCTTTCCTAAACTTTCCAACTCACATAGATCACATTCTAAGACTTTGTTTGATCTACCATTTCAATCCATCACTCTTCCGCTCTCAAAACTCACACTTCATTTTTACTTGATCCTCACAACTAGGTTAGAAATCTTCGATTATGAAAATATTGATCATTAATCAACCTCACCTCAAAATTGATCAAAGTTGATCAAATCCTAGTTTTCCCATCTCAAAGCCATTAGGATATTTTCCAAAACACAATCCTAAGACACAACCTGATCTCTAGGATCATTTAGTTTCATTTAACTTCAATTGACATCTTTAATGTCATCCTTGCTCATCCATTGGTATTTTTTTTAAGTTCCAAATCCTTCCATAAATAACAATCATTAGCTACACCACTCATTGCCTTCAAACACTTAAGCACCCTTCATTTAAAACACTTGGGAGAACTGAAACACTCAAGGTAATGTAGGTCTAGGATCTTAGAAACATCATTTCCACTCTTTCATAAACTCTTGAACGCCGGATCCCTAGAACTAGCCTAGACGGATCCTCTCGAGAAGGGAACCGTGGGATATTGATGATGATCTATGAAAAATCTTGGTAAAACAATCATTTCAACTCATCTTCCTAACTCAAACACTCCATCTCATCTTAAATGAGTTCCTAGAACAGCACAACCTCGTAGTTGACTCTTGTGCATGCTAATCATCACATTCAATAAATCTTAGTGGCTTAAGGCTTAAATGCACTTTCCAAATCTCTTGGTTTATAAACCACCTTGTTAGGATCTCCATAGTCATCACTCTCATCCTAACTTTCAGCTTTTGCAATCCTTCAAATTATCTCATCATGAGAAAAACCCCAAGCAACAACCTATCCACCAAAGAACCACCCATCAAAGGGCTCGTGTTGTGCCAAATCTCTTCAACCGAATCATCTGGTCAAACCAACAAACCTTCATCATCTAATCAAACCAATTCCTAGAAGGTTAGTACCCACAAAATTACCTATACCAAACACAACAATACCTCCTAGGCCAAACAATATCATTTCCACTAAACCATCACCTTTGATTCCTAGAGCTATCTCTTTACATCCCCAAAATCATCACCTCACCTCTACAATTTAGAGGACTTGCCACCTAGGACGTCTCATCCGGTTCACGACAACATTCTCCTCATTAGGAGGAACAATGATTCAAAATCAAGGTGTTGGGTCAACACTTGCTCGGCTTCCTTTTCGCGTTTCCATCATATAATCCCATTTGGATTATAAGAAATCACCAAAGTCAACCACCGACCTTATGGAAGTTGACACATCTTAACCACCATCATCATTCTTGATCGAACCATTCCTAAATGGACCTCCACCAATCCCTCCATCATTCGAGGCTCCTCAAACCACTTCAATTGATCCTTTGAATCTAGCCACTTCATTTCATCCACCACCACTACCTAGCCATGACAAAGATTGCTATCATTGTCAACATGTTGAAAGTTTGATACATGAAGTACGAGAAGACCAACGTTTCATGTTCTATCATCTCCTCGAACGTTTCGATGAGATTAAACCTAAACATAACTTGAGCTAGAGGATTATAGTGGTGTCTAAGCTTCAAGCGTTAGTTGGTCTAAGAAATTCCTAGTTATGTATTTTCTATTTTCTTATTTTTGAGGCATGTATATCATAACTCTTGTTTTATTAAATGGAATTACATGATACTTGTTATTTCGTTGAGCATATGATTACTTTGTACTCATATCTCATTTGTGTGATAACATTACTTGTTATATCACCGTTCTCGATTTTAGTCATCGGCCAGACGGATCCTCAAGATATTGCTGAGCGGATCCCTACTAGAAGGGAACCGTGGGATCCGTGAAGTCGTAATGTTTTCTTTATCACATTTGCGGAAATTGTGAATTATACTTGTTTTCTAACCCTTGTTTTGCAGTTTTCAATTAACACATAAAGTTTTTGACATCCTAAAGCTAGGGGAGCTTTGTGTCAAACAATATTGCAAATCATTTGCAACTCAATCCATTTTTGGATTACACTTCATGTTACCCCATTGCAACTTTGCAATATTCGAGGGCACGTTTTAAATCATTTAGGCGAACCATTTGCAAACTTAATTGCAAACACAAGTAGCTTATTTTACATTATGTCCTTGACGCCCTTTTAAAAGGGATGGACTCGTCGAGGGACTTAAGAGCAGTACCATTCCGTCACTTGCTCTTATTAAATCTTTTATAATTTTCTTATAAAAATTGTGTTAGTTTCTTCAAACACTTTTTGTTTCGACAAAAGGGGAAAAGAAAGTAAAAACTACAAATTCAAACATTTACAATTTTAGCTTTTCCTTAAAATAATTTTATGTTTTGTCATCAAAAAAGGGGAGATTGTTAATACAAATAAGCCGTAAAACGTTTATTTATATTTTACGATCTTCTAATGTTTTGTCGATAACAAAAGTAAAATCATATTAACGAAATTTGAACTAATAGTTTTATAACACACTTACGTTTTCACATAAAACACTATAACAAGATTAAGTGATTTTATATTTTAGATACACATGTACAACAACTAGTGTTTACATATTGGCTTAACATGTTTAAGTAACTCTATGAGTTAGATACATATGTACAACAACTAGTGTTTACATATTGGGTTAATACATACTTATATTAAGTACACTAAAATGGGTAAAACAAGTATATGCTAAAATGGGTAAAAGCAAGTATATACTAAATAGATAAAACTAGCAAATGGTTTTGACCCATAACCCATGGTTTTATATATACCACTTACACAAGTTCAATGTATCCTTAAGGTACATTGTATCTAGATGAAAACCATGGATCAACCCATAACCCATGACCCATGACCCATAACCCAAAATACCCATGGGCAAGAGAGCGGACCACGGATCCCTAGCTTTGTGCTAGCGGATCCCAAGTGGAAGGATCCGTGGGATCCGGGAAACAATAGGTTTTTCCTCTATAAATAGTGAGCCATTTCTTCATTATATCTCACCCTCTCCAACATACTTTCTCCCCGAGTTAAATCTCACTAACCTTAGATCCAAGAGATCTATGTTTGTAGTTTTGTTTTGTGTGATCTTTTAGGTTCCTCTTAAAGGAAGATCACCACCTTTGAAGTCGAGCAAGCTCAAGTCCATGAGTTGCCAAGCTTCCTCATCATCAAGGCTATTGAAGTCCTCTTGTTGATGATCCCTTTCTTTCTTCAAAGAAGCGTAGTGTTAAAGACATTAGTGAAAGATGTCTCAAGTGTCAAGGCGAAGATAGTAGTGAAGGGTATCTATCGTCTATAGGATAAGCACTTGCGGTGGGTGCTTAGAAGTCAAGACAAGAAGCATTAGTGAAAGGTGCTTAGAAGTGAAGACACAAGACATTAGTGAAAAGTGTCTTGTAGATCTAATCGAGACATTAGTGAAAGGTGTCTTGTAGATCTAATCAAAGGCATTAGTGAAGGTGCCTTAGATGTACATTCGATATGGTGTGTTTCGATGTACTAGATAGACTAGCATTAGATCCAAGGATATTGATGTCCTTGATGATGTTGTAAAGGAGTAGATCTCCTTTGGGATTAGTCGTTGGTGTAGTGTGGTAGTAGTTCCTCCATTGCAATGGAACTAGGTACTTAGCCTAGTACCTAATAAAGGGTAGGCGACGTTGTGAAGGTGTAGTTCACCTAAGGTGTGAAAGAACTCGGTGGTTAGCCTAGCACCGTATAAAGGGTAGGCGACGTTGTGTTAGGTGTGGTTCGCCTTGGTGTGAAAGAACTCGGTATTTAGCTTTGTACCGGAAAAAGGTTAAGCGAAGTTGTGAAGGCTTCTCCGCCATAAGGAGATTGGTGTAGTGATTACAAAATCTCGAGTAGGTGACTCGGGGAGTGGAGTAGGGTAAGGAAGGTGTCCTTGTAGCCAAACCACTATAAATGCTTGCGTTATGGTTTTGTGCTTCTTACTCTTATCTTTTCATTACATATCTTTATATGCTTGTTTATCAACATCCAACACACACAACCAAATAGATTTACATAAGTCGATCTAAATAGTTTAAAAGGAAGTTTTAAATGGTAAAACTATTCAACCCCCCCTTCTAGTTTTCCACACCACCATTTGATAACCTCATAGAAGCCAAAGTCGTTTACAACCCTTTCACCAATTTACCTTTTCCCATGGCGGATGATCAACCCATGTGGGGAACCAACCGAGCCGTAGCACCAACCCATGGGAGTGCTATTGTTGCTGTCAACCTTGGTGACAACTTCACCGTGAAGGGTCATCATCTTTCCATGATCAAAAACCGTTAATTCGATGGTCATGCACAGGCCGATCCGCATAAGCACATTGCCGAATTCATCGAAATTTGCGGCATGTTCCGTTATGGCGACACCGATGTCAATGCCATAAAACTCAAACTTTTCCATCATCACTCGTCGGGGATGCTAAAGTATGGTACAATGAATTAACCCCGGAATTATCAACACTGGGAGGAGATGAGGCAAGCCTTTGTAAGCGATTCTTTCCACCGCCATGTTTGATAGATTAATGGGAGAAATTGTGCTTTCACACAAAATCCCAACGAATCACTTGTCGAAGCTTGGCTTCGGATGAAAGATTTGCTTCGTAGTTGTCATGGACATGGATTATCCAAATCTTTTACCATGGACTAGATGAAATCTCTCAAGGCATCCTTGATGCTGGAGGAATTTTTCTCTACAAGACTCCTAACGATGCACACCAATTACTCGAAGATCGTGTACTTCTCAAACTCAATTGGTCTAAAGATTCCAGAACCAAACCCCTTCGAAAAACCGTTGCTTTTATCAAAAGCACCGATACCTCAAAACTCTTGGAGAAAATGGAAGCCTTAACCTCAAAAATCGACTCGCAATACAAAGATATCAAAGAAAAAATGAAGGAAATGCGAGATGGATGCAACAATTGTGGAGGAAATCTCCCATCGTCTGAGTGCGACGATAAGCCCATGGGTGGACCTAACGAAGGAGAAGCGAATTATGTCCAAGGAGGATATCGTGGAGGAGGATATCGTAGTAATTATTACGGTCGAAATTATGGAAATTGGCAAGACCGCCGGCCAAGGGATGACAATCGTGATTCTCAACCACGAACTGACAATCCGCCACCACAAAACTACGAGAAAAGATGGAAGAATCCGAATTCGAAAAAACCATGAGAGAATTCGTGGGCGCTCAAAATCGAAAATGATTTCATCAAAATCAAATTTTCAATCTCAAAGCCAAAGTTGAGCAAGGACGGAAAAATCATCAAGCATCTATCCAAGATCTTGAAAACAAATTTAGCGATTTTCCACCAACATTCCTCTCGACCATCCGGTTCGTTACCAAGTAACACCCAATCCAACCCAAGACCATCAAATGATAAAACGTACTGATCCACCACAAGCGAGAAATGAGCATATCAATGTTGTGCGTCTTCACAAGAAGTGGTCTCGACGATCCACCACCAAATCCTAATGAAAATACTCCTATCACCCAAGATAGCGAGGATGAAGCGAGAAACCAACACAACTCAAACCACCAAAAAGAAAACTACCCCATACATCAAGGCGTACACACCAAAATTCCATATCCTCAATGCCTTAAGAAAGAAAAAATGGAAGAGCATTATAAGAAGTTCATTGAAGTAATCAAAGAGGTTAGACTCAATGTTCCTCTAGTTGATGTCTTAGCCGGAATGCCCAATTACGGGAAATTCTTGAAAGAACTTCTTAATAACAAAATCAAGCTCGAGCAAATATCAGCTACTTTCCTTAACGAAGAATGCTCAGCCATTGTTCAAAAGAAAATCCCACCAAAGCTCGGAGATCCTGGGAGCTTTCTTATTCCATGCACTTTCGGGAATAATATTCAATGCGATGCTTTAGCCGATCTTGGCGCAAGTATCAATTTGATGCCTTATTCGTTGTACTCCAAATTATGCAACAACAGCCTTAAACCATCAAAAATGAGCATTCGATTAGCAAATCATTCTTATCAATATCCCATAGGTGTTGCCGAGAATATGCTTGTTCAAGTCGGTAAATTCATTTTTCCCATGGACTTTGTAATCTTAGAAATGGAAGAAGATAGTAAAGTCCCACTCATCTTAGGAAGACCTTTCCTAAATACCGTTGATGCAATCATCAAAGTGAAAGGTAAAGAACTCAACCTTGGAGTTGGAGAAGATCAAATCACCTTTCTAATCGATAAAGCGATGTGCTATCCACGTTCCAGTGATGACACTTGTTTCAACATCTATGTTATCGATGAAGTCACTGAAGAAGAATTGGATGCATTACTTAACGAATCTGATTCATTCATGACTACTTCTAAAAAAATAAATGAAACAGACTTTGACAAAGAGTTTGATGATTTCATGAAAGTAGAGTTCGAAGGAGATAACACGGAGGAGGAAGAAATGGAGGAAGAAAACTTTGAAGAGATAACTTTCGATGACGAGATGAGAATAAAATCTCTCATCGAAGAACCACCAACGGATCTCATGCTCAAACCTCTCACGATCATCTTGAATATGCTTACTTGGAGGAAGATTCACTTCTTCCGATGAGTCATATCTTCATTGCTCGAGGCCCATGAGAAAGAAAGTTTAGTTTCGTCCTCAAAATCACAAACAAGCTTTCGCTTGGAAAACATCGACATTCGAGAATTAGTTCCAATTTACGCAAACACAAAATCAATTTCGAAGATGGAGTCAAACTGTTGTAGAACGTCAGCGTCGACTCAATCCCAACATGAAAGAAGTTGTCAAAAGGAAATCATAAAACTTCTCGATCTTGGTATCATTTACCCAATCGAGGATAGTCCTTGGTGAGTCCGTTCACCGTGCTCCCAAGAAAGGAGGAATGACGGTTGTGACTAATGAGCGGAATGAACTAGTTCCGACTAGAAGCATCCTTTGGTTGGCGCGTTTGTATTGACTATCGAGAAATTAAACAAAGCCACCGAAAAGATCACTTTCCACTCCCGTTCATGGATCAAATGCGTGAAAGACTAGCGGGAAATAAATTCTTTTGTTTCCTCGATGGATTTTTAGGATATTTCCAAATTCTAATCGATCCTAATGACCAAGAAAATACCACTTTCACTTGTCCTTTTGGAACCTACGCATATCGGCGTATGCCTTTTGGTCTTTGTAATGCACCTGCGACTTTTCAAAGGTGTATGATAGCCATATTCCAAGACATGCTCGAAACCTCCATGGAAGTTTTCATGGATGACTTTTCAGTCTTCGGAAACTCATTTGAAGCTTTTCTTTCCAATCTTGACAAAATGCTCGAAAGATGCGAAGCTGCACATCTTGTCCTTAACTGGGAAAAATGTCACTTCATGGTGACCGAAGAAATTGTGCTTGGTCACAAGATCTCCAGTGCAGGCATGGAAGTAGATAAAGCAAAAGTCGACATTATCACGAAACTTCCACCACCAACTAACGTTAAAGCCGTTAGAAGTTTTTTAGGACATGCTGGTTTCTACCACCGCTTTATCAAAGATTTTTCTAAAATATCTCGTCCGATGACAAAACTTCTTTAGAAAGATTCTATCTTCGACTTCAATGCTGATTGCATAAAAGCTTTCGAAACGTTGAAATCTCAACTAACTAGTGCTCCGATCATGGTTTCACCGAATTGGTCACTACCCTTCGAACTTATGTGCGATGCCAACTATTTTGCTGTTGGAGCCGTCTTAGGCCAACGAGAAGGAAAACACTTTCGGCCCATATATTTTGCTAGCAAGACACTGAATAGTACTCAATAAAATTATACTCTCACAGAAAAGGAATTACTAGCCGTAGTTTTCGCGTTCGATGAATTCCGATCCTACCTCGTACTCTAAAAAAAATAGTCGTGTTCACTGATCACTCGGCACTCAAATATCTGTTCACCAAGCAAGATGCTAAACCGCTTCTTATCTGATGGATTCTGCTACTCCAAGAATTCGACATCGAAATCAAAGATAAGAAAGGAGCAGAGAATCTGGCCGCTGATCATTTATCGCGTCTTGAAAATACAGATCTTGAGGAGTTAAAGGAAGAAGAAATCGATGGTTACTTCCCTGATGAAACCCTCATGACCGTTGATGGAAATGACGATCCTTAGTTTGCTGACTTTGCGAACTATCTCACTGGAGGAATTCTCCGAAAAGGTTTAACTCACGCTCAAAGGAGAAAATTCTTTTCGGAACTTAAATACTACTTTTGGGAAGAACCATATCTTTTCAAAATGTGTCCTGACGGAATGATCCGAAGATATGTTTCTGGTTCCGAAACCCGCTAGATTCTTGTCGAATGTCATCATGGCCCAACTGGGGGACATTATGGTCCTTCCACCACAGCTAAAAAAGTTTTAGATGCTGGATTCTATCGGCAAAAATATTCAAGGAAGCACACACACTTGTTCGAAGCGTGATGCTTGCCAAAGAACCACCAACCTTCACACGAGGGCGAAATCGTTGACAAGCATTCAAGTGTGTGAAATATTCGATATTTGGGAATTGATTTCATGGGACTATTTCCTAAATCCCACAAATACAAATACATTTCGTTGCTATTGATTATGTGTCCAAATGGGCGGTGAAGCTTTACCAACAAAGCGATGCCCGCGTGGTCGTTAATTTTCTCAAAAGCTTTTTGCTCGTTATGGAATCCTCAAAGCCTTGATAAGCGATCGAGGAACCCATTTCAGAACCAAAAATGGAAAACCATGAAAAGATATGGAGTTCATCATCGATTCGCGACATCTTATCACCCACAAACCGGTGGGCAAGTTGAAAACACCACAGAGCTCTTAAAGAATACTCGAAAAAAAGCGGTGAAGGACAATCCTACAATGTGGTCGAAGAAACTTGACGATGCTCGTGGGCTTTCATCTGACTTACAAAACTCCTATTGGTACAACTCCTTACGAGACTCTGTATGGAAAAACTTGTCATTTGCCGTTCGAAGTTGAACATCGTGCTTACTGGGCTCTCAGAAACTGTAACACCGATCTCAAAATAGCTGGAGAAAAGAGATTCTTGCAATTGCATAAACTCGACGAATTAAGACTCCGAGCTTATGAAAATTCCAAACTATATAAAGCTAGAACAAAAGCTTATCACGACAAAAAGCTAAGAGTTCGAAAAGAATTCAAAGCTAGAGATAAAGTTCTGCTTTTCAATATGAAATTCAAATTCAAAGCTCCTAAATTACAACCAAGATGGTTGGACCATATATCATTAAACATGGATATCCATCCGGTTATGCCTTACTTTATGACAAACAAGGTGGAAGTTTCATCGTCAATGGGCACCGAATCAAGTTATACTACGATAAGGAGAAAATGAATGAAATATTAGTTGAGACAGTTTCCCATGAAAATGAATTTGAAACCATAACCTTCGCAGCACCCTTTCTAGGAAGAATCCCACAAAGTGTTCCTTGGAAGCCATCTGCTGAGTACATCTGGAACGATATTGATGCTACTGGTGAATAATTCATGTATATCCCCGAACTTTTAAAAATGTTCAAGGCTGCATCTGTGGCCAAGTAAATTCGGGAAGATTCGATTCCAGCTGATGACTCGTTAATAAAACAAGCGCTTCTCGGGAGGCAACCTGTGTGTTTCCGATTTGATTTTATATGGTCACGCCCCAAAGTTTAAACCATTGGTTGAACTTAAGTGTGGGGGGGTGCCACAAGTTAATAAAACTCTTTTTTTTGTATATAAGATTTTGTGCAGGTAATGATTACTCCAGTGGACGCTTGGATGAAGAAAATTAAGCTGACAAACTCATTGGAATATCTGGTTTCATCTCTATTTTCCCTATTTCTATACTTTGAAGTTTGTTTTTTCACATTAAGGACAATGTTTAACTTAAGTGTGGGGGGGGGGTGAATAGGAAAATTAGATTTTTTAAGCTTAAATTTAAAATTTTGTTTGCCCTTGTGATCTAGTTATTTTCACGCTTTTAGGATAATATATTAGACTAATTGGATCAAACCACTGGTAAAACTGGTAATATTTGAAACTTTGAGATGTGTTCCAATTAATATTGCAATCCATTCTGGGATCGATAAACATTTTCTAGCACAAATTATAGCCCTTACCACTAAAATTGTGAGGATTTGAGTCTGTTCTATAGAAAGCATACATCTTTTATGCTTGGATCTTTTGCTATGAGTGTGCCGATGATTTTTATTTATTCTAGAACTTGTGCTTGTAAATCATTACGGACCCGCGGTGAGATCGCATTAAGTGTGATATAAGTAAATTAGTGTGATAAAGAGGCACCTTAGGATTTAACCCAAATGGCCTTCCATTTTTCATATCATTCTATATTAGCTAGCCACATCGGTTAGTTAACCACCTACATGGACCCATTTGTAGCACTCATTTTTAGCGCTAGATACCCCTAGTTACACCCTCTGAGCCATCCTTTTCGTTTTTGTTTCATCCAGAAAAATACAAAAAGATTTTACACTTTAAACCTTAGCCTAACCTTGTCAATGTCTAAACCGTTGGTTGCTAGTCACCCGGAAAGTGAAGACTGTTCAAATGATTATGAGTTACCACACCTTGTTAGCTGATTGAGCCATCTCAAGGCTGTCTTAAAAAAAAAAAAAAAAATGTTGAAAGTATGAATGTATTAGCCAATCTGCTATGTTCGAAGAAAAGTTATCATGGCAAAGCAAAGCGAAGAGTTGTGGAAATCCGAAGAAAATAAAATGAAGCTATAATCATTTATTGGTTTGCAGATTGTTTGGTAGCTAGCAACATGGGTATTAGACTTGATTCTATTTTCATTTTAACACCAATTTCATTTACATTCCCATGCCTTATCTATACCCTTAGCCCTAAGCCATAAAATTATAACCCAAATAAAAAGTCCTCTTTAGATGTTTTTGCTTGGTGCTCACACCACGTCGGTGGAGTTTTGTTTCTTATACAAGCTTATGGTAATGATCTGATCATGACTGAGCAATGAGTGTGATTTATCTTGTTACTCCACTAAAATTGAGTGATTGAGTGAATTATATTTCTTTCCTTTTTTGTGAGGTGTTTTGAAATGTTAATCATGCAAGAAAATAATTGGATATTGTCAAACATCTTGAAAGTTTCGCTCTTAGAAGGCATAATTGATGAATCTTCTCTCGTACTCGTACTTTGTAGATTTGCATCATATTTTTCGTAATCATGATCTTGTACCAGTGGATGTTTTTCCTAGATTTGCTTGAGGGTAAGCAAAGTTTAAGTGTGGGGGAATTTGATAACGCTCAGATTGTACATATTTTCAGTAGCGTTATGTGTGCTTTTGTATATGTTATTTGGTTATATTTGTATGATTTCAGTGCTTAATCGCATCAAAAGATGTTTGTCTATGTGTTTATAACCAAGTGCAAGGAAACGGAAGGAAAATTAAAGGAAAGTTCAACAATTGTAAGATTCCCGTTTCAGTGAAGCATGTCAAGCACAAATCAGTATCTCAAAGTACCATAGAAGACCATGATGATTGAAGAACCAAGTTCTACAAGTCAAAATAAAGTAAAGATCAATTTTCCGTCACTCAGGAAGACCAAATGGATCGGTTGCAACTACAACCAGATCGGTTGGGAGAAGAGCAAAATACACCTGTGACGCCAACCCAACCGTTCGGTTGCCACCCGCAACCGATACGGTTAGAGCCCTTGTAGAAGACCAACCGGATCGGTTGGTCATGTGACCGATCCGGTTGGAGAGCCTGTTTCTGCCAAATCTTCATCATTAAGTTTCCCCTATGTATCCAAACAATTCTAGGTCCTTCCCTTGGTGTATTCTAGTCCCTTCCTAACTCCTTGGAGGCCAAGTTCAGCAATTAATACCCTAGGCCTTGGAACTAGTATAAATAGAGACCTCTTGTGAGAATATGAGACACACACTTCAATACAACTCTCTCTACTCATCAAACAAAGCTCTTAAGCTCTTAAATTCGTCCTTAGAAGTCCAGGAAAGTTTGGAGTTCCAGAAGTTCCACATTTGGAGGCCAAAAACCAAAGGAGTCTACCCCAATACTTTGGGAATCATTACTTCACCATTCGTAATCTTATTCCAAGCATTGTAAGACTCTTAATCATGTTTTCTAATGTTCAAAGTTCTAAGTTTATGTTTATGTTTGCTATGAGTGGCTAGTTTCTTTATACACTTGCTTAAATGATGTTGATTATCATATGATTAGTTTGTGATTGTGTTAACATGTTTTAATTCAGTTTTAAGTTGATTCTAAGATCCAATTGTGCTAAAGTTTCATAGTGACATTTGTTAATCAAGTTTGACTAGTTGATAATAATCGTAAAGGTCGAAATAACTTATTGTTGTTCAACTAGTTATTATCATTTTGTCGATGGATGATTGTTTTTACCCATTATTCTTGATTAAACAAAGGAACTAAGGTGTGGTTGTAATAAAAATGCTTTTTGATTATCAAGTTGGATTGATTGGAAACATCTAAAAGGTCGTAAGATTAGTTGTTGACAATCAATTGTATCCTTTTGTCTATAATCGGGTTACCTTTTGTATTGACCATTTCTTAAGCAATTTGATAAAGCAAAATGGATGTTTTTGTGTTTAAGTTTTGGAAGATAAACTTATGAAACTTGAATTGATCTTGAATTGATTGGTTAAACTTAATGCTTGTTTTTGTGAACTAAAATCTTGACGAAGGTTTAACTTGTAAGAACAATAGATTAGAACACCAACTAATTATCACAACCAACCTGTTTAGAAGTTAACACAATCACACTAATCAAGGATAAGAAACTAGTTTAAGCAAGTGTAGTTTTTAATCATCTGAATTTCATTATATCTATTTTCGTTGTTATATGTTTTGGATTGTCTTAGTTGACTCAAACTTGTTAATCAGATTCACTCAAATCCCTGCGAACGATCCCGACTTACTTTCATAAACTTTCTATAACGAACGAGTGCACTTGCTCGTATGTGTTATTGGTAAAATTGGTAATTCATCTTTTATAAATTTAAAATTTGTACACACCAGGCACATCACAATACTAGGTTAATCACAATTAAGATAAGAGACAACCAATCAATATTCAATACCTAGGTTTCATAGATCTAAGCAAACACACAAGTAAATTAGCCGGACATGGAGAACATGCAAGCATACATACAAACAATTGAAGACATGATTAAATTAATGAAGTAAAACACTTATCTTGTTGTAAAATAGGCTATGGAACCCTAAAGTACTGCACAAGACGGCCTTGTTTCGGTTTAGCTTTTTACTCCACAAAACTACATCTCTAAAAACTGAAAAATTCGGGTTCTATATATAGAGTTACAATATGCGACGACGTCACTCTTTAATTGTGACACCTTCTGGTTGCCGCCATTAGGGTTTCGTCTTGGCCACGTTAGTTCTGTGACGGCGTCACCTTATGCTCGTATTTGTCGGGATCCAATCTAGGCCGTCGAGTTGCGCGGCCTGCTCTTTTTAAACTGATGCCGTCACTTGTAAATTAGCAATTTGCTCTCGAGTTGTCTCAAGATGTGTCATGACGGCGTCAGACTTAAGCGAAGGCCGTCCCTTCAATTCCAATGACTTGAGTGTCTCGATTCTTGACTTTGGCCATTTTCTTCGTATATCGCGCCTTTTCGTCCGAATAAGTGTCATTCCAGCAATTTGCCTTCAAGAGACCTAAAAAGTGAAAAGGTACGAAATTAAGTAATAACGGATACAAAAGTGACCAATTAAGGGCTTAAATGACTCCTCAAAAGTGTACCTTTTAAATCCTTATCAAATATCCCTACACTTGGTATTTGCTTGTCCTCAAGCAAATGTGCTTTTAGCCAATTAATTTATAAGTTAGGGGTCATGAAGCATTAGTTTAGAACGATTCATAACACGTATAAGCCCTGCAAAAGTCATAACAAGCACAAAAATTATATACTAGCACCTCACAAGTGGTGTTTGGATACTCTCATCTCTCGGGTGTATATGAAATATAACAAGTTGGAAATGGAAGATAAACACTCTGTGGAAAATTAGAAGGGGGGGTTGAATAGTTTTACCGATTTTAAGTTAGTTTCAAAAACTTTAGATTCGATATTATGTGAAATCGTATGGATGATGAGAAATTATAGATCTAATGATAATGCAAGTAAATAAAGTGAAGTAAAGGATAGAAATGACACAACCGATTTATAGTGGTTCGGCTACAAGGACACCTTCCTTGCCCTACTCCACTCCCCGAGTCACCTACTCGAGAGTTCAAGCACTATGTCAACAAACTCCTTCAACATGGCGAAGAAGCCTTCAAAACGTTGCTTACACCTTTTTCCGGTACAAAGCTAAATACCGAGTCCGTAACACGGTGGACCAAACCAACATGACTATTACACAACAAGTATGTGAATTATCAAATACAAGATCTTTGATACAGAATTCTTGTGGAGGAACAAATCAATCAAGGACCCCTTGCTTGGATGACTTGTAGAATGCTCGTAATCTCGCCTTAGAGAAGGACCTATATGAGAATCACTAAAGAAAGAAAGAAGAGCAACTCTCTAGATCAAGTGATCTTTTGTTAGAAGAGAGTAAGAGTATATGAGAGATTTAGGAAGAAGAGGGGTGGATTAGAATAAAGAAATGGCTCTCTATTTATAGGCAAAACTGGCCACTGTTCCCTAGATCCCACGAATCCTTCCCTTAAGGGATCCTTCTAGTGTAAACCTAGGGATCCGTGGGACGCTCCTCTTTGCCCATAGATTTTTTGGTTATGGGTTATGGGTTATGGGTTATGGGTTGGTCTATGGGTATTTCTTTAGATACAATGTATCTAATGAGTACAATGTATCTAGTCAAGTGGGTATGGGTCAATACCATGGGTTATGGGTATGATCCATGGGTTGTGATTTTTACCCATCCTAATAAACTATTACAACAAATGATTTATTACAACAATTTGTATTAAATGGCTATATGTAAATGTTTTACAAAAATAACATGTATCCTTATAATTTTACTTGTGATAACATTATATTTGTTATCAACAAAACACAAAGAGATCGCAAAATATTAATAAACGTTTTTACGGTTTATTTGTATTAACAATCTCCCCCTTTTTGTTGATGACAAAACATAATGTTATGATGAGTAAAACTTAAGATTAGATGTATGTTTTGAAATCCCTAAGTTTTACTTCTTCTCCCCCTTTTTGTCGAAACAAAAAGTTAACCCAACGAAGAAATAAGATGTGTAAAAATAGTCCATGTAACGCTTACTCCCCCTTGACGGTAGCTCCCCCTAGTTTGGGGCGTCAAGTGTGAAAAATAAAATCCTACAAAGAAAAGTTAGTAGTAACATGCATAAATAATCTTGTGATTGATGAGAATCAAGATTGGGAGCCAAGGTATGTAAACAAGGCCTTGTAATAAAAAAACAAAATGTAGTGGTTTTTATGCCACTTACAAGCATGTAAAATTAAGAACAAGACTTGTTCTTTAAACATGACTCAAAAGAAAAATACTCATAATAGAAAATAGAAAATAGAGATTCCTTCCATGCTTGCATAAGGTTATGGATGGATGTTTTGACGAGTGATGGTATTGATGCGATCAAGAATTAGGTTGAGTATGAATCGAATTTCTTCCCTAACTTCTATTGCAATATCCCTAGTGGATTGGCAATGTTCATAATGTAAGTGATGTGGGTAATGAGTGCAGAAGTTATCCGGGCTGTTTTGATTTGTGAGATGCGGAAGATGTGGTGGAAAAATAGGAAAATATGGATCAACGTCCGGGATATTTAGAAGTGGTGGTGGAAACGAACCTAGGTGTTCTTGTAGCTTAATGGGAGCTAAGGGTGGTGAGGTTTCAAGGTCTTGAAAAGTTGTATTTGGAGAGGTGGGAGGTGTCAAAAAGGTTATTTCTTTTTGTTTTGATTGTTGAGATCTTGTTGGAGTCTTAAGGAGTTCCAAAAGAGTGACTTTAGGTGGTGAGTTGATATAGGATGAAGTTGGTGTACTTGTTGGTGATGAAGGAGGTGCTATAATGGAAGCATCTTGTGGTGAGTTAGTTGTTGGTGATGAGCCATTCGATGATGGTTTTGCTAAGCAACAAGGCCGGATGGTAATCCGTGCGGATATCCTAGATTTTGATTGTGGTATTTTGGAATGTGGTAGGAAAAAAGTTTGGATTTCTTGAAATGCATTGTTTACATTAGGTAATTCATCTAAGTTGGAAGATCTTTTGGAAGACATGGTGGTGTTTGTTTGTGAGGGTGAGATGAATAGCAAGCAGTGTTGGGAATCCTACTTATAGAAAAAAAATGTGTATTGCAATGAATGCTTGACCCAAAATATGGATTAAAATCTAATGATTAGATATGAATTTAAGGCATGTGATCATGAGAAAACAAGCATTAAATCACATACGCCAAAACAAAGTGTGAAAAGCAGTTAAAATAGCTTCATCTCACGGATCCCACGGATCCTTCCCTTGGGATCCGTCCGGCATTAAAGATTGGGATTCGTGTATCGGTAATTCGAGCGACTCAAAATTTTCCTTTTGGAAACGTTTGCGCCTAGTGTGTGCCTATATGCAAACTATTTGGAGTTGCGGTTATCTCGACTCCTAAAAGGAAAAGGAAAATAAAATAGAAGGGAAAAACATACTATTATGTGAGATAACCCGAGTGCTCCTAATTCATTGTTGCTTAAATGAATGTACCCGAAAACACATATTAGTTATGTGTCCTCTTTAGCATTCAAAAGACATGAGATGCAATGAAAGCGGGTTTTACTCAGTATTAATAATGAAAAGGATTTTCCTAGGCGTGAGAAATTGCTTTTGTGAAATTGATACGGAATAGGTATCATTTTTAGAAAACGTTTTGAAAAGAGGTTTCTATGTGCGAATAAAAATCGTTTTATCCTTTGAAAAGAAGATTTGTATGTAATTATGTGTTTGCAACTTGTACTTATTTTGAAAGAAAATAAGAAAAACTATGAGTTATAAGTGAAAAACTTATCTTGGGTTTTGAAAATTCCCGTATTGCTTGTGAGTTGTGCGTGAAATAGAGATCCTAGACTCGGAAAGAAGAAGGCTAGTGTTTACATACCTTGTAGAGTTAAAAAGTAAATTACGACGATTGTTCCATGAGACCAAGACCAAGGCAAGTAGGTTGAATTGTTCCCTTCAGCGGTTTGGTGAGGGCGTCGACTATGTTGTCTTCGGACGCTACCTTCTCAATAGAGATGTTCCCATTTTGAACATTGTCTCTTAAGAAGTGATGATGAATCTCTATATGTTTTGTGCGAGAATGTAATATCGGATTCTTGCTTAAATCGATGGCACCTTTGTTGTCACATAGAATGGCTATGTCACTTAGATGAATGTCGTAGTCAACTAACGCTTGTTTCATCCATAGTGCTTGTTGGCATGCTTTGCTGGTGGAGACATATTCGGCTTCGGTTGTTGATATTGCTAATGCCGTTTGTTTCTTAGAAAACCAAGATGTTAAACAACATCCCATAAAAGTACATACCCACTTGTACTTTTTGGTCAACATAATCACCGCATGGTCGAATCTGCATATACAATTGTTTCTACTCCCGTGCCCATAGGATACCATAATCCTAATTGTGTTGTACCCTTAATGTATCTAAATATCCTTTTTACGGCTTCTAGATGTGATGTTTTAGGGTCTTCTTGAAACCTATAACATAGACAAACGCTAAACATGATATCCGGCCTACTAGCCGTGAGGTAGAAAAGACTACTAATCATGCCACGATATTTTGTGTTAGCAACGGATTCGCCGTCTTCATCTTTTGTGAGTTTGGTGTCGGATGACATTGTTGTCCTAGTTGGTTTCGACTCTTCGAGACCGAATTTCTTTAACATCTCTTTTATGTATTTAGATTTATTTAAGAAGATACCATCTTCTACTTGTTTGATTTGTAGACCAAGAAAGAAACTAAGTTCTCCCATCATACTCATCTCAAACTCGTCATGCATGAAATTAGAGAAATCATCACACATGTCTTGACAAGTGGATCCGAATATAATATCATCTACATATATTTGAACAATGATTATGCGTGACTCTCTTTTCTTAGTAAAAAGTGTGTTATCAACTAACCCCATGGTGTAGTTGTGTTTGATTAAGAATGACTTGAGTCTATCATACCAAGCTTTAGGAGCTTGTTTAAAACCGTAGAGAGCTTTCTTTAACTTATACACATGTTTAGGTTTTTCAAAACCGATGAAGCCCGGAGGTTGAGCTACATATACTTCTTCATTAATAAAACCATTTAGAAAAGCACTTTTGACATCCATTTGATAAAGCTTAAGATCATTAGCACAAGTACAAGAAAGAAGTATTCTTATAGACTATAATCTAGCCACGAGGGCATAGGTCTCATCAAAGTTGATTCCTTCTTATTGGTTATACCCTTGGGCAACGAGTCTAGCCTTGTTTCTAGACACTACTCCATTTGCATCTAACTTGTTTTTTTAAACCCATTTTGTTCCTATTATGGTTTGATTACTAGGTGGAGGGACAAGTGTCCAAACATCATTAGAAACAAATTGATTTAACTCTTCTTGCATAGTGTTGGATCGATGTACTCTAACCAAACTAACTATATAGCTTGTTAAGGGTTTAACAACTTCGGATAAATCCTAGGTTATTAACAATGAAACACTGAGCAATCTCTATTAAGTATGCGGAATTTACTTAACAAAGCTAAGAAGAATATAACTTTAACTTTCAACGGTTTTATTAATAACTCTAAATCTGCTTGTTATGTAGACTCTTTAACAACTTTAAAACACTAAATATCGAACTCTCTAAAACTCTAAAACTTGTGAACTCGTACTTTCTAATGCCAATCTAGGGTCCTTTTAGAGGCTCAAGGATAACCCTAGTCGGTTTACAATTTGTATCCTTGTACGACAAGTAATCTAAACAAAGAATATTCTAGAATTACAAAGCTTTCCATAAACAAATATAGCAGTTGTTTTAGCCTTGCGATGCTTTGACTTTGTGATGATTTTGACTTCTTCTTTAGCAGTACTTTGACTTTTCCAGTACTTTGTCATTCTTCAGCACTTTTATATCCCAACAATCCTCCCCTAGCTTGAATTCTACTAGCTTGACTTCAAGTTCCTTTGTGAATTTATCTTTAACTTCTCCATCTTCAAGGAAAGATTGTGTCTTTGTCTTTAGATTGTATCTTTGTAGACTCTGTGCTTATATCAACATTATCAAAGTATCTTTAGAAATAATTCTTTTACAGCATCATCCAACAAGCTCCATCTTTTCAGCAACACAACAATATATGACAATTTTTACATTAATTCAGTTTAAGTTGCAATCTATTCTTATTACTTCCAGGTGTGTGAACTCCTGTGAGAGGTGAATCATCGAAATTTAAAGGATTTTGATGTCTCTTTACCAAAGCCATTAACTCTGGAGTAGCCAAATGTTTTGGTGTGTAAGACCATGGTACATTGATAACCATATGATTTTAGCAAACCATCACTATCAATGATTTGATTTGTCTTTACCAAAGTTGTACCCTTCTTGACTAGTTAGTTCTTTCATCTATGGTGAACTAATTACCAAATAATGGTTTTCCACGCCTTTACCACAAGCCATTTTCTTGTGGGCTAGCCAACTCTTCACATTTCTTCGATATTGTGAGTTGATTAACATACAACCTAGCAAGTTGTCAACTATAAAACGGATTTGAGATATCTTTACCAGAGCCGTTTGCTCATGGATTAGCCAATCCTTTTGTAACCATGGTGGATTGATAACCTATTGGTGTTACCATCTCAAAACCATTTATTGCTTTTAACCTTTGTTTCAAAATATTTATCATTTAACAAAAGTTTTCTTTCAAAATCATTAAGCGGTTTAAAGTGCAAGCGGTACTTTGATGAAAGTCTTGTTTGATCGCGATACTTTGAATAAAATCGATATTTCAAAAATAATTTATTCAATAAAGATTCATACCGGTTATTCATCATCATCAACCATAGTAGTCCATCGATAAACAATTTGATGACCATAAGAGCGGTTTCATTATCTTCTTCAACTTCCATTCCATGCTCTAGCATTATCCTCATAAGATCTGCGTAAGTGGATACCTTCGTCTGCTAACATGTGAATCATAATCCCATCTTCTAACTCTAGAACATGTACTCAGATTCTTCAAAGAATCTCCAGCAGATAATCTCCCAATCTTCTTGGTTTTCCAAATCTCGAAGATGCTTTGTTCTTGATTTCCCAAATAGTTGTGAGACCTCCAAGCAAGACTAAACCAACTCCTTCCGATGGATTATGTTCAAAATAATCTCGCACCAAATGATATAGATGAAATAAATCCACTCTATCTATTATGTGCAATAGATCCCATAGCATATTGAACACTCTGAAGCTTTCATCTTCTCTGTGAAACATCAGATAACTTCCATCCTTAGATTCTACTACTTCAAAAGTAATTATAGGAGATTTGTTCATCTTCATTTCAGCATCATCTTTAGAATACTCAAAATCTACTATTCTTAAGTAATTCCTTTGTTCATCATTAGTATCAGACCGTAACTCAACTTTCTTTGATGATTGTAAATCTTCAACTTCAGTTTTCCTTTTTCTTTTTAAGCTTCTTTTTCTATCATATTCTTTCCAAGCATCATCATCTTTATAGTCTTTGATACTATCAACTTGTTTCTGATAAGCCTCTCTAACAGCTTCATACATCTCTTTCATCTAAAAATAATTCAACTTCTGCAATCCAATATACCCTTGACTTTTTAAATAAGCCATCATTGCGTTTTTGTCCTTAGCACGATTTGGTCTTCTTGGTAGAAATGAAACAGGAATAGGTGACTCTAATGGTACAGTAGCTTTAGCATTCAATTGTTCATGCAACTTCTTAGCTGCTTCTTCATTCATAGCCTCTTTATTAGCAACTTCAGCATTTAACTCAGCTTGAAACTTTCTAGCTGCTTCCTCATTCATAGCAACTTGAGCAGCTCTTATTTGTGCTAAAGTAGGTTTCTTTTTCTTCTTTGTTTCTACCAACTTACCTTTTCTTTTATCCTTAGGATCTATAGAAGGTTGAGAAGCTTGTGGTTGTTCTTCTGTAACTCCTGGTATGCTAACACCCCTTGGCTTTGACAGATCATGCAAGATCTCAGCAATAGTTTCATCATCACATGCAGTGTGAATAGGTTTTGGTGTATCAGCTTCCTTTTCTGGTATGACAGTTGAAGGACCAGCTTCTTCTTCATGAATGATAGTTGAAGGACCAGCTTCTTCTTCAAAAGCTAACAACCTTGGAGTAATCAATCCTTGCCTATAGGTTCCTTGAACAACAGTACTTTGATCTTCAGTACCTTGATCATCAGTACCTTGAACCTTAGGTCTTTCTTCCTCAGTACTTTCAATATTGACTTGCTCTTCAGTACCTTGAAGTTTAACATCAGTACCTTGAACATTTAACTCTGCTTCAGTACTTTGAACATTTAATTCTGCTTCAGTACTTTGAACATTTAACTCTGCTTCAGTACTCTGAGGTTCATTCTCCTTTTCTTCATATGGATCAGCATCTTCTTTCAAATTCTTTTCTTCTAAATTCCTCCCCAATTTGGATGAAGATTGATGTTGAACCTTTTTGCCGTTGGTTGTCTTCGTAATTTGCTTAACTGGCCTTCCTTGCTTTCTTTGAGACTTAACCCATAATCGATGATGTTGAACCAATGGCTAGACAAACTTCTTGAGTCTTCTAAACTTAAGCTTCAACCTCTTAATCAGTGTAGCCTGTTTTTCAAAAGATTTCTTCAATCTGGTCAATTCTATTGATAAAGCATAATTGTTAAGAACTACACCCTCAGATGCCACATCTCCCTCAGCTCCTCCAGATGTTTGAAGCCCATCTGTGGAAGTATAATCATTGGGAGAGGATGGTGGGTGTTCTTCTTGTTGAGAATCATGAACAGAAACTTGTGGAGATGGTGGTGGTGAAACTGCAATATTGTCTTGAACTTCAGTACTTTGTGAAGCAATACCTTGTGATGCAGTTCCTTGAGAAGCAGTACCTTTTGTTGATGCAGTACCTTCTCTTTCATCACTAGCTTCAGCCTCATCTCTAATAGCGTGAACAATCTCCATCCTTGAAGGAGTCAATGGAGTGTTCCTTCCAGTAAAGAGATCACTTTTCCTCGCCATAAATGTGAAAATCTTGGCTGGTTGCACCACAACTGGTAGTAGATTTGTAGGCTTTGGTACATCTTTAAGCTGTTTATTCAAGAACACTTGAATAAATCTTGGATACATCAGCCATCTTGTTCCATGTGAGATGTGTGAGAGCATTCCATCTAGGATTAGCCTTGAAAAGTTTAAAATTCTATTTGTAGCCAACCCTACTATAGTAGATGCTATGTTAGAACCAAATTGCTCCCATGATGTGCTTTTAGCACTAATAAAATGAAGCAAGACATGAACTAAATACTTCCAGTGAGGACAAAATAAGGGTTTCTTGAATGTTTGTTCAGTTAAGGACCATTCATATGCAATGTCCCTAAATGTATCCCAAATCAGTTGCATATCAAAACGAACAACCCCATCTTCATCATCAAACAATAAATCTTCACGAATAGAGGCTTCAGTAATCTTCACAGTTCTCCTAGCACCTTTAGCTTGAATATAAAATTCATTATTCTCCATATGTGACCTGGCAGTGCCCAAAACTGCTGTATCCAGGGCTCAATGATATCTGGTTCCACTAAAAGTGCATAACTATTCGGAGATCCAGTGAGAAAATCAATGATGTCATGGAAGATCACATTAGCTTCAGTCTTTTCTAAATTCGCCACCATGTTGTGTTTTGAAACTGTATTACGATTCGCCATTGATGGTTTGTTTACTAAGGAAGTGATATGATGAAAAATATTGGTGAAATAGAGAGAAATATGGAAAAGATTATAAGGTATCAATATAAGAGGGAAATTCGAGAGTAGTTATTTATAGGTGAGATTTAAAAATCACAGAGACTTAATAACAAAGTTACCGTTAGTAGTAATTACCCTCAATATTACCGTTGGAACAATACTTTAATAAGACAAGCAGTTCTTTCACGTGTGCAGTACTTTCCAAAGCAGTACTTTCATAAAATCAAAAAGCAGTACTTTCCCATTCTCCTCTTTACAATAGCAAACACTTCAAATAAACATGAATATCCTCCCTTTAAGTAATGCATAGGACTATACTAATACTAAATAGTCCTCCCCTTAAATGTAGCTCAGTAATTAATCATTCCAATGCTTACCACCAAGTGATTGAATCTTGAAACATCAAAGCCTTTGGTGAGTAAATCAGCTACATTTTCATCCGTGTGAACCTTGACCACATTAATGAGCCTATGCTCATAACAATCTCGGATGAAGTGATGCCTAATCTGAATGTGCTTGGTCTTGGAGTGATACACTGGATTCTTCACAATGAAAATGGTACTCTCATTATCAATATTGATAGGAGTATTCTTGAAATTGAACCTATAGTCCAAGAGTTGATTACGCATCCACAAACTTGTCCACAATGACTTGCGGTAGCCACATATTCTACTTGATGAGGATGTTCTTTGCAATAGTCTGTTTCTTACATTTCCATGAGACTAATCTTCTTCCAAGATATTGGCATCCTCCAGTTGTTGATCTTGTATCATAGTTATCACCTGCATAATCACTATCTGAAAAAGCTTCCAAGTGAAAAGGTGAATCCTTTGGATACCACAACCCCAACATAGGTTGTTGTTTCAAATAACTAAAAATCCTCTTAACTGCATTTATATGAGAGATCTTAGGTGAGACTTGATATCTTGCACATAGACAAACAACAAACATAATATTAGGTCTAGATGCAGTGAGGTACATAAGACATCCAATCATGGATTTGTACAACTTGACTTCAACAGGTTGTCTATCTTCATCTTTACCCAATGAGTTAATAGACTTGAAAGGTGTAGTAACTGGCTTCATAGCATCAAAATTGAACTTCTTAAGTATGTCAGATACATACTTTTCTTGACTTATGAAAATTCCCTCCTTGGACTGCTTAACCTGAAGTCCCAAAAAGAAAGTTAACTCACCCATTGAACTCATTTGATATTCATTCTGCATCAGCTTCTCAAACTCCTTGACCATGGACTGTTTGGTAGCTCCAAATATGATATCATCAACATAAACTTGAACTAGCATGATATCCTTCTTGTCTCTCTTGATAAACAAAGTCTTGTCAACGGCTCCCCTCCTGTAACCATGTTGCAATAGAAAAGTTGAGAGCCTCTCATACCAAGCTCTAGGTGCTTGATGAAGGCCATAAAGAGCCTTAACCACCTTGTATACTTTGTTTGGATGTGTAGGATCTTCAAAACCAGGAGGATGTTCGACATAAACCTCCTCTGTAATAGTGCCATAGAGAAAGGCACTCTTGACATCCATCTGATAAACCTGAAATCCCATATATGATGCAAAAGCAAGGAAAATTTGAATTGCTTCAATCCTTGCTACAGGAGCAAATACCTCATCATAATCTACTCCTTCTTCTTGTCTATAGCCTTGAACTACTAGCCTTGCCTTGTTCTTGATGACATTACCTCTTTCATCTCTCTTGACTCTGAAAACCCATCTGGTTCCAATAACTCTCTTTCCATCTGGAAGATCACATAATACCCAATCTTCTTGAAGTTTGAATTGAAGAAGTTCTTCCTACATAGCTTTAACCCAACTCTCTTTAGTTAATGCTTGAGCAATATTTTTGGGTTCTTCTTGAGAGATAAAACAAGTAAACAGGCATGTATGATGGTCCTTATGATTTAGCCTGTTTTGCTTATACACAAAGCTAAGTAAAGCATTGTGTGGCTGAGAAAATCCTTTAGCCTTTGTTCTTGTTAGCACCCCTGATGTAGAAGGTCCAATGATTTGATCAGTAGGATGATTCTTATGAACTCTTGTGATAGGAGTCTGTAGAACTTCAAGATTATCACCCAAATTAGTAAAATCAACATCTTCATTGGAATCTGAGAAAATACCTTCATCTTCAAACTCATCATTAGTTTCTTCTAAGCCAGGCATGGTAGGATCATCCAAATCGTCCAAAGTCTTTGTCAAGCGGTGCAACAATGCTTTGATCATCTTGTCACCCAATCTTGTGATAGAACTCTGTTGTCTTGTTCTTTTCTTTGCTTCTTCATAGGCTCTTCTTTGATCATCATTATAAGAATGTGCTACTACATCTTGAAAAAGCATCTGATTGAGTTCCTCTTGAATAACCTGATCCTCAGCAGACAGTGAGGATTTTGGAGCATCAGTACTTTGCTTTGGTGCATCAGTACTTTGCTTTGGTGCAACAGGTATGGGTTCTTCATCAGGAACAACATCAGGTCTAATATGAACTCCATGAACAACATACTGTAAATCTTCGCCATTGTGTACAGGTTGATTTTCTTCTCTAACAGGTACATAATTCATAGAAGGAGTCAAAAATTCAAGATCAAACATCCAATCAGGACCTTTACCCTTCTGATTCTCTTGACCTTCTAAAAATTCAACATGAAGACAATCTTGAACCTTCTTAGTGACTACATTGTACACTCTAAATCCCTTGTTGTTGGTACAATAACCCAATAAATATCCTTCTTCCGACTTGCCATCAAACTTGCCGGATTATCAATTGTATTTAAAATAGTGAGAGGGCATCCAAAAGGCTTCATAAAATAAATCTTGGGTTTGTTGCCCATCGACAACTCATAAGGTGTCTTCATATGTGGTTTCTTGGTGATACTCTATTAAGTACATAGCAAGCAATTGCCTGACTTGATTGAATTGATTAGGTAATTGTGAATCGCAAGCATAGTTACATTGCTTCAATCAAAGTCCTATTCTTCCTCTCTGCAACACCATTCTGCTGTGGTGTTCTTGCAATGTTGAACTCCCTCTTGATCCCTTTTTTGGCACAAAATTCATCCATAAGCTTGTTCTTGAATTCAGTCCCATTATCACATCTAATACCTCTAACCTTGAGTCTCAATTGGTTTTCAAGTGCTATTATAAGAGTTTGAATAGCATCACAAGTATCATCTTTAAATCCCAAGAAAAATACCCAACTGAATCTACTGCAATCATCTGTCACAACCAAGCAGTACTTTTTCTTGTTTAGACTTGCAACAGACAGAGGTCCAAACAAATCCATGTGTATGACTCAAAGGTTCTCTAATAGTTCTTTCCTCAAGCTTCTTGCATGAAGCTTTGTGTTGTTTTCCCTTCTTGCACGCCAAACATGAGTGGTCATTCTTGTAAGTCTTTTAAGGTAAACCTCTAACTAAATTTCCTTTGACCAATTTTTTGATATTCTTGAAATTTACATGGCCTAATCTTCTATGCCACTGATGTGCTTCTTCAGATGTTGCTTTTGCCACTAAACATGTGGCTCTCCCAGAAGAGTGAAGACTCTTCATATTCAGACTATACACATCATTGGTTCTTGGTACTCTAAGTACTACCAGTTATCATCAACAGACTTGAATTCGAGGAAAGGATGAGACATTACGTGTCGATGAATAACACAGGGTGCTTTTTATCACATATTTGAGAGGCCGACAATAAGTTGAACTTGAGCTCCTTCACATATCTAACATTCTCAAAATCTATATGCTCTGCTTTGATGGTTCCTTTTCTAGTGATTCTTCCTCCATTAGGATCATTCCCAAATGCAACTCTTCCTCCACAAATAGATCTAAAATCTGACAGAATCTCCTTGTCTCCTGTCATACTTCCAGAGCAACCACTATCCACAATCAAATGATCTTTAAGTTCCTCTTCTGGGTTGCCCTGCACAAAAATGAGAGAGTTAGTTTCTTTTAGGAACCCAAGCCATTACTGACTTGTGTTCCCTTGTGGAGTTACAAACTCAAATTCTTTGAGTATGTAATTTCCACTATTTTTAAAACATGATCCGAATTATCTTTTGATTTTTAGCTTGTGGATTTTCAAAACTTTACGGATTTTCAAGAAAACTCTCTTTTCAATTTCATTCTCTTTTCTTGTATCACAAAAACATCGATTCACTTTTGTTGAAAGTCTTGTTTGTCCTCAGTGATACTTTCTCTCTTAACCCATTTGGTTTTAACACTTGGTTCACGTGATCTAGATACCCTATGTGAATTGTAATTCCTTCTAGGTTGATAGTGAGATCTCCTAGGGTTTCTGTTCCAAAAGTGTTAGCGATACCTTGTTTTAAGCGAGCGGTACTTTGAGAAGGTCTTGCTTGTGAAGGTCTTGGTGATTTTGAAAAAGGTCTTCTTTGGTGAGGTACCTATAGTGCGTGAGAAATTGCCGTGATTGACCCTATGTGAATTATTCGGTGGTTTGTTCTCTCTAGGTTTCTGGTTGGCAGACCTGTTCTTTGGGAATTTTCTAAAATACTCTGAGTGAAATTCACAATCCTTAATCAAATGATCAGGACTGTAACAAACAAAACACAATTTTTGACCCATACTCCCAAAATTTCTTCCTTTATGTCTATGACCATAGTAATTATGTCTTCTAGGTGAATGATTAAAACTGTTTTGACCAAAGTTGATAAGGTTTTAAAAGGTACCATTTTGAGGGTCGTTTAAGTCCTTATTTGATCACTTTTGTATCCGTTATTGCTTAATATCGTTCCTTTTCACTTTTAGGTCTCTTGAAGGCAAAATCTTTGGAATGGCACTTATTTGGACGAAAAGCGCGAATATCTGAAGAAAATGGCCAAAGTCGAATCGAGACACTCAAAGCTGCTGAAAGCAGGCGGCGGCGTCGGTGTTAGTGCGGCGCCGTCGGAGGATTTTGTGACGATCTGAGCCAAAACCCTATTTTCAAGTGGCGACGTCGGGCTTTAAAAGAGTAGGCCGTTGCTACTCGGGCGGCCTAGATGCAACCAGACGGCGTCGAAAGGTGAAGAGGACGGCGTCACGGACATAAGGTGCGCCGTCGCAAGGTTAACGTGGCCAAGGCGAAACCCTAATAGCGGCGACACGGCGTCACAAAACATAAGGTGACGCCGTCGCATATGTAATATTATATATAGAATCGAATTTTTCGGTTTAGGAGAGTCTTTTGGAGTAAAACCTAAAACCGAACCAAGGGTGTCTTGTACAGTATTTTAGGGTTCCAAACCCTATCTTACATCAAGATAAGTATTTACTTCATCAATTCAATTATGTCTTTGATTATTTGTGTGTATGCTTGCATGTTCTCCATGTCAAGCTAATTTATTTGTGTGTTTGCTTAGGAATATGAAACTTAATTATTGAATATTGATTGGTTGTTTCTTATCTTAGTTGATTAATGATCTAGTAATGCGATAGGTCATTCGTTGTGTATAATGCTTGATTCATCTTTGTGAACCTTAGAATATAATTACGAGTAGTTGTAAGCTAAACCATCCAAAGAGTGCCTTAGAGTAAGAGTTTATTATCCTAGTGGGTTTTGTAGGCGAGACCCTTTGGTAAGTTCAAAGAGTTAGGGAGAAAGCATACCCTACAACTTTAGACACACAAGCGCAACTAAGAATAAGGGCGTGACAACTCAACCATCAATAGGAGATAATTAAGGAGTAGTAAAACCTAAGTAAACACATCTTTAAACTATCATACGAGCACACATTAATTAGACATAGACTACCACCACCTTAGTTTAGATAATTAGATAATAGTAGAGTAATCGGTGAAATACCAACCCCCAAATCCAATACCGAGATTCGTACCTTTCAATTTCCTAAAAACATAAAAAGATAAAAATAATCTTCCTCAACCTTAACCTTAGCGTAGTAACTTCTCACTAGCATTCCTATTCCCTAGAGAGCGATATCAATACCGTGGCTTACCCTAATACTACACTACAGCGATTAGGTTCTTTGCCTGGGGTGTTGAAAAACTTGCTCGACGAAAGGAAGTTCCTTTGACCCCGAGCAGCTGTGTAAGCGTATCAAGTTTTGGCGCGTTGCGGGAATAGAATAGCTAGTTAGTAGTCCACCTCGTTTAGGTTCTTTGCTTGATTCCTATCAAGTAAATTTTTCTCATTTTAGCTTCCTCTTAGTCTATCCCCTTCTTCGTGACCTTTGTTCGTAACACCCATCACTTTTCATCATGGAAGGTGATAACCAACAACCACGTCCCATACCAACCCCTTAAGCAACTTAGAACCCGCGGTTCCACCAAAACTCTTCTTGAACCATTTGCGGAACCGAAGAGAGCTCAATAGGCGAAGAAAAGCTCTCCACGATTCGAACTTCAAGGCACTTCCATCAATTTTGATGAAGTCACATCGATGAAGAGTCCCTCATTCCCACAATCCCTGAAACCATCATCATTGACAATCGAGTCAAAATGGCGAGGAAGTTCTGCCACTCCGGTCAATGGACCCATAAATCCTCCTAAAGCAAAAACCCTCGGGAATACTCTTCCCTTACGCATCTGGATTCACGGTGCCATTGTATATCCTTGAACGGTCAATGAGGTATTGCATGCGTCGACATTTGGCTAATCAAAAGGCATGTCAATTCCATGGATCCCAGTGAAAACCAATCCACCACATCAAGCAGTTTTTAAAATTGTTGATGCTATCTATCCGACGGAGCATCTAAGGAGACATCTAGACTCGGTTTTCCCATTTTCTCTTCAAGGGCAAGCCAAGGGTGGCTCGATAAGCTCCTCAAGGTCCATTTCACATGGGAACAACTCGCAACCAAGTTCACCAAAAGTTCTTTCCCACGGAAGAAGCTGCGGCGATTAGGAGCAAAATTTGCACTTTCATCAACGGATGGAGAATCTATCACCAACTCACGGAGTCGTTACAAAGATCTTATTCAACAAGCCCCACACCACGGTATCAACCTTTGGTTGCTTGTTCAAATCTTTTACGACAATGTCTCCGAAAGGATCAAAAGGATTGATTTCTCGTGGCGAAGAATTGCGAACCTCGGCTGCGAAGAAGGGTGGAACCGAATAGAGGAATACATTCAATACCAAGACGACCATTGGAATGAGCGATGAAGCGTTAAGCATCTCTACTTTCTCGTGAAGAGTTATCCTTCGATGATCGGATTGAGAAAGCACAAAAAGCTAGCTTACCTCACAAAAACACGAACCAAAAGGCTAACTAACCCATACCTCATATCGACATTTGTGGAGGACCACACGAGGCGATGAGTGCGATGACACACACCAAGAGGCGTCTTCCTTTCTAGTCATGATATTTATGATGACCCTTCACTCCTCGCGTTCTATCAAAGCGATGAGTGTGATCCACAGGGCAATCGAAATGGAAAAGCGAAGGAAAGGAAGGATCGAATACACCATCCGTGATTCTTTTGAGCAAGAACTCGGGCGGTTTACCATGGAAGGACCGCACTCTTAAAAGGTCTTGAGGGTTTATCCGAGAGCGACAAAGTGAATTAGAAAGTCGGTTCACCAACCTCCACGAAAGAATGAGTGGATCGTGACCCTCACGATCCAACTTGCGCAATCACTACTCGATCGGGAACTACTACCAAGGATCCCCACATCTAACGGAACCCCATCACAAGGGAACCCGTGTTAGGAAATGAGACAATTCTGAACCCTTCCAACTCCTCACGATCCTCCTCCACAAACACCAGCACCGGCCCAACGACCAACTCTCTCACGAATTCCCTATCCTTCTCGTCTAAAGAATCAAAAGGCTGAAGAAGACAATGAAAGAATATTGTCTTATTTGAAACAAACATCCGTCAACATACCACTCCTCGATGTATTCTATCACATCCCTAAACATAGTAGATACTTCAAGAGGTTGATATCTAATCGGAAGAAGCTTGAAGGATTGATATCATTAGGAGAAGAATGTTCGGCTATCATCCAGAAAAGCATGCCCAAGAAGAAGGAAGATCAAGGCGGTTTACCATTCCTTGCTCTATAGGCGCTTTCTAAAAGCGCCTGGCGGATCTTGGGGCAAGCATTAACACGATGCCTCACTCCTGTTTCTTAAACTCGGATATTCGGTGAAACCAACTAGGATGAGTATCGATTAGGTGATCGATCAATCAAGTATCCCATTGGGTTTGTGAGAATGTTCTTGTAAGGGTGGGAGAATTCAAGTTTCGAGTTGATTTCGTAATTTTAGAGATGGAGGAAGATAATTCCGTCCCAATAATCCTTGGAAGACCCTTCTTGGCTACTGACTCGTGCCATCATTGATGTTCATGATGGTAAACTCACTTCTGAGTGGGATCCGAGAGCTTGACCTTCGACATTAAGGATTCTATGAGACATTCCTCTTCTGCGGTCGCCCGGTATATTTAGTTGAGGAAGTTGATGAATTTGTTGATGACATAGATGGGTGCATTGGCGAGTATCTATTAAGCGAATTCATGAATAATGATAACAACGCAATATCTGACGACCAAGAAATTGAGATGGTTGGGCTGTTTCCTTTTATCCACGTCGGGATGAAATTGAACCTATTGAGCTTGAGGCGGAGAACAAGCTAAAACCATCAATCAAAGAGCCTCCTACCTTAGGCGAAAGATCTCCCGAGTCACTGGAATCGCCTTCCTTGAGGAGGACCAACTCCTGTCATCATAAGCTCTTCGCTAACCACTAGTCGGAAAGAGAAGCTCTTAGAAGTTTTAAAGAGTACAAAGGGTGTTCGCGTGGAGTGTTGCCGACATTAAGGAATTGATTCTACATTATGTACTCACAAAATCCTCATGGAGGAAGATTACAAACCAACCGTTCAACCGCAAAGGCGGGTTAACCCTAACATCAAGGAGGTAGTGAAAAGGAGGTCATCAAGCTTTTAGGCGCGGTCTCATCTACCCCATGTCGAGATAGCCCATGGGTCGACCCAGTCCAGTGGTTCCAAAAAGGAGGATAGCGGTTGTGAAAAATGAAAAGGGTGAGTTGGTGCCGCAAAGAGCAGTTCTTGGATGGCGTGTACGTATTGACTACGAGAAAGTTGAATGATGCCACCGGAAAGATCATTTTCCTCGCCATTCATTGACCAAATGCTTGAAAGGTTAGCGGGCATGAATACTCTTGTTTCCTTGATGGCTTTTCGGGATACTTCAAATTCCCATTGCCCACGAAGATCGGGAAAAACTACATTTACATGTCCTTACGGACGTTCGCCTACAAGCGAATGCCCTTGGGTTATGTAACGCACCGCTACCTTTCAACGATGTATGATGGCCATATTCCACGAGTTAATTGAGGACTGACATGGAAGTCTTCATGGATGATTTCTCGGTGTTTGGAAATTCCTTGACCTTTGTCTTTCCAACCTTAGGAAGATGTTGAAGCGGTGCGAGGAAACTAATTTGGTCTTAAATTGGGAAAATGTCATTTCATGGTAAAGAAGGAATTGTCTTAGGGCATAAAGTCTCGGGAAATGGAATTGAGGTCGATAGAGCAAAAATCGAAGCAATTTCAAACTCCCTATCCTACCACCGTTAAAGCCATTCGCGACTTTCTTGGTCATGCGGGGTTTTATCGAAGGTTTATTAAAGACTTCTCGAAAATTGCCGACCAATGACACGACTCCTTGTTAAGGATGCCCTTTTGATTTTTACGGAGAATGCAAGGAAGCATTTAACCGACTAAAGAAGGATCTCACTCGAGCGCCTATAATGGTCACTTTGATTGGTCTCGACCATTCGAAATCATGTGTGGCGCTAGTGATTATCTTTGTCGGCGTTGTGCTCGGCCAAAGGAAGGAAAAGCATTTTCAACCAATCTACTATGCTAGCAAAACCATGAATGTAGCGCAAGAGAATTACCGACCACCGAGAAAGAACTTTTAGCCGTTGTTTTGCCTTGACAAGTTCGGGCAATATCTCGTTCTCTCTAAAGCGTCGTCTTCACCGATCACTCCGCCTACGCTACTTGTTTTCAAAACAAGATGCTAAACCCGCTTGATTAGGTGGATCCTATTACTTCAAGAATTCGACATTGAAATTCGAGATAAAAGGGGTGAAAATCTCGCTGCGATCATCTATCACGCTTGGAGAACCACGATCTTGAGAAGTTAGATCACACCGAGATTCGCGACTCTTTTCAGGAGCGGCTAATGGCGATTAAGGAAATTGAGCCATGGTATGCGGATTATGCTAACTACATCGGTAGGGTTTTGCCAAATTACATGACCAAGCAAGATAAAAGAAGTTCTTCACTACGCTAAAACATTACTTACGGGATGAACCCTTCCTATTCGCATATGTCCCGATCAAATCATTCGGCGTTGCGTGGCGGTAGAGATTGATCGAGTTACGAAAGAATGTCATGCGGGACCATCGGAGGACATCACGGTGTGAATATCACGGCACGAAAGGTTTTCGGCGCGGATTCTATTGGCCTCTTGTTTTTCGAGGCGTTAAGAGATTAGTTCAAGCGTGTGATGCATGCCAGCGATCGGAAATATCTCGCGACGGGATGAGTCACCTCGAGAACTATATCCAAGTCTGCGAAATATTTGGCGTTTGGGGAATAGACTTCATGGGACCTTTTCCATCTTCGGAGGAAATGAATACATTCTCGTAGCTATCGACTATGTATCCAAATGGGTAGAGGCTCAAGCCCTTAGAACTAATGATGCGAGGGTAGTTATCCACTTTCTTAAAAGCTCTTGCACGATTCGGGATTCCCAAAGCATTAATCGGTGATAGAGGACTCACTTTTGCAATGCTCAAATGGAAAAAGTGATGAAGAAGTATGGCGTCCACATAGATTTTCTCGCATATCATCCTCGGACAAATGGACAAGTAGAAAACACAAATAGGGCATTAAAGCGGATACTTGAAAAAGCGGTCCACCAAAATAGGAAAGATTGGGCATTCAAATTGGATGAGGCACTCGGGCATTTAGAGCGCTTACAAAACACCTATCGGAACAACCCCTTTTCGCTTTGGTATACGGAAGGCGTGCCACCTCCTATCGAACTTGAGCGAGAAAGCATATTGGGCACTTAAGGCTGTAATATGGATTATTACGAGCGCGGTCAAATCGGTTCTTCTGACTTCAAGAATTGGATGAACTAAAATTTGGAGCGTATGAATCATCAATCACCTACAAAGAAAGGGCAAAAGATGGCATGATCAGCGAATAAAGAATCCTAAAGAGTTTTGGAAGGAGATAAGGTGCTCTTGTATAATTCAAGACTAAGATTATTCCGGAAAACTCAAATCCGGATGGTATGGACCCTTTTCGATGAAAGCGAGATGAGCAATGGGCGGTGGTGCTACTTGACCATGATGGAAGAGAATTCACCGTTAATGGACAACGGGTGAAGCATTATCAATTGGATAATATTGAAATGGTGAGCGATGAGGATATTGTTTTAGAAGAAGAGGCGGTAATGAGAAAGCGTGGGAATGCGACTACGAGTCTAGCTACAAGACTCTTAAATAAAGAAAAGCGCTTCGTGGGAGGCAACCCATGCTTAATTGTTTGCTTGTTAGTGTCATATATCTTTTATTAATTGTTTATCCTCATGTTTAAATTTGTAAAATGCTTTATTTTGTTTTAACCTCGTCTTAATTGCATATAAAGGTATTTTACATAAGGGATAAGTGTAGGGAGGATTACACACGTTTTCAAAAGCGTAAACATGAGAATAACAATTAACTAAAAGATATATATGTTTGTTTGTTCGAGTCAAATGCTTGTATCGAGTCATAATGGATGTTTTGCGAAATTTTCCGATTCTAAAGATGTAAATTTTCGAATTTTTTTTGAAAATCGCGAGAGCAGTTTTGTCGGGATAACTTTGGCGTCGAGATTGCAACTGACGGCGTCGGGAAGGAGTAAAACATCGGATCACTTTTCTCGTTTTCGAGCTACTTATAAATTTTGGAATTTTCGGTCTTAATTTTCTTAGAAATTCAGTAAACATCCATTCCACAAGCATTATATCCTAGTTTAAATCGAGTCTTATATATATTATTACCGCCGATTTTACGAAGGTTTCGTTTGTTTTCTTCAAGTGTGCGAGGTTTAGTTTATCAAGAAGAAGTTACATAAGATTGGAAGGAGCTTTTCACGCAATAATTCTTCTTGGAAAGGATTTAACCACCACTTTACGGATCCTACCGAGCTAATCGGGGAGTATTAGTTTCTTTCGTTTTGATTACCTTCTTTTATCATAACTTTGATACTTTCGGGAACATTGGGGACAATGTTCGGTTTAAGTGTAGGGAGGAAAATAAAGCGGGAACTTTGAAACTATGCTTATCCTTGATTATTTGCTTTGTCAATTGTGATTGTGTAATAAACCATGAGAAAATGTCGGTTAGGGTAATTTTGGCACCAAATTTAAAATTTTCATGACATATAGGGTGGGCCATTAGTCTTAACAAAAGCGTCTCACGGATAGGAAGTTATATGACTAGCACAAAACCCTTTACCACCCAAATTCCACCCAAAATGTGAGGATCGCCCTTAGATTAGTAGGAATTAAAGCATTCATCTTCAATGCTTAGAGTGTGAACCGGTAGTATATTAGATTCTAGAACTTGTTTTGTGATGCATTCCGAGATCATAAGTGAGACTACACTTGTGTAGTTAGGAATAACTAAATGATAAGAGGCATTAGGATAACCCTTGTTTGATACCGTAATATAATTACTTCTTCCACATCGGTTGAGTAATTCCCCACACCCTGCGTTGTACTCATCTTTAGTACACGATACCCTAGTTAACCCTCGAGCCTATCCTTTTCGCGGTTCTCGTGATGTTTGGTTTTCGAATATCAATGAAAACATTGTTTACACCCACCCCAAATATACACCCAAATCGCCTTAGCCTACCCTTATGCACTCACTTTTAGTGCAAATGTTTGTTATCACCCTAAACCCTTAGTTCAATTATCGGTTGCTTGCATGAGTTGCTAAGTCGAGTCATATCCTTTGTATCTGATTTTGGGACGATTGGGATTCATGGGAAAAGTTAAAGTTTATGAAATGACGGAAGGGCGTTAAATTCAAATTCCCTTTGTTTGCGTAATAATGTACCCCAAGTGTTTTGATCTTTTCAATTCGGGTCAAATTAGTGTTAGAGTAATAAAAACTCAAGTGTAGGGATGTGCCTATAAATCCCTATCATTTTGATGTTACCGTAGAGGATGGTAGAGTAAAAGTGTATGAAAAAAAAAAAAAAAAAAAAAAAAAAAAAAAAAAAAAAAAAAAAAAAAAAAAAAAAAAAAAAAAAAAAAAAAAAAAAAAAACGGGCTACCATCCTACATCTATCCTTTAAATTTATGTTTGTTTATTTCCGTTACCTAGAGTTTTAGAGTGTCGAGTCTTGGCTTATAGCGCCATTCTTCGTATGCATTTAACATAGAGATTTTGACTTGCCACCACTAAATAGCCTATCCCACCAAACCCTTGTTTCCCTACAGTAAGCCTAACATTACAACCCTTTAAAGACCTCTTTGATAGTCTTTCCTAGGTGCTTACGTAAGCGATGGAGGTTTGATCTATTCTCAAGCCTATGGTAATCTATGTACTAGGACCGGTTAATGAGTGTTTATCTTCCATTTCCTATTTGTTATATTTCATATATACACCGAGAGAGATGTGAGTATCCAAACACCCCATGTGAGGTGCTAGTATGTAATTCCGTGCTTGTTATGACTTTCTTGGGGCTTATATGTGTTGTGGACCGTTTTAAATCAATGCTTCATGACCCCTAACTTATAAATTAATTGGCTAAAAGCACATTTGCTTGAGGACAAGCAAATAACAAGTGTAGGGATATTTGATAAGGTTTTAAAGGTACCATTTTGAGGGTCGTTTAAGTCCTTATTTGATCACTTTTGTATCCGTTATTGCTTAATATCGTTCCTTTTCACTTTTAGGTCTCTTGAAGGCAAAATCTTTGGAATGGCACTTATTTGGACGAAAAGCGCGAATATCTGAAGAAAATGGCCAAAGTCGAATCGAGACACTCAAAGCTGCTGAAAGCAGGCGGCGGCGTCGGTGTTAGTGCGGCGCCGTCGGAGGATTTTGTGACGATCTGAGCCAAAACCCTATTTTCAAGTGGCGACGTCGGGCTTTAAAGAGTAGGCCGTTGCTACTCGGGCGGCCTAGATGCGACCAGACGGCGTCGGAAAGGCGAAAGGGCGGCGTCACGGACATAAGGTGCGCCGTCGCAAGGTTAACGTGGCCAAGGCGAAACCCTAATGGCGGCGACACGGCGGCGTCACAAAACATAAGGTGGCCGTCGCATATGTAATATTATATATAGAATCCGAATTTTTCGGTTTTAGGAGAGTCTTTTGGGTAAAACCTAAAACCGAACCAAGGGTGTCTTATACAGTATTTTAGGGTTCCAAACCCTATCTTACATCAAGATAAGTATTTACTTCATCAATTCAATTATGTCTTTGATTATTTGTGTGTATGCTTGCATGTTCTCCATGTCCGGCTAATTTATTTGTGTGTTTGCTTAGGAATATGAAACTTAATTATTGAATATTGATTGGTTGTTTCTTATCTTAGTTGATTAATGATCTAGTAATGCGATAGGTCATTCGTTGTGTACTTAATGCTTGATTCATCTTTGTGAACCTTAGAATATAATTACGAGTAGTTGTAAGCTAAACCATCCAAAGAGTGCCTTAGAGTAAGAGTTTATTATCCTAGTGGGTTTTGTAGGCGAGACCCTTTGGTAAGTTCAAAGAGTTAGGGAGAAAGCATACCTACAACTTTAGACACACAACGCAACTAAGAATAAGGGCGTGACAACTCAACCATCAATAGGAGATAATTAAGGAGTAGTAAAACCTAAGTAAACACATCTTTAAACTATCATACGAGCACACATTAATTAGACATAGACTACCACCACCTTAGTTTAGATAATTAGATAATAGTAGAGTAATCGGTGAAATACCAACCCCCAAATCCAATACCGAGATTCGTACCTTTCAATTTCCTAAAAACATAAAAAGATAAAAATAATCTTCCTCAACCTTAACCTTAGCGTAGTAACTTCTCACTAGCATTCCTATTCCCTGAGAGCGATATCAATACCGTGGCTTACCTAATACTACACTACAACGATTAGGTTCCTTGCCTAGGGTGTTGAAAAACTTGCTCGACGAAAGGAAGTTCCTTTGACCCCGAGCAGCTGCGTAAGCGTATCGACTTGCATTCCCTTGGAAAATGTCCATCTTTTGACAATTGAAGCTTTGCATCTTTAGCATCATGGAACTTGCCACTCGATATCAATTTCTTCAAGAGATGTCCATCGGTAGAATAGCAGAACATACAACTTCATCGAAGAGTGAGCAAATGTTGATACTTTAAGAGCCGGTTTGATTCATTTGAGATGGTCATGCTCATACACCTTTAGATGGTTGTAGAGATCATCAAAGTCCATAACATCAAACCAGGTTGTCCTTTGATCATAGTAGCAATCACATGCCATGTAGATGGCAAACTTAAGAACTTGAGTTGCATCTTCAACAGATACTTGTGATATAACTCTAACATGTTGAGGAGATTTTGAAATCTATCATATGCGACATCAAGAACTGAAAGTTTCAAACTGTTTCATTACGTGCATTAGAAGACAAATCTTGTCTTAGTTGCTTTGCATCTTTAGCATCATGGAACTTGATAGATGTCCATCGGAATGGCGAGATAAGAATGGCCTTCTCTTTGATTCCTTATGTAGCGGTGGCAAGATTGGTTTGGATGGTTTAGGTTGTCGGGAATCAATAGTTTGGAACTACTTCATTACCATTGACAATTACATTCCTGCATGGTGCTAATGGCAATGTCTTGCCTCATCTTGATACATATTCTCCCTTCTTGATGATTGGAATTCAGGTGAGGTGATTGATGGTGGTGGAGCAGACTTTAGTCGACATCTTTAGGTTTTGTTGTAGTAGGGTTTCTTCTTAGTCAGAGTTTCCACACAAGCTCTGATACCACTTGTTGGATTGATGTACTCTAACCAAACTAACTATATAGCTTGTTAAGGGTTTAACAACTTCGGATAAATCCTAGGTTCTTAACAATGAAACACTGAGCAATCTCTATTAAGTATGCGGAATTTACTTAACAAAGCTAAGAAGAATATAACTTTAACTTTCAACGATTTTATTAATAACTCTAAATCTGCTTGTTATGTAGACTCTTTAACAACTTTAAAACACTAAATATCGAACTTTCTAAAACTCTAAAACTTGTGAACTCGTACTTTCTAATGCCAATCTAGGGGTCCTTTTATAGGCTCAAGGATAACCCTAGTCGGTTTACAATTTGTATCCTTGTACGACAAGTAATCTAAACAAAGAATATTCTAGAATTACAAAGCTTTCCATAAAGCGAATATAGCAGTTCTTTTAGCCTTGCGGTACTTTGACTTTGTGAAGCTTTGACTTCTTCTTTAGCAATGCTTTGACTTTTCCAAGACTTTGTCATTCTTGACACTTTCATATCCTAACACATAGCCATTACCCAACTTTCATCTTTTATGGCTTCTTGTGTATTCTTAGGTTCTATGGTTGAAACAAAACAAAATAGGCTACTTTGGTTTTGAACTTGAGACCTTAAGGTTCTTTCGTTTAACTTTCCTATGACCTTATCTACGGGGTGATCTTTGGATTCTTTAATATTTATTAGTTCATTATTTGAAGATTCTCCTTCTTCTTCATTTATCTTTTTCTTTATTACAATTGTTAGGAATTAGAAAATTCCATGTTAAAGAGTCGGTCACCCCAATAATGGTCTAGCATATGTTATCTCGTAGATTTGTCGTTGTTTATGTTATTATGTAGTTAATTAGTTAGTCAGTAGCGTAAAATAGTTTAGTGCAACACCGTGGAGGAAGGACGGGTCTTTACCCATTGTATCCCTGATCCACAGTCCGATAGGAGGACGGTTTCATTGTAACTATAAATACTCCTTCCATGGATGGAAGGGGTGGTGCTTCTTCTCATTTTAATCTAATCTTTCATTTGTGTAAACCTCTAGCAAGAACACCCTCTCTCTCTACTAACTCTCTAACTATGGCAAACATGTATTTTGATCATCCAAGACCACCCGAATCATCAACACAATAAAAATAACGATCCAACAATTGGTACCAGAGCCAAGGTTGTTGTGTTGTGTTGATTTGTGTGGTTTTGTGCTATGGTTTGTGTGGTTTTTGAAACATGATTTAAACTGTTTTTGTATATGTATGGTCGGATTATTTATGTTTCCTTTACGTATGATTATGCAGTTTTTTATCAATCTTTTTGGTCATAATATGTCACATGGTGTGTCTATGTCTACATAATCTGTCTTCATGGTCAGAATATTGGTGAAGTTATTTTCGTGGTCAAAACATGGTGTGTATCCATTATTTCTGTAACAATCTGTATCTTTGAAATATAGGTGGTCTTTGTGGTCATATTCGAGGTCATAATGGGTCAAAAGGATGCATTTTTATGTCATAGTTTCTGGGTTTTGCAACTTGGTCAGAAATATTGGTCATTATGGTTCTTCCTATCGACTTGGAACAAGATGGTTCCTCCTAGCGACTTGTGTATTCCTGGCGACTTGTTATTTAACAAGTAGCGAGTTGGTTTGAAATAAGTTAGCAACTTGACTCACAAATACTGATATAGCGACTTGACATTTGACCTAGCGACTTGTTATTTAACAAGTCGTAGCTACTTGGTTTGGAAAAGGTCGTAGCGACTTGGTGTGGAAAAAGGCTAGCGACTTGGTTTGGAAAAAGTGCTAGCGACTTGGGCTAAATACCTTAGCTAGCGACTTGTTTAAATATGGTTAGCGAGTTAGTAAGATTCTGACAGCTAGCGACTTGACTCAAAGACTTTGACTAGTGACTTGGTACAGAAAGGATGAAGAAGAGTTAACTTTTAAGACCATGACCACAATAACAAATACCAAAAATACTCGAACCTCAGTTTACTACCATCATAAGTCCAAGCAGATTCTAAACTAAAATGAAAATGGAAATCTTAATGATCTCAGTCTTGTGGTGAATCGAATCTCTCATGAGATCTCAAAGATCCTTTTAGATCCATATCCACTACTACATCATCGATCTAGCCTTTGGAAGACAAGCTTCTTTTGATATTCGAACCATTTAAAGGGAAGAAAAAATCATGACGATTTCATGTCACCTTGGGTTCGGGTTAAACTTAAGCTAACCATATTACATTCAATATCCGTATCTCATGATCTCAGTCAAATTCGTGGGTATAAAATTCACCAAGACCTCGAGGGTCTAATCACACGAATGGTTTGCACATCATAGATCTCATAATTTACACGGGTCACAAGCCTTGTTCGGAGTAATGGAAAATAACAAAAGGTGTAAAATAAGATCTCTGTTTAGGATTAGTCTCATTGCTTGAAATTAATCCAACTCATCATCTTTATGAACCTTGGCTTCAATTTTTTCCGAGACACTTAAATGATAAGAGTATAACAAACATGTTATCCCTTGATCACTTACTCGTTCATATTTATCGGAAAGAATAAATCATCTATGTTTACTTACCACAACCTTGGATTGATCTTGTTGCCGTATCAAGTAATCTCTAGCCATCCCTGTGGCGAGACTCATCTTATCCAAGGAATCAAAGAAAGATGTCTTTATGAAAAGGACTCTTCCCTGCGTTGAGTATAAGCATCAGAAAAGGGAGGCATGATGCTATTTGGGTTTTAGTGGGAGCGTTTGGTATGAGATCAGTTTTTTTTGTTGTTTGAAGTGGGAGGCGGATATTAGTTTTAGATGTGGTTTAGGGTTAATGTGCACATTTTTAGGGTAATCTATCTTTTATACCCGGTCACATATGTGAAGTGGTGTGTGGATCTGGTAATTTGATGGTAAGATGGGCCTTTGTTTTGATAAACGTGTGTGTCATTCTTGGATTTGAAATGGGCTGTTGCAATATGTGACCAAAGCTTACGTGACATGTGCATACACGTTTTGATATTAAGCTCGAGCAAAATATTAATAGTATCATTAATATTAATGTTAATCAAAATATTAATGTAGTTTAGTGCTTGAGAGTATGTGGGCATGGACAAACAAAGTGTCGGATTTGATATGTGTGCTTTATGCGAATATGAATGGGCTTAAGTGTCTTCCGAATTTCGGGCTGTCAATATTGGATCATGGGTATAATTTTAGAACCGAGACAAGATAAAATTGATTACTTTGGCAGGTTGATGATCATTTTTGGATATAAAATGGGAAGTGAAATTTGATGTTGCAATTTGACGATGAGATATGATGTGATAATGAGATTTGATGATGTGAGTTGATGTAAGGATGAGATTAGTTATGAGGTTTGGCAATTTGGAATACACATTTTCACGGAAAACATTATGTCATGGCTTTAACTACTATTGAAAATGTTGACTACGGGGTTGTTTGGAAGGTATTTCTTATTTGAATTTGAAGTGAGGTTTTTCGGGCACGTTTACTTATTTCGTCTTCTTTCTTTCTACCCTTCCGCGAAGATGACTTGTTTGGGCATTTATTGAGTGTGATAAAGACTTGGCTATTTAGTTACGGTTGTGATTCTTTCTCACTTTAACAACGTAGCTATCACTTGGTGTCTCACGCGATTGAGGATATGTCAAGAGGTTTTGTACATTGGGTACACGTTTCTTCTTCACAAGGATTAGTACAAGTTTAAGTAACAAATGGGAATTTTACTTCATGATCAAGTTTGGCATATCGGGTTTACTTCTCCATGTGGTCACTACAATAGCCGATGAATCGTGAATGATGTGTTTACCAAAGTGTTGATTGGATGGTTGATGATGTTGTTGATGTTGGATAATGAACCTTGATGAACATTGCATGTTCCCCTAAAGCAGATATTCACTGAAACCAAAGTTGTCATTACACATTCAAGTCGACATTGTTTACGGTTTTGTCTTGATTTTGTAAAATCCGTGAAAGAAACTATTTCTCGGTTTAAATCATAGACTTGTAAAATCCGTGACAATGGAAACATGTAATAGTAAAGTGCATTTCGGATCTATCTTACGGTTTATTCTTGGTTTTGTAAAATCCGTGAAAGAAACTATTTTCGGTTTAAACTATAGAATTGTAAAATCCGTGATGATGGAACCATCTTGGAGAAAGGAAAGCGTATCTCGGGGTCTTCGATCTTTGGTGTTACGGGTTTATTTGAAGAAAGGATAAAAGGGTGTACTTCATGAATTGGATGTGTGTTTGGATATTCTTCATGGCGGTTTGGTTATTACATGGTTTTATGGGGTTATGTGCTTTTAACCATGGTGGGATGAAAACCATTATCAAAGTTCACTTTAAAGGTCAAAGGAGGCTAGATTTGAGCTTTTAACAAGAAGATGTGACAACGGAGTTAATTCACTATTATTTATTTGAGGTTGAAGTGAAATATCACGGGCAAGTGTACTTAGTATCCGAAGGTATCGGGGATGGTTGGATGAAGATTCTTCATGATCCTTGTTCGAGCTTATTATCAAAATGAAGACTTGGAAATCTAGTTATTGTTGGGTGTCTTTTACCTTTTCTTTTACCACTTGGGGAATTGGGCTCATACCACCACAAAATAACTATCACTTTAAGGAGTTACGTTGTAGTGCTCGATGTCACATTCAATTGTGGATTTTCAAGAGGTGATGTCGTCTATTACTTGATGGTTGGTTGGTTGAAGAGTATAGAGTACTTAGAGATTCAATGGAGCATGAATTCTCGGCACCGCTCTTTGTTACATATGTGCAAGTTTAAGTCACGAGTTCGGGTTAGTTTACTTGAGGTCAAATTCATCATATTGGGTTTTCTCCATCATTTGTCACGACAAAGAGCCTCTTGAATGATAATGGGGTTGATTACATGTTTTGCTAAGAGAGTTTGAAAAGAGAGATTATGACGTTTGAACACATCGGTTCAAGCCTCATTCCTCAAAGAAAAGAAATGTGTGCGCTTGGTCGCTTTATCTTTTGAAGAAGAGAAATCTTCTCATTATGACCATTCTCATCAACATGCTTCATACTTTTTCCATGCGCTTGATCATCAAGTGAACCGGGCTCTGTTGATTGTTTTCTCATTCCACTTGCTCGATTATAATGAAGATGGCGACATCATGTGCTTATTTTGGGGGAGAAGTGTGAATAGAACATTCGGATGATTTTCACTTATTTAATCAAGAATGGCAACTCCGTATGCAATTCTTGAGGGGAGAAGAAGTGTGAAATTACCGCATGGTTGATTATTATTTGAGAATTTAAATGGTCATACGGCTCTAAACTCATGTAAGAACCGAGCTTCTTCTTATCGGGTAATCTTCACATGGAGTTTCTTCAAGAGCCGTTAGTTGACATCTTCACAAGGCGATATGAGTTTATTGACAAAGTGCTTCCGGTTAATGCTTCACGTGCACATCAACATGATGATTCGAACAACCTTTTGTTCTTGTTTGATGTGATTGTTTGCTTGGTGTTACCATTTTGTGTGTTCGTTGCGGCCTGATTCTTGATTTCCTTGATGAACATCTTTCATTCTTGTTTGATTGGGAGGATTCTAGTTAAGGGGATGTGCAAGATGTAAGTTGATTGGGATGCTTTTGGTGATGTTCTTGTTTTTGGTGAGTTGAAGATGTTGACTTTCTATTCCCCAACTGGACAATCTTGAAGAAGGTCGAGTCTGATCGATTCTACATTTTCTCTACATGTTAGAAGACTAAAGGCGAGTTGCATTTGATTATCAAAAGACTTCTTCTCATTCGGGCATTTAACAAAGCAGATTGTCGGTTTAGGGAGAGCACTAATTGGGGAGAGTGAAATGCCAAATTTAATCCCCAATTAGACTTGCTCACATTATTCTTGACAAGTTGATTCTCATAGATACATTGAGCTAATGATGTTCTTCTCAAAAGATTTCTAGTACGCGGGCTTACAAAGAGTTGTTGATTACGAAGTGTCAAAACCGCAAGGGGGAAGGAGACAAGCATCTAAGCGAGTAAACTTGATGAACTTAATACTTCTAAGTAATTGAAGATATCCCGGAAGACAAATGTTATTACCGCGAGAGAAACTCAAGGTTTGACTCATGGCGAGTAAACTTGATGAACTTAATTCTTCTAAGTGATTGAAGATATCTCGGGAAAACAAATGTCATGTGGAGAAACTCAAGGTTTTACTCATCAAGGCGTTTAGTGTTAGTATTTCAACTCGTGGGGAAGTGATGTAAGAGAAAGTTTCGAAGATAAAGAGGTACACTAGTGTGTGGTGATTTCGATGTTATCACAATCATCGGGGAGAGATTGTGTACATTGGGGATGCTCATTGTTTCACTTGAGTGCTTAATCGATGATTCGAGATATAATCACTTATTTCGGTGTTGACATCCATGAGATTGTCACCCGCAGAGATAATCGATGATTTGGCCTGCTTCTTCAATGTTATCGGTTATTCTCTCTTTGGGCATTGGTATACTTGGGTTCTTGAGCTTCATACATGATCATCGGGGAAGAAAAAGTAACATGGGAGGTGTTTTCATTCCCTCATGACTTTGGGAGAGCTCTTGGGTATTGGTGTACTTGGGTTCTTGAGTCATACACGATCATCCGGGAAGAAAAATGTGAACATGGGAAGGTGTATTCATTCCCTCATGATGTGTCTGGGAGAGTTCTTGAGCATTATACAAAGAGGCGCATCAATTCAACTACGTGGGGAAGTGTTCTCTTGACACCTTTTGGAATGGATCGCTTGGACTTGATGGAAAAAGAAATTTGAGAAGATTATTTATGTGTGGGATGATACGTTGTTGTTCTATTGGATGATATAACCTCGAGCGAAGAATCACGGTGATTATTCTTAAAAGGAGCGACAAGATCGATGATAATGGTGTGCTTCTTTGTGCACCAGCTAAAGAAGCTTGAAATAAAGCTTTGAATCGCTCAACTAAAGGATTTTCGGTTTGGGGAAGCGCCAAAGTCTCACTTTCGGATGGCTCAATTTCTTTCTTCTATTCAAGAGCCTCGGAAGCTTTGGTGGTGGAAGTTTAAGAGATGACGAATTCTATCTTCTACGACGTCTTTGCTCGATATCCTTATCTCGGTACTCGTATCATCATCTTCTTATACTATATCATCTATTCTATCTTTGTATATATTTATTCAAAAACAAAATACAAAAATATAAAACCAACAAAAGAAAATAGAAAAATATAAAACCTTCAAAAACCCATAAAAATCAGAAAATTTCAAAAATACCAAAAATATGTTTTCTCAAGACATGTCTTCTGGTATCGATAACATCTACGGTCTTAGAAATGTCATTCAATAATGGCACGGGACCATAGATGAAGTTCGAGCGAGGAGGTGTAAATATTCTTTTCAAAACATGTCACAAAAAATGGCTTCTGATTATTTCAGATGTAACCCGGGCTTCAAATGATGGCTTGCGTTTCTTGATATGTGACCCGTGCTTAAACTATGGCTTGCTATTATTTCCGATAGCAACCCGTTTTTCAAGAAGGAAAGTGCTACGCTTAAACTATTTTCAAAATATTTCGTGCACTTATCCTAGAAAACAAAACAAGGAAAGTATGTCGAAGGATCTTTGTTCCTACACAAATGTTTTTCCGTCTAAAATTCTTTAGAAAAATATTTGTTGTTTTTTCAAAATGGTGGTAAATGAGTTGCTTTAAAAACAATCGGTTTCGAGTTTTTATAAAATTGAAAACTCAATCAATGACTTGAGTAGCTTTTAAAACTTTTCGGAAAATGAGTCATTGATTGAGGGGAGAATGTTTTCAAATCTATATCATCTAACGAGCTTTCTTAATTATCCTCGTGCTTAATTAAAATGATATTTGCACGTGTTGAAGGACTAGGAATTTAGGATATGATTGTTAGGTTTAGATGATTAGAGTTTGATTAACACATAAACCCCATGCCTTATATGATCGATTGTTATGTTGAATTGACTTTTATTAGTCGATTGTTGTTTGGGTGATGTCGACCACCATATATTTGTATGTGTGTTCACTAACGTATGCGGTATATTGGTTATAAGAATGTTCCGATCCGGATCCCACTATTGATGATGATTGGATGCGAAAGGAAAGGGTAACTATATCTTGGGTTGACAAATGAAGAAAGCGGAGCTTAATTGGACTTCAATGGAGAGTTGGCATGAAATGCAACGTAAGAGGTCTTCTTGCATCGAGATGGTTTTCTTGACAAGTGATTGAAAGCGGAGCTTAATTGGACCTCGGTTGGCATTCAAAATGCAACGTAAGAAGAAGTCTCACTTTGCATCGTGCAGACGGTTTTCTTCCAACCCTACAACAACAACAACGGAAGCTTCTCAACCACCTAACGTATCTTTGTGCGGGATACCATTTTAAACAATTTTGAATAATTTGAATTAAATTGTTTTGAAAATGGAAAATATTGTTTTGAAAATTAATTGGACTAAATTTTGAAAATCACGGACTTCATTTTATCAAAACCTAAGTCACTCAATTATTGACTACGGTCATCGATTGAGGGAGAGTGATTTAAAATAAAATATTTTCAAACAATATTTCTTCATAAAAGTCCGTTTTGTACAATAACTAAGTGGTGATCTAAAGATTTAATGTTATGTCATGGTATGATTTTCTTTAGAATCAAGATCTTTCAAAATGAAATTTTTTGTTCTTGTTTGATTGTGAAATTGTTTTATTTTACTTAAAGATCTCTTAAAACAATCATACGACACTAACAATCTTTAATGTCTTAAAATGGTCCTTATCTGTCATTTTCAAAGTTAAATCTTGCCACGTCTTTCACCAAAATTTTCTAAATGATTTAAATCTTTTGGGATCACAAATCTCAAATGGTTTGAAATTTTGATCGGGGAGAGATCGTGATTTAAATCTCAAATCTGTTTTAATGGAATTGGTTTTAGTCCTTCAAAGGCACTCCTGCCTCCATGTGCCAAACGATTTCAAATACACAATGCACATGTTGAGGAGGAGGATTTATCCAAAACCGGATGAGTATTTAAACAAGGCCACATTTTCTCCCATGTTTTCTAAACCTAATTAAATCACTTGGGATCCAAAATCTCAAAGGGTTTGATATTTTGATCGGGGAGAATTTGTGATTTAATAATGAAATTTGATAAAAGGTGATCGTTTGATTCAATTGTGCAGTGCTCTCTCATATGTGCTAAACGCTTTCGAATCTCGAAGCACATATTGAGGGGAACAAAACCATCGAGTACAAAAGTTTTTTAAAGAGATTTATAAAGTACCTTGATTGTGTTTTCAAATGGTTTTCTTAATGGATTTTGTGATCGTGGATGTGCTTCAAAGAACTCTTGCCTCTATGTGATAAAATGATTTCAAATATCCTATGCACATATTGAGGGGAGAATTTTACAAAGAAAATCAAATGGCTTTTCGTATGAAAATTGTGATCAAAGAAAATATTTCAAAGTCCTCTTGCCTCCATGTGCCAAACAATTTCTAAATCATACGCACATGTTGAGGGAGGTTTTCTAAATGATCAAAACTATTAAGGTACAAAATGCTTTGATCTCGTATCACAAGTACCTTGATTGTTTTTCCAAATGATTTTTCAATTGGTTTCATGAAGGAAAGAACAATACCAAAAGACCGACCAATTTACTTTATGCATGGAGTTATAAGGATGGTTAGGTTAGGTATTCGTTCCCACGATCCGCCAGAGCCGGAGGGATCTACCCAGGGACAATCCACTAGATAGTGTAGAGTCCTTAGGTATGATGAAAAAAGGAGAAAAATGAGAATATGGGAAGAGTGCGGACTGAGACAGAGCTAGTACTGGAATAAACCCAACAAGGTTCTAGTTATGAAGTCTCGGTAAGCTTGAAGGGTTGAAGAATGAAAAAGAAATGAATGTGAAAAGGGTGAAAAGAAATAGCCTCCATCAATTCAACCTTAGGCGAAACGGGTTCAATACATATGCTCTTGGTGGTTACTAAGGTAACACTGGTATTGAAGACAAGACATCATGGACCCGGTGATGCACCGCACTAAACTTCCCAAACCACTCAAGTTCCTCTTAAAGGGCTTGTTTCATTCTCACGGGAACCTACATAATCTATCGACTTTCTCTTAGAGATTGTTGATATTGAAGAAGGAGACCCTCTCCTAGTCTCCGACACAGGAACCAAATGTGCACTATTGAGTCTAGAGCCAAGAGATCATCCACAATATCTCATTAGGACACTAAATTCTTGAAGACTTGCTTTTCACACAATGTGGAAAGTAAGTATATATTAAGAGTCCCACGCATTATCCTTGTGGTATTGCCGAACATCCGAGTGGTATGTAAAAGTATTCACGATGAAGATGGAAATCCTTCTAGAGCCAACATCAAACAAGCTCTTGGTGGGTGACATGTGAGATCTTCTCGTAAGATCAAACTTGTGACAACTGGATAGAAACAATGGGCGATTCAATCTTGAATCAACCTTGGTCCGAGAATGGAATTGACGAATACTTTTGGAAAAACCGTTCGATGTGCAAACCTTCTTTTCTCTAGCACGTCAAATGTGTATATGTTTTCAAATTCAAAAGTATCTCGATTGAAAAATACTTTTAGAAAAACCGTTCGATGTGCGAATCTCTTCTTTTCGCTAGCACATCGATTGTGTACTATTTTCAAATACAAAAGTGTTTTGATTGAAAATTGATCTTTCTCATAAAACCTTCGTCGTATTGCAAAACTCTTTATTCTAAGCAATACGCGATTGTTTTCAAATCAATTTTTCATCAATCGGTGAATCTCAATTCTTTGGTTCACTCACTCCGTGTTGTCTTCTTTGAGGCGTTCGGTTTGAGAACAACTAGAACATTGCGAAACCCTATCAAGGAGATTCTTAGGAATCCTACGATCACAGCAAGACTTGTCTCGATCAGCGGGAACCGTGGGCGTGTACCTCAATTCAACGAAAGTGATCAAAGACACTTTCGTGTGTTTTATTGCTAACTTTTGTTTGCGGTACATTTGGACGGTTGCGGTGATCATAATTGAGGAGTCAATCCAAAGCCGCATGCTCACAACATCCACACTTAATTTGAAGAAATCATGACTGGTGCATATCTACATAACACGGTTCGATATTTTTATACTATGCTTGCTTCTGTGCGCAAATATCATGAACCGAAAAGCTTCCGCTACTCGATGGAAAGATGTCATGATTCAAAAGTGTGAGCATGTCGGTCCGAAAGTCACAACTTCACATGATGGCAACACAATAAAGGGTGATCCGAGATTTCTTGTGGTGATGATCTCAATGAAAGCTCGAAGATCATCAAAGATGTGGATCGGTTAAAGGCCTCCACTAAAAGTACAAATCAATGCGGACTTTGAAGAATCGCTACTAAAGCACAAAGATTGTTGAAATTGAAGAATTCAAGTCTACGAGCTCAAGAACAAAGTCAAAGATAGAATGCTAGGAAGCAAAATGTATTTCATGGGGTGACCTCCCTTGGGGAGATTGTTAGGAATTAGAAAATTCCATGTTAAAGAGTCGGTCACCCCAATAATGGTCTAGCATATGTTAGCTCGTAGATTTGTCGTTATTTACGTTATTATGTAGTTAATTAGTTAGTTTGTAGCGTAAAATAGTTTAGTGCAACACCGTGGAGGAAGGACGGGTCTTTACCCACTGTATCCACGATCCACATCCGATGGGAGGTCGGTTTCATTGTAACTATAAATACCCTTCCATCCATGGAAGGGTGGTGCTCTTCTCATTTTAATCTAATATTTCATTTGTGTAAACCTCTAGCAAGAACACCTCTCTCTCTACTAACTCTCTAACTATGGAAAACATGTATTTTGATCATCCAAGACCACCGAATCATCAACACAATAAAATAACGATCCAACATCGACAAGAGGTGGAGAGGGTTTGGGTGGACTTTCATCAAATTTTACATTTAATGACTCTTCTACCTTTATTGTTTCTTTATTTAATATGACGTAAGCTTTGCTATTTGGAGAGTAACCTAGAAAGATACCTTCGGTTGATTAGGATCAAATTTTGTAAGGTAATCTTTAGTGTTAAGAAAACATTTGCTACCAAAGACTCTAAAGTGATCTAACGTAGGCTTTTGCCTCAAGTAACTCGTATGGAGTTTTACCTAAAATTGGTCTAATTAAGACTCGATTAAGTATATGCGTTGAAGTATCAACGGCATTCACCAAAACTTTTGAGGTATGGATTGCTCATTTAGCATGGTGCGACTCATTTCTTGTAGGGTTCTATTCTTTCTTTCAACTACCCCATTCGATTGTGGAGTGCGAGGAGCCGAGAAGTTGTAAGTAATACCATTAGCGTCACAAAAGCTCCAAATTGCACTTCATTATCGAATTCCCTACCATGATCCGTTCTAATAGACACTATAGGACTTCCTAGTTGTCTTTGGATTTTCTTGCTTAATATTTCAAAATAATTAAATGTTTCCGTTTTGTTCTTTAAGAATTTAGTCCATGTGTACCTAGAGTAATCATACACTATGACCAAAGTGTAGTAGTTGCCTCCATAACCTTGGATAGCGGATGGACCAAATAAATCCATGTGTAGTAATTCTAGACACTTAGTTGTAGAGACCATGTTTTTAGCTTTGTGACTAGAATGGACTTGTTTTCCTACATTACAAGCATCACAAAAGTGGTGTTCATATTTTAACTTAGGTAGATCTCTTACTAGATCTTTCGATGATAGCGATTGAAGAAGTCACATATTGGCATGACCCAATCCTCGATGCCATAAGGTTGAGTATCATCCATAGAGGTAAGACAAAGTTTGTCTTTAGGTTCATTACCAATTTTAATGACATAGACTCCATGTTTCCTAATTCCTCTACCTATGGTTATGCCATTTTTAATATCTTACTACGGTTTCGGTAAAAGTACATTGCACTTTTATCACATATTTGTCCTATACTTAAGAGGTTAAAGTTTAGGTTTTCTCGTGACACACATCGTTAATGGTTAGAGATTTGTTAGAAATCGTACCTTTACCGATGATTTTACTTTTGCTATTTCCAAACACCACATTTCCTCCATTGAAGGATTCATATGTGGAGAATAGATCTTTATTGCCGGTCATGTGCCTCGTGCACCCGCTATCCTTGACCCATTCATCCGGATCTAGGTTGACCTTTAAGCACACCTAAGAAAACAATTAACTCAAAAGTTTGGTCCCCATTTGTTCATGGGTCCATTAGTGTTAAACATTCCATTCATGTTAGACATGTATGGATAAGGTGAATATGCATTCCATGGTGCAAAGTTTTGAAATGGAAAGCCATTTTGCATGTTTGGGTTCCATCCCATTTGATGGTTACTCCTTGGGTAAACATTATTAGGTCTCCTAGATGTGTTTGGTTTTGAAAAAGATGGAGCTTTGTTTCTTGCAAAGATTGGATTATATTTTGGGGGTGGTTGTCTAGTGGTAATATGAGTTGGTTTCTTCTTATTAACAATAACAAAATTAGTTCTAGAGGAAGAAGCTATGTTATTACCACTTTTTGCTTCAGCGAGACCCATGGATCCCTGGTTGTACACTAGCGGTTCCCTTTTGTGGGGGATCCGTGACTACGATGGTTTGTTTTTCTATTGCTTTTACAAATTGTGTTTCTTTGTTTTCACTAGTTGACGTATCAAGTTGTTGAAAACCTAAACCTTTTGGTTGTTTCGGTTTAACACTATCTAGTATCATATCTAAAGTATTAGTACTCATTCTAGCAATCTTAGAATCTAGTTGATCAACTAGTGTTTGAAGTTGAAGCGCAAAGTTCACATTCGCCACTTGCTATTTTACCCTTCTCTAGATGTTTCAATTTTGCTTTTAACTCTATGACTTCCTTATCTAAACGTTGATTTTGACTTTTCAAAAACTTGTTTTTGTTAATTACTTTTAAACTAATTTTGCAAAGTTTGTCATATTCATTATGCAATGAGTCATCATCTAGTGATGAGCTACTATAGTATTCGTGACATACCTCGTCATTTGCCATGAGACAAATTTCTTCGTCTTCCTCCTCGCTCATTCCCCACGTGCCGCTTACGAATGCTTTTTGATCATCCCGTTTGCGACACTTACTAATAAACTGGTTTGGTCGCCACATTTAAAGCAAGCACGATCATCCCTTGGCTTCTCGTCCTCTTTGCTTTTCCGGAATCCTTTCTTGTCGTCATACGGTTGTTTGATGTATCTTTCCTTCCTTCTAAAGAACTTTTTAAAGTCCCTTACCGCCATGGCATATTCCTCGTCGTCACTATCCTAAGAGGAGTTCTCTTCATCGCTTGAGGCCTTTTTGGCTTTAAGGGCAAGAGATTTGTGTTTCTCTTTGACCTTTGAGGCTTGAAATCTTTAGCAAGGACAAGCTCATAGACTTTTAAGTTGCCTATGAGTTCATCAAGGGTGAGGATTGTCAAATCTTTTGACTCTTGATTGCCGTCACCTTGGATCTCCACTTGGATGGAAGTGCCTTAGATATCTCCTAACATGGTTACGGCTAGAAAAGATTCATCAAGTGCTTGTAAAGATGTAATAATAGTATTAAAATTAGCAAAAGAATGATCTATAGTTTCCTCATCCGATATTGAGAATTGTTCATATTGTTGGACAAATAAATCAATTTTATTATTTTTAACTTGTTAATTACCTTGATGAGTTACAACTAAAGAGTTCCAAATTTCTTTAGAGGTTTTAAGCATAGAAATTCTTTCGAATTCCTTTTTGGGTAAAGCATTATATAAAACCATTTTAGCTTCACTATTTTTAGAAAGCTTTTTCTTCATGTCATCGTTTAGTTTATCATGACGTATGTTAACTAAATTTCCTTTATCATCTTTTGAGGTAGCCTCAAAATCGCCTTCAACAATAATGTACCAAAAATCAATATCTTTAGACTTCACATACGTTTCGAATCTATTTTTCCAATATATAAAACCATTAGTTTCAAATAGTGGTGGTCGTTGCATAGATTGCCCTTCCTTGTAGTTTTCAGAACCCATAGTGAACGAAAAGTTTTTAAAATACGGTTTACTTTAAAACTTTTATAAACCTGGCTCTGATACCAATTGTGGAAAACTAGAAGGGGGGGGGTTGAATAGTTTTGCCGATTTTAAGTTAGTTTCAAAAACTTTAGATTCTATATTATGTGAAATCGTATGGATGATGAGAAAGTATAGATCTAACGATAATGCAAGTAAATAAAGTAAAGTAAAGGATAGAAATGACACAAACGATTTTTAGTGGCTAGGCTACAAGGACACCTTCCTTGCCGTACTCCACTCCCCGAGTCACCTACTCGAGAGTTCAAGCACTATGTCAACAAACACCTTCAATTTGGCGGACAAGCCTTCACAACGTTGCTTACACCTTTTTCTGGTACAAAGCTAAATACCGAGTCCGTAACACGGTGGACCAAACCAACACGACTATTACACAACAAGTATGTGAAATATCAAATACAAGATCTTTGTTACAGAAATCTTGTGGAGGAACAAATCAATCAAGGACCCCTTGCTTGGATGACTTGTAGAATGCTCGTGATCTCGCCTTAGAGAAGGACCTATATGAGAATCACTAAAGAAAGAAAGAAGAGCAACTTTCTAGATCAAATGATCTTTTGTTAGAAGAGAGTAAGAGTATATGAGAGATTTAGGAAGAAGAGGGGTGGATTAGAATGAAGAAATTGATCTCTATTTATAGGCAAAACTTTCCACTGTTCCCCGGATCCCACGGGTCCTTCCCTTAAGGGATTCGTCTAGTGTAAACCTAGGGATCCATGGGACGCTCCTCTTTGCCCATGGGTTTTTTGGTTATGTGTCATGGGTTATGGGTTGGTCCATGGGTATTTCTTTAGATACAATGTATCTAATGAGTACAATGTATCTAGTCAAGTGGTTATGGGTCAATACCATGGGTTATGGATATGATCCATGGGTTGTGATTTTTACCCATCCTAATAAACTATTACAACAAATGATTTATTACAACAATTTGTATTAAATGGCTATATGTAAATACTTTACAAAAATAACATGTATCCTTATAATTTTACTTATGATAACATTATATTTGTTATCAACAAAACACAAAGAGATCGCAAAATATTAATAAACGTTTTTACGGTTTATTTGTATTAACACACTCATTAACCGGTCCTAGTACATAGATTACCATAGGCTTGAGACTAGATCAAACCTCCATCGCTTTGGCGTAAGCACCTAAGAAAAACTATCCAAGAGGTCTTTTAAAGGGTTGTAACATTGGGCTTACGGTAAGGAAACAAAGGGTTTGGTGGGATAGGCGATTTAGTGGTGGCAAGTCAAAAATATTTATGTTACAAGCATGAGAAGAATGGCGTTGCTAAGCCAAGACTCGACACTCTAAACTCTAGATAACTTGAAACAAACATACATGAATTTAAAGATAGATGTCGGATGGTAGCCTATATATATATATATATATATATATATATATATATATATATATATATATATATATATATATACACGAGCTTCATAACTCACCCGATGGGCGGGAAACTAACTTCATTTAAACATTACTAATCATAGTTGGAATAACATTGCGAATACTAAAATAAAAGGATTATTGAAATAAAAGTACTTAAGTTTTAGGGAAAATTAAAATTACTTTGTTATATAAAAGAAAGACATGTGAATAATACAATAGTCTATTGAACCAACATTAATCAAACATTTTAGAAATATGCACAAGTGAACAAACACACTTGAATTAAAAAAAAACCCTCCATCCCTAAAAACGATTGCTATGTGGCGACCTATACCCTAATCGCAATTCAGGTCCTCTAATCAACTGTTATTCTGGTTCCGGTTCTTCTAAGTGGGATTATATCCACTTATAATTGATCTTAGTCTGGTATTGGAATTGGATTATTCGGCTGTTTAGTGTTCTTCTCTTAGGGTTTACTTTTAACTATTTTTTTAGGGTTTTTGTCTAATCGGTTTGGTTTCATATTCTTATCTATTACTATTCTTTGCGATCCGGTATATCATGTAATTGCTTGTGATCCGTTCATGCTTATAAACCCTAGTCTTTAACTAGGGTTTTATCCGTTCTTGAAGAGTGACGCTATCTTCGTGTTTGTTACGCTTGTGGTCGATTGAATTGAGGTTAGAGTTTTGCTTTGATGTCGAAGGGAGGGTGGGTTCTGCGAGTCTCGAGCGATTAGTTGGTACACTTTTGTCCGATTATGCGCATGAATCGGTAGTAATGCTTCGTCCCAACCACCTTCCGATCTACCGATTACGTGATTGAGTCGCTATGTCTAAGGATCTTGGCACGAGCCCTAGTTATGATGCACCTACTCATGACACGCCTGAGGGTCATGATACTTATTGAAAATTCGTGCTATTGAAAACAAATTTTGAGGAAACTTGTTCTTGTGGGTGACGATGGAAACCATTAAAACCACCGGGCGATGGATGCTACTAATTCTCTTGGGGCTAATCCATTTGAGCATCTTAAAGTGCTGCTTGATCCACAGAAGGAGCTAGAGGAGATGCTTAATGCTATTGGCTATTATTGAAACCTCCTCATGATACGAGTGTTCCTAAGGCTTCTAATGTTCATACGAATACACATGGGGATATTGGTATTGAGAAGGATGGTGTGCATGCTTTGAAACAACCTTCTGCATCGTATGCTGGTGTTACTTCTACTGAACCTAAGAAACACACGTCAAACTTTCGTAGGTTGGAGTGTAATAAGAAAGCTAATAGTGTGGATCTTTCTGTCCCGATGAAAGTGGTTGAAGAGGTGAACACTAGGTTTGAGAATACTTTATATGGGTATTTCCTTGGTCAACGCCTTGCTTTTCCTATTGTTGATTACTTTATACGCAATGCGTGGGCTAAGTTTGGTATACAAAAGGTAATGATGAATGCAAAGGGGTTCTTCTTCTTTAAGTTTAATTCGATGAAAGGTGTTGACGATGTGCTTGAAAACAGTCTGTGGTTGATTAGAAATGTTCGATTATTCTTAAACCATGGACCTTGAACACCAACTTACTTAAAGAGGATTTGACCAACATCCGGTGTGGGTTAAATTCCATGATGTTCCTCGGCTATGTTTTCGATGATGGCCTTAGTCTCCTTGCCACATTGATAGGCACGCCTAAAGGTTAGATGCCTTTACTAGCCAAATGTGCAAGGACTCGTGGGGCCGTAGTAGTTTTGCAAGATGCATGATTGAAGTAAAGTCGGATGAGGTGCTTAGGGACAGCCTTACTGTTGAGATACCGTTACTTGATGGATCGGGTTTGACTATTGAGAAGATACGGGTTGATTACGAGTGGAAACCACCTCATTGTGATAAATGTAAGATTTTTGGTCATACTCTTGTTGAATGTCCGAAAGTTGTTGAACCTACTGCTCAGCCTACTATGCGTGTTAATGATGGTTTCAAGACGGTCAATAATAAGAAGAAGGGAAAGCAAGGTGGTTCTACTATTCCGGGTCAAGGAGGGTTTACTAAACCAGTTGTGGGTAAGCAGTTTCAATATCAACCCAAAAAGGCTCCTCCTGAACCGAAGAAAGTGGAAGTCACTAAGAAGAATGCTTCTGATGTGGCTAGTTCGAGTGGAACTAAGATCTCTACATCTAACCAGTTTGATGCTCTTAATATGGAATCTACGGATGTTTCTGGTACTCCTCAAAATGACACCAACAAGGATGTGGATTCTGGTCGTACAAAGGAAGCTAATGAAGATAAGTCTACTAAGACAGGTACTGCATCACAAGAACCCCTTGTGAGTGATTTGAAATAGATGGAGTCGGATGTGGCTCCTACAACTAGTGATTCTTCTATTCCGCCCGCCTCTTCTACTAAGAGAGTTAACCCGTTTTCTAAAGTGGGAGATATCGTGGTGTCTGATTCTGAAGATGAGGTGATTGCTAACCCATTTGATGAGTCTGCTAATTTATTCAGAGGTGGCCAAGAGTATGAAGATGACTATGATGACTATGACTATGATGACTATGGGAAGCAAGTTTCTGATCTTTCGGGGAATTTGGATGCCTTTAATGCCATGTATGGCACCAAGCTTCAAGGACCTAGGAAGTAATTTTTTTTTGTTATGTCCTATGTTATCATTTGAGTAGTGGTTTGTTTGTTTGTTTTCTTGTTTAGAAAATAGGTAGTATCTTGTTATGTAAGCTTTATGCCTATGTAACGGGCTGAGATATGGGATTTCACTCATATCCATTGTACTTAAACGTATTTTTGGTTAATATATTTACCAGGGTGCAGGATTACTCCCCTTTACCCAAAAAAAAACACACTTGAATTGTCCTACTCGTTCTGTAATTACGAAATACAAAATGTCAGTTGTATTGTATTTAATAATTTATTTTTTTGAACACAACTTGAACATATATGTTTGATGATTCTTATGACGTTAATAAGTAGTTTGAGTTTCGATAGTCAAAGTATAAACACATTGTCCACATCTTATAATAGTACAATTGAAAAAATTAAATTTGAATAAAAAGTCACAAAAGTATGCATGGGAGGATATATGCAAAATCTGTTGAGTGTTTGCATTATCAATAGTAGTGATAATATCATTGGAAATGTTTTTTATCAAAAAATCTATACAGATACATAATTAAATGTTGAGTGCCATCATAATATCCTCATAACCATCATTTAACACACACACAAAAACATATCGGAACATTCACATATTGGCTGCAAGTGTTCTTCTTCAATCACACAATGTACATGCTCGTGTGTTTTTAGTTAATCAAAACCATTAACAATGAGTATTTTTCAATACATATATTGTATGTTAAGAGTTGTAGCTGATTACTGTTTAACAATACTTATACAAATACAAATCCAAGTAGGTTCATAAGAAAATCAATGATAAGAAGTTGATTATGATGTTAACATATCTATATGTTTACAATTATGATGTTGCATGTTGCTTATTGCTTGTTTTAATAAAATGCCCAAATATAAGTTAGGGTTAGGTTTAGATTAGATAATTTAGATTAGTCATAAAAAATATTTATTGAAAACATTAGTTTTAATACCTGGATGTATAAAATGTTTTTGGTTATCAAAATTATAGTGAAGTGCTACTTTTTTGGATTGTAATAGTGAAGGTTTATAAGATTAGTAAAAAACATAATTTTTTTCTTAGTTATGGCTACAAAAGTGAACTTTTTGATTGCCATTTATAGTTAAGTTGGAATGTTATCATAGTTTGCTGAATAGATATGTTAGTTGCAAGTTGATACAAAATTAGCATTGTTTGTATGATAAATCATATGAGCAAGTTTTATAATTCTTATAAACGTGATAACGCTACACGCGTCGTTCGGGGTCAAAGGAACTTCCTTTTCTTCGAGCAAGTTTTATAACACCCTAGGCAGTGAACCTAATCGTTGTAGTGTAGTATTAGGGTAAGCCACTGGTATTGATATCGTTCTCTAGGGGAATAGGAATGCTAGTAAGAAGTTACTACGCTAAGGTTGGGGTTGAGGAAGATTATTTTTTATCTTTTTATGTTTTATTTTTAGAAAATGGAAAGGTACGAATCTCGGGGTTTGGATTTGGGGGTTGGTATTTCTACCGATTATTCTACTTGTCTAATTATCTAATCTAAGGTGTATGTAGTCTATGTCTAATTATTTTGTGCTCGTATGATAGTTTAAAGATGTGTTTACTTAGGTTTTATTACTCCTTAATTATCTTCTATTGATGGTTGAATTGTCACGTCCTTATTCTTAATTGCGTTGTGTGTCTAAGGTCGTAGGGTATGCGTTTGTCCCTAACTCTTTGAACTTACCAAAGGGTCTCGTCTACAAAAAGCTCTAGGAATTATAAACTCTAACTCTAAGGCACTCTTTGCATGGTTTAGCCTACAACTGCTCTAAGTGTTATAGTCCAAGGTTCACAAAGATTAATCAAGCATTAATTACACAACCAATGACCTATCGCATTACTAGATCATTAACAATTAAGATAAGATACAACCAATCAATATTCAATAATCAAGTTTCATATTCCCTAAGCAAACACACAAGTAAATTAGCCGGACATGGAGAACATGCAAGCATACACACAAATAATTGAAGACATGATTGAATTAATGAATTAAAACACTTATCTTGATGTATGATAGGGTTTGAAACCCTAAAATCTTGTACAATCTGACCTTGGATCGGTTTAGGTTTTACCCAAAAGACTACACACTAAAAGCGAAAAATTCGGATTATATATATAAGATTACATATGCGACGGCGCACCTTATGATTTGTGACGCCGCCGGGTCGCCGTCATTAGGGTTTCGTCTTGGCCACGTTAGTCTTGCGACGACGTCAACTTGTGCTTGTGCGCCGTCTCCTTGATTTCGACGCCGTGCGGATCAAATCTAGGCCGTCGAGTTGCGACGACCTACTCTTTTAAAGCGACACCGTCACTTGAAAATAAGAAATTTGGTTTCTGAGCCGTCACAGAAGTGCTCCGACGGCGTCGATTCTTGACTTTGGGCATATCCTAATGATAGGTGATCGGGGATTTTCTTCGTATATTCGCGCCTTTTTGTAATTCAGCAGCTTGAGTGTCTCGATTCTTGACTTTGGCCATTTTCTTCGTATATTCGCGCCTTTTTGTCCAAATAAGTGTCATTCCAGCAATTTGCCTTCAAGAGACCTAAAAAGTGAAAAGGAACGATATTAAGTAATAATGATACAAAAGTGATCAAATAAGGCTTAAACGACCCTCAAAAGGTACATTTTAAAACCTTATCAAATATCCCTACACTTGGTATTTGCTTGTCCTCAAGCAAATGTGCTTTTAGCTAATTAATTTATAAGTTAGGGGTCATGAAGCATTGGTTTAAAACAGTCCACAACACATATAAGCCCATAAAAGTCATAACAAGCACGGAATTACATACTAGCACCTCACATGGGGTGTTTGGATACTCGCATCTCTCGGGTGTATATGAAATAAACAAGTTGGAAATGGAAGATAAACACTCATTAACCGGTCCTAGTACATAGATTACCATAGGCTTGAGAATAGATCAAACCTCCATTGCTTTGGCGTAAGCACCTAGGAAAGACTATCAAAGAGGTTTTTAAAGGGTTGTAATGTTAGGCTTACGGTAGGGAAACAAAGGGTTTGGTGGGATAGGCTATTTAGTGGTGGCAAGTCAAAAATCTCTTATGTTACAAGCATACGAAGAATGGCGTTGCTAAGCCAAGACTTGACACTCTAAACTATAGATAACTAAAACACACAAATATAAATTTAAAGATAGATGTAGGATGGTAGCCAGTATATTTTTTTTTTTTTTTTTTTTTTTTTTTTGAACACTATTTTTTCTTTTTTCTTTTCTATTTTTTTTTTTTTTTTTTTTTTCATACACTTTTACTCTACCATCCTTTACGGTAACATCAAAATGATAGGGATTTATAGGCACATCCCTACACTTGAGTTTTATTACTCTAACACTAATTTGACCCGAATTGAAAAGATCAAAACACTTGGGTTACGTTATTACGCAAATAGGGAATTTAACGTTCCTTCCAATCATTTCATAAACTTTAACTTTTCCCATGAGTCCCAATCGTCCCAAAACTGTGTACAAAGGATATGACTCAACTTAGCAACTCATGCAAGCAACAAGATAATTGAACTAAGGGTTTGGGGTGATAACAATAATGCACTAAAAGTGAGTGCATACAAGGTAGGCTAAGGCGATTTGGGTGTATATTTGGGGGTGGGGTGTAAACGATGCTCTTCATTGATATTTTGGAAATACCGAAACATCACGAGAACCGCGAAAAGGATAGGCTCTGAGGGGTTAAGCGGGGTATCGTGTACTAAAGATGAGTACAACGCAAAGGTGTGGGGAATTACTCAACCGATGTGGAAGAAGTAATTATATTACGGTATCAAACAAGGGTTATCCTAATGCCTCTTATCATTTAGTTATTCCTAACTATACAAGTGTAGTCTTACTAGCGATCTCGGAATGCATCACAAAACAAGTTCTAGAATCTATTATACTACCGGTTCACACTCTAAGCATTAAAGATGAATGCTTTAATTCCTACTAATCTAAGGGTGACCCTCATATTTTAGGTGGAATTTGGGTGGTAAAGGGTTTTTGTGCTAGTCATGTAACTTCCTATCCGTGAGACGCTTTTGTTAAGACTAATGGCCCACTCCTATATGTCATAAAAATTTTAAATTTGGGGCCAAAATTACCCTAACCGACATTTTCTCATGGTTTATTACACAATTACAACTGGACAAAGCAAATAGTCAAGGATAAGCATAGTTTCAAAGTTCCGTTTTGTTTTCCTCCCACACTTAAACCGAACATTGTCCCCAATGTTCCCCGAAAGTATCAAAGTTATGATAATGGAAGGTAATTAAAAGCGAAAGAAACTAATACTCCCGATTAGCTCGGTAGGATCCGTGTGTGAAGTAGTGGTTAAATCCTTTCCAAGAAAAATGTATGCGTGAAAAGCTCCTTCCAATCTTTTGTTTCTTCTTCTTGATAAATAAAACCTGCACACATTAAGAAAACAAACGAAACCTTCGCGTAAAATCGGCGGTAATAATATATATAAGACTCTACTAAACTAGGATATAATGCTTGTGGAATGGATGTTTACTGAATTTACGGAAAATTAAGACCGGAAAATTCCAAATTTTATAGTTAGCTTAGAAAAGCGAGAAAAAAGTAATGTTGTTTTACTCCTTTCGACGCCGTCAGTTGCGATCTGACGCCGTCGGTTATCCCGACAAAAGCGGTGCGATTTTACGAAAAAATTACGGAAAATTTACATATTTAGAATTTGGGAAAATTCACGCAAAACATCCATTATGACTCGATATAAGCATTTGACTCGAACAAACACACATATATATCTTTTAATTAATTGCTATTCTTATGTTTACGTTTCTTTTGGCGTGTGTAATCCTCCTACACTTATCCTTTATGTAAAATACCTTTATATGCAATTAAGGCGAGGTTAAAAACAAAATAAAGGATTTTTACAAATTTAAACATGAGAATAAACAATCAATAAATGATATATGACACTAACAAGCAAACAATTAAGTATGGGTTGCCTCCCACGAAGCGCTTTTCTTTATTTATGAGTCTTGTAGCTAGACTCGTAGTCGTGCTCCTACATTGTCTCGTTTTGCATTCTCAATGAGAATTCTATCATATTGACAAAATTTTCATCGACTCTATATCTAGGCCCTAGGGTCAAGCAATCCTTATAATAAAGCCTCCTTCTTTCCCACATGAATTTATAACCTTTTTCAACATCGTCCTTGCTTTTGTCCTCAAATGCTTTGATGTTGTCTCGTTCAAAAATGGGTATATTCATTTGTTTTCCAAGGCATCCTATAAGTGATCTCATCGGTTCCTTCCTTAAATATAACTGTTCCATCATACTTGTTATGGCTCATCTTAGATGTTTCAACAAACGGTTTTCCTAGCACTACTTGGGATAAGCTATAGTCAATGACGCATCCTATATCTTCTAGGACCACAAAATCAACTAGGTAGGTGAAATTTCCTATAAAGACATGTACATCCTTGACTCTTCCCACAAAGTTGCAAACTCCACCTGGATACTTAGGGTCTCTCCTAATATTAAGTCGCTCATTCATAATGTCATTGTAGACAGCAGATGACATCACATTAATGGGAGATTCCGTATCTATGTAAGCATGGTCGACACTCCTATATCCGATCATACAAGGGATTTTTAGGTTCCAAGGATTTCCTCTCCTAATCTTTGGGCATATCCTAATGATAGGTGATCGGGGATTATCGATTATATGTCGATGGTAAGCAACCTCCTCCTTAGTGGGGTAAAGATTGAAGTAAGCACTATCCTCTTCATTCTCGTTTATCCTTTTTAGCATCCTAAGCTCTCCAATACGAGCTCGAAGTTGGTTGGCCAAGGCTGGATCAAACAATGAGTATTTGTTTGGTGGTGAAGTGTTGTTTGGTGGTTGGTTATCACCTTCCATGATGAAAAGTGATGGGGTTACAAACAAAGGTCACGAAGAAGGGGATAGACTACGAGAAAGCTAAAAAATGAGAAAAATTTACTTGATAGGAATCAAGCAAAGAAACCTAAACGAGGTGGACTACTAACTAGCTATTCTATTCCCCGCGGGCGCCAAAACTTGATAATGCTACACGCGTCGTTCGGGTCAAAGGAACTTCCTTTTCTTGAGCAAGTTTTATAACACCTAGGCGGTGAACCTAATCGTTGTAGTGTAGTATTAGGGTAAGCCACGGTATCGATATCGTTCTCTAGGGAATAGGAATGCTAGTGAGAAGTTACTACGCTAAGGTTGGGGTTGAGGAAGATTATTTTTAACTTTTATGTTTTTTTAGAAAATGGAAAGGTACGAATCTCGGGGTTTGGATTTGGGGGTTGGTATTTCTACCGATGATTCTACTTGTCTAATTATCTAATCTAAGGTGTATGTAGTCTATGTCTAATTATTGTGTGCTCGTATGATAGTTTAAAGATGTGTTTACTTAGGTTTTATTACTCCTTAATTATCTCCTATTGATGGTTGAATTATCACGTCCTTATTCTTAATTGCGTTGTGTGTCTAAGGTCGTAGGGTATGCGTTTGTCCCTAAGTCTTTGAACTTACCAAAGGGTCTCGTCTACAAAAACCTCTAGGAATTATAAACTCTAACTCTAAGGCACTCTTTGCATGGTTTAGCCTACAACTGCTCTAAGTGTTATAGTCCAAGGTTCACAAAGATTAATCACGCATTAATTACACAACGAATGACCTATCGCATTACTAGATCATTAACAATTAAGATAAGATACAACCAATCAATATTCAATAATCAAGTTTCATATTCTCTAAGCAAACACACAAGTAAATTAGCCGGACATGGAGAACATGCAAGCATACACACAAATAATTGAAGACATTATTGAATTAATGAAGTAAAACACTTATCTTGATGTAAGATAGGGTTTGAAACCCTAAAATCTTGTATAACACAGCCTTGGTTCGGTTTAGGTTTTACTCCAAAAGACTACACACTAAAGCGAAAAATTGATTCTATATATAAGATTACATATGCGACGGCCACCTTATGATTTGTGACACCGTCCGGTCGCCGTCATTAGGGTTTCTTCTTGGCGCGTTAGTCTTGCGACGGCGTCACCTTGTACTTGTGACGTCGTCCCTTCACTTCGGCGCCGTCTGGATCAAATCTAGGCCGTTTGAGTTGCGACGGCCTACTCTTTTAAAGCGACACCGTCACTTGAAAATAAGAAATTTGGTTTCGGTAGTCACATAAGTGCTCGACGGCTTGATTAAGCGATGGCCTAGTCCCCTTGCAATTCAATGACTTGAGTGTCTCGATTCTTGACTTTGGCCATTTTCTTCGTATATTCACGCCTTTTCGTCCAAATAAGTGCCATTCCAAAGAATTTGTTCAAGAGACCTAAAAGTGAAAAGGAACAATATTAAGTAATAACGGATACAAAGTGATCAAATAAGGGCTTAAACGACCCTCAAAAGGTACATTTTAAAACCTTATCAAAACGTCTAATTATATGTAGGATAATGGCTACTGAATTTGTTCTTCGCATTAAATGGCAATCATTTCATGAAAAACATGTTCTTATCTAAATCACTTTAGGATATAAATAAATTTTAATGCTACTTATCAAGTCTTTAAATAGATATTTTTGGTATTTACGCAGTATCTTCCAGATGTGTTTCATCAAACATGTTACCATGGTAACAACCACGTGGACTTGACAAGTCGAGAGAGGATTAGGGTTAAGGTTGACATAGTGAAAATACCTGGCGAGAAATACGAATTAAGTGGTTACAGATGGAGAAAGTTATGTTTGGCATTTATTCCAATGGATGCCGAGACATTGCACTTCGTGCAGGAAGGGGACGATTCATATTATGTTACCAGCTATAATGCATCAGGATATGAAATGGGTGGGTATGAGGCAATTGTAGGACGTCCGAGCAGGTATTTGAGTAGGATTTTCCCTCAACAGAACATGCTTCAGGTATTTAACCTTCTTTGATGGGTTTACTTCATAAATTGTGAATAATTAAAGTTTTGTATTAAAATTATAGTATATTTCAGAGAATTCCAAGAGATTTCCTACCGGGTTTAAAGAGGAAGGATATCATCAAGATCAGTGCTAACAAACGTAGGTTCACTGTTGTTGTTAGACGTGTTAAAGTTGCTTAGAAAAAAAGGTCGATATGAGTATGTTGTGTCTAGTGAGGGTTGGCAAAAAATTGTTGAAAGATTCCAACTTAGAGTAGGAGCGTATGTAGTGTTCATGAGGGAGAGGAACAACTATTTGCGTTTACAGGCTTTAACATGCATGGGAGTCCAATAACTGATGTTTACTTTCTTGGAGCAACAAAGCTGAGAAAAAACCAACCAGAGATCGACTTTTGGGAACAGGGTATGAGCTGTTTCAATTTTTAATATTTTAAAGAGTAAGTGTAATGATACTTCAAATATGTTTTAAATATATTTATGTGCTACGTGATTGCAGCTGATGAAAGAATGAAGCACAAATGCTTTTAGGAATGACACATGGACCACTTTGGTGAAAAAACTGAAAGTTTCTATGTACCTTATGAAGATACTATGGACATGCAACGACTTGTAAGTAGTTATGTCTGATTATTGCATTTAATTGCAGTGCATACCAGCTAATTTCCTGAAAAACATCCAATGCACACTTATAGAAAGTGTTTCATCAGAAACAAAGTAGTAGAATATGATATGGTTGTCAAAATGGTTCGTCACTTAGAAAATCCGGGTCGGACAAACCAAGTAAACATTCATGGGAAATGGAAAAAAGTTGCAGAAGTCTGCAAATTCAAAAAAGACAAAATGCTAAGGTTCAAGTACATGTCGACTCGGGAGGTGTTGCATGGTAATCACACAGGTGTGTTCCCTGTGTTTCATGTGTGTTAGAAAATGGCTGTGTTGAATACTTTGTGTCTTTGGTAGTCAATGGCTTACTTGAATTTTTTTGTGTTTTGGTACATTGATGCAAATCTTTTAGGTGTGTGACTGGTTTACCTATGGTTTAAGTAACATTATGACTGGCTAGCTTGTAAAATACTCTATCTAACTTTCTAATTTATGGTAATTGACTATGTTTTAAGAAAATGTATGATTATGTTAATGAATGTGTTTGTTTATGTCTAATTTGTCAGCAAACAGATTTATATTTTGACTATGTTTATTTTCAGTAATTGACTATGGTTTAAGTCAATTTATGTATAAACTATGACTTTCTTCATATTGGTTTGTTTTTACTTTTTAAATAATTTAATCTATGTGACCATCATTTTGTAATTGAACCACAAAAACGATCAACAAAAAAAGAAAATTATATACAAATATATTACCAAAAAATAGAGTATGTGTTTTCATAAAACTCAATGTAATTTTAAACATTCTCTATGTCGCAAAAAATGTATCTGAAACAAAAGCGAACACATTAATACAACATATTCTTTCATAGATTGTTCCTTGATTGGATTGATTTGCTTCTTCTGTTTGTGATTAAAATTTCAATGTAATACTATGTTGGCATATAAAGAATATATATCAGACATTAATTTGAGAAACATACTTGGTAACGTTTGATTTTTCTTGAGGTTTATAAGCATAGGATCTTCGTCTCTTCATCTTGATGTTCACAAACAGCCAATAGGGCAGTCCAAGGTCTTGTTGCCGTCGTCATTTATAGGTAGTCCAAGGTATATGATGTAGAACTATTTAGGAACAATGACAATTTGCAAGGTCTACGTTCATTGAGTGTATTCATATGCATAACATTAAAAACATTGTATTGCTAAATAAGTGTACTTGAGGAACACACTGCTGGTTTTATGCTCCAAGAAAATGTGGTGAATACAAAACAATTTTGAATATTCAAATCCGACATAAGACTTCTTTATAAACTACATTTGCAGTTGAGTTGCAATAGTTTCCGTTACTATCAATACATAGAACCTTCAATCCTCGCTTGCTCTTAACTCTTGACAAAGCGACATATAGTTGACCATGTGAGAGGACCGACTTTGGTAAATACAAACCTACCTGTGACAATGTCTGCCCTTGGCTTTTATTAATCGTCATACCAAAACACACTTGAATAGGAAACTGCCTTCTGTTAAATTTGAATGGCATTTTTGTGTGTGAATGGGTAATTACCATACGGGGAATAGCGCAAACCCTACCAACATTTCCACCAGCTATGATCTTGGCTTCAATAACATTGATTCCCAACCTAAGTACTTGAAGCATTGTTCCATTGCATAACCCTGCTTTTTGATCAATGTTTCGCATTAAATTACAGGAGTACCAATCTTTAACTTTATTGCATGTTGCGGTAGACCAGACATCCTTAAACCATTTAGGAAATCTATAATGTATATAGAATTATCAAAATTTGTGTCTGAATCATCAAAAGAAATAGAATCCGATGATTCGTATAATGTCTCATCTCCTTGAATCAAATCCAACATGCGTTCATTAATCATATCCACCATTTCATGAGTTGGTGAAAGAATGTCCCTTTCCTGGAAAAATTCAGGATTCCATAGGTTTCAAGCAAACGCGGGTATGTTGCATCAATTATTGAACCAACATAATCATCGGATTCTTGTATTAACATCTCATCCAGAAATACAATAGTCGAATCGCCATCATTAGTACCACCAACCTTTCCATTACCAATGTCTAAAATCTAATCAGCAAAATCTTGTATTTATTTTCTTTCAGATTCGATTGATCCAGAATCCAATCTCATGTTAACTGTTAAGTTCATAACGTTGCAATGTTGCCACAGATAGGAAGAGTTAATAGTGGCATGTACGACATCATTACGGCTTGCATTAGGGATGACAGGAAGAATTTGTCAAAAATCACCACCAAACAGGACAACTTTTCCACCGAAAACACGGTTAGATGGTTGAGACGGGTCTGACCTACAAATATCTCGCAGTGTCCTATCAAATGCTTTATAACAATATGAATGAATCATAGGAGCCTCGTCCCATATAATGAGCTTCGATTGTCGTATCAAATCTGCGAGGTCACTGTCATAAGGAATGTGGCACATCGAATCTTCCACTATATTGATTGGAATTGCAAACCGGGAATAAGTTGTCCTTCCTCCTTCCAACAATAGCGCTGCAAAACCGCTAGAGGCAACATTCAACACTATACCACCTTTTGAACGTAATGCAGCAGACATTGTTTTGTAAAGGTATGTCTTTCCAGTTCCACCGTATCCATACACAAAGAACATTCCACATTTGTTATTGTCTACAACATCCATAACCGTTGCATAAATACCTTTTTGTTCAGATGTCAAACTGCCATACAATGTTTTATGCCGCTCTTTTAATTCATCTACCTTGTACGATGTCTCATCATATATCAACCTGTGTTGGGTTTTAGGTTCCACTGAGAAGAATTATACTAAGTATGGAACCACTGCTAGTGCAAAGGAAACCACGGCTAGAAGAAGGAATCCACTGCTAAGTTAAACCACTGCTAGTAGTATAGTGAAACCACGGCTAACGTATTGTAACCACAAAGTCGATACACTTCAAGGTTGTAAAACCCTAATACTGTTTATAGTATTCGTTATTAATATAATTGACGTGTTTAGTGTTTACTGTTGTTCTTCTTCTTAAGGTTAAGCATTATATTCCGCGTAGTGTTTAACAGGTTATTATCTAAGTCAGTTTCTATAAGGATCGTTTGCTCAACTGGGATCAACAAGTGGTATAAGTGGTGATGATGAGTATCCAACTGATCCTGATATGCCTCCTTTGGAAGAAATGGATACTCCCACTGATGATGATAACATGGATGACTTTTTCAACAATGCTGATTTTACTGATTTGGAAACTGTCATTACAGAAAGTCCAATTCCTACCACAAGAGTGCATAAGAATAATCCCAAAGAGCAAATTCTTGGAGAATTGAATACTCCAGTTCAAACAAGAAGCGGAGCTTTGAACAATAAAACCTTTCTTGAACAAGGTTTCTTTGCCAGATCACTTCACAAAAGGAATAGTCATAAAGATCTTCAAAATTGTTTGTTTGCTTGTTTTTTGTCTCAAAAGGAGCCCAAGAGAGTTGAAGAAGCTTTAACAGAAGAAGGGTGGGTTGAATCAATGCAAGAGGAGCTATTGCAGTTTAAGCTTCAAGAGGTGTGGACATTGGTTGACCTTCCAAATGGAAAAAGGGCTATTGGAACTAAATGGGTATTCAGAAATAAAAGGGATGAAAGGGGTATAGTGGTAAGGAATAAATCAAGGTTGGTTGCTCAAGAATACACTCAAACTGAAGGATTGGATTATGATGAAGTATTTGCACCAGTTGCAAGGATTGAAGCTATAAGATTATTTTTGGCATATGCTTCATACAAAAACTTTGTTGTGTATCAAATGGATGTTAAGAGTGCCTTTTTGTATGGTACTATTGATGAAGAGGTTTATGTCGGTCAACCACCTGGTTTTGAAGATCCTGATCATCCTGATAAGGTCTATAGGGTGAAAAAGGCTATGTATGGTTTGCATCAAGCTCCAAGGGCATGGTATGAATGCCTTTCTACTTATTTGATGGACAATGGTTTCAAGAGGGGACTTATTGATAAGACTTTGTTCATAAGGAAGCACAAGGATGATATTTTACTGGTTTAGGTTTATGTTGATGACATCATTTTTGGCTCAACTAATAAGGAGCTATGCAAAGACTTTGAGAAACTTATGCATGATAAGTTTCAGATGAGTTCAATGGGTGAACTCACTTTCTTTTTGGGGCTACAGGTTCAACAAAGGAGTGATGGTATTTTCATTAGTCAAGAAAAGTATGTAGCAGATGTTTTGAAGAAGTTTGGGTTTCAGGATGTAAAGAGTGCTAGTACACCAATGGAGACTCAGAAACCACTGCTACCAGATGATGGAAGTCCCAAAGTTGATTTCAAGTTGTATAGATACATGATTGGATCTTTGATGTATCTCACTGCATCTAGGCCTGACATTATGTTCTCAGTATGTGTGTGTGCAAGATTTCAAGTCACACCCAACACAATACACATGAATGTTGTGAAGAGAATCTTTAGATATCTTAAGGGTCATCCTAAATTGGGCCTTTGGTATTGAAAAGATTCAGCATTTGATTTGGTGGCCTATACAGACAGTGATTATGCTGGAGCTAGTTTGGATAGAAAGTCCACTACTAGAGGGTGTCAGTTTTTGGGAAGCATATTAATCTCATGGCAGTGTAAGAAGCAGACTATTGTGGCCAATTCCACAACTGAAGCTGAGTATGTGGTTGCTACTAGTTGTTGTGGTCAAGTGCTTTGGATTCAGAACCAATTGCTGGACTTTGGGTACAATTACTAAGATTTACATTGACAATAACAGTACAATTTTCATAATTAAAAATCCTGTTTTGCATTCTAGAACTAAACATATTGAGATAAGGCACCATTTTATTAGAGATTGTAATGAGAAAAGGTTGATTCAAATGGTCAAAATTCATACTGACTTCAATGTTGCTGATCTTCTCACAAAAGCATTTGATGTGGGAAGGTTTCAGTATCTTGTTGTTAGTATAGGTATGATAAATCTCTAAAATCTCAAGTTTGTTTTGTAAAAGTGTGTAAAAGTTATGTACTGCTATTGGTAAATCTTAAGTACTGCTAGTTTGATATATCCACTGCTTGTTATTTTTGTATCCACTAACTATTTTGCAGAATCAAAGAAATAAATCAACACCAGTCAGATGAGATGGACTTCAAAGGAAAACATGGTGCTATTATTCATAGATAATAACTGCATTCAGAGATGTAGATGTTACAACCATGGGATACAGACTACCAGTATATTACATCAAAAGACAACATTCTAACACAACCATCTAAGGACACAAGCTTCACAACCTACACCAAAACCACCTAAGGCTTCTTTGGAATGGCCCACTCTGGCATCTCCTTCTGAACTCTTGGACCTCCAATCACATGCCACACCTTGGGGCATGCAAGTCCCATCACCCTCTCTCTGATGGGTGGTGCTGAAGCAGATGGACCAACTGATGGTGGAAGGATTGCTTGAAAAGGTGTAGCTGATAGAGGCTCTGGTGGTGGTATAGATGCAAGGGGAGGCACAAACACTGCTTTGGAAGAAGCTTTAATGTCTGTATCTTCATATGCAGACACATAGCTTGGCATTGAGCTCAACTCAGAGCTGGATCCTTTCTTGATGGCATTTTGTGGCACTGGTTGGATGGAAGAAGGTCCAGCAGCTAAAGGGTTTGTGGTCATGACAATGTGAGATCTTTTCTTTGATGAACCTTCCTGATCAACCCTACCTGTTTTTAGAAATTCTTCCCACGCACTATCAGAGGAAGAGCTGTCTGAAAGATTGATGGGGTTTGAGTTGCTCATGTTGATCTTGTGATTTTTTGTGAGATGGTTTTTGAAAGTGTTTTTAGAGAGAGAATTGTTAGGGTGTGTGTAATATGTGTGGTATGTGAGTAAAATGTTCTTAAATAGAGTTAAGATGAAATCAGAGAGTTAAATGTGGGGAAGGTATGAGTTGTTGAGGAGTAAATGAAGTCTTTGACTTTGGTGGATGGATTAATAACTTGGAGTTGACCATTTGACTGGGTGTTTAGTATTGTTCTAACCACTGCCAGTATAACTTTTGAAACCACTTCTTGTTATTCTAACCACTGCTAACCTTAACAATGTCTCTAGTGTTTGGTTTGTGTTTGTGATGTGCATGTATGAAGGAGCTTTTGTATAATTTGGAGCTTTTTGGAGCTATTGCTGTGATTGTTAAAAAAAATAAAATAAAATAAAAATTGTGTATCTTTTATAATCCTTTATACTAATGCTTGATATCACTATTTTTGGCTTAGATTTGATTGTTGTAGTCTTAGTCAAACGATTGGATTGTGAGTGTTGTATCCACTGCTAGCACATTTCAAACCACTACTAGTGGTTTTCAATCTGCTGCTAGTGTTTTGCTGATACTGGATACTTGAGGGGCCGTTTTGTAACTTTGGTGATAATGTATTTATTTCCCCAAATCACTGCGATCATTTAATTGATCTTCAAATCACTTCCTAATTGGCGCCTTACACAAACCCTAACCACTCCCAACTACTTAATTCACATCCCACATCATATCCTATCACTAATCACAATGCCGACTTTGTATTCCAAAACCCGTAACCTAGTTGCCTACCTGAACAAGAACAATCAATCGGAAGGATTTCATGAGATGATTGATTTCCTTAACCGTAGTCCCATTCACTTTGCGTTAACAGTAGCACCCACAATACTTAAAACATATGTACATCAATTTTAGTGGAATGCTGAGATACAAGAGGAAGATGGGTTAGAGGTTCTTAAGTCTGTTGTGGATGAGAATGAGATTTTAATTAATGAGGATATAATTAGAAGTTTCTTGAAGTTATAGGATGCTAATGGAGTGGTTAATCTTTCTGATGATGCTATTTTTGAAGGGTTAGAGAGATTGGGTTATGAAAGGAGGGGTGGTAAAATTAAAATCATAAAGGTATGTTTTCACCCCAGTGGAAGTTTTTAATACACACTTTGTTGATGTGTGTGAGCAATAAGACCACGGGATTTGATGACTTTCCTTCCAAAATTGCAACTGCCATTATATGTCTCTCTAAAGGAAGGGTGTTCAACTTGTCTAGGATGATTTTTGATGGATTTCTGAAGAATATAAGGGACAAGGGAAAGTATTATTTGTACCCTAGGTTTGTGCAATTGATTATGGAGAGGCAGATTGCAGAACCTATTGCTCATAACAGAAAGTATGATGTTCATCATATGCTTCCTAAGGTATTTGCTCATATGAGGCATAAAAATCCCTATTTCTCTGGCATAGTTACACCATTATTTCCCAATATGATACATTTGCCTGATACTCCTGAGTATGATGATGTACCTGAACCACAACCTAACCAAACCACTGATGCTGAAACCCCTGCTACAACAACTGAAACCCCTGCCATCACAATTGAAACCCCTGCTATCCAACCTGAACCAACTGCTGCTACTTTACCTTCAACTTCTGAACCACAAAGGATTTTGTTTACTAGGAGGAGGAGGAAGGGCACCATGCTACCTCAAGCTGGTGCTAGTGGTGTTGTTCATGAGGCTGACACAAGGAGTGGAGGTAACATGAGTGGAAGGGCTTTCACTACTGGTTCAGGCCTAGGTGCTAAACAGGATAGTGAAAACATTGCTAAGACCCAACCACTGGCAACTCCTAATGTGGAGAGTTCTCTTGAACTTAAAACAGGTGGAGGAATCCCTAGCCAATTGGCTACTTCAGGGTGCATAGATGATCAGACTAGGTCTGGTGCTATGTTTTCTTTACCCAAGGATTCACCTCTCGGAGCAGGTTACACAGCTCGAAGTGATGAGGGTAGTTTGGAACATGAAATTGAATTGACGAATCCTAAACAGGTACATGATGACTTTTCCAATGAACCACCTCTCGGACCAGTTAACACAGGTCGAAGTGGAGAGGATATTCTTGAACAATTGAATGAATTGACGGCTAAGTGTACCAAAATGGAGGAAACTATCACCGGTCTTCAGGAGCTTGCAGTGTTTCAGGGAAGACATATCAGAAGACTGCAACATAGGGTGTCTGTTTTGGAGAGAGTTAGGAGACCAGGGATTGCTATAGTAAGGAAGGCTAGAAAGCAGAGCAAGAAGACAAACTCTTCTCAGGATGTGCATTTGGAGGATGTAGCCAAACAGGGGAGGAGTGAGTGCATAGATTCAGGGGAGGCTGTAAACATGGATGATGATTTGGATAGTGGAGATCAAGGAGGTGATTATGTGGTGTCTGATAAGGATGGAAATGAAGCAGTGCTTGAAACTTTGAAGAGTGTAGTAGAAGACAAAGATAAGGAAGTGGTGCAGGAAACAACCACTGCTAGTGTTGCTGCAACCACTGTTAGTTCAATTGTAACCACTGCTGCAACTTCATCTGAGGTAAACTTATCCACTGCTATTTTAAACACACCCATTGTTGTAACAACCACATCCACAATAGTCACAACCACTGCTATATCACCACCCAAATCTAAAGAAGTTGAGAAGGAAGCTGCTAGTACCCTGATAAACTTAAGTCAAACTTAATCCAACCCTGCACCTATTATTGCATCTGTACCTATTATTCTAAAACCAACTGGACCTAAACCCTTGAGTAAGGGTTTGAAAATTGGTGAACCTGCGAAGACTAAGGTGGTCCAACCAGATATTGGAAAGGGGAAAGGTATTGCTGAACCTGAGTTAAAATTTAAGAATATGCAACAACAGATTGCTTATGATGTTGAGCTTACAAGAAGATTGCAAGCTGAAGAAGAGGAAGCTGCAAAGAAAGAAAAGCAAGCTGAAGAAGAAGCTACTCAGAAATTGTTAGCAGAATGGGATGAACAACAATCTTTTCTTCAAGCTTCTGAATTGATGAGAACAGAATACAGTACACAAGAATGGGCAAAATTATCTATTGATGAAAGCTCCAAGGTGTTAGCTGAGAGGGCAAGAAAGATAAGGCAGGAGAAAACTCGAGCTAAAAGGAAGAAACCTCCTACTAAGAGTCAGCTGAGAAATCAAATGATGAAGATTATCAGGATTATGGACATGTACATTGGGGATGATTTAAGAAAGTGTACATATGAGAGAATTGAAGAGATTTATAATAAGTGTATAAGAAGAAGGTATGATTTCATTCCTATGAACTCAGAGAAAGAAGCTGAATGGTTAAAGAATAAACAAAAGAGAAAAGCTGGTGTTCACGAGGAATCTAGTTCTAAGAAGCAAAAGGTAGATGAGGAAATGGAGAAAGAAGAAAGACTGAACAAATATCTTTTGGAGTGTGACAAACCTGAGCCTATCAATCCTACTCCATTAAGAGCTATTCATCCTATTGAAGACTTGCAGATCATCACAACTAATGAGAGAGAGATAATTGAAATTACAATGGGTGATGGATGGAAGACTACTTACTTCAATTTTGGATGTCTGTTGTTTGGTTTGAGAATGGCTGATCTGGAACAGTTATGGAAAGTATTGGAATTTAGATATGGGAAGTATGGGCCAACTGGAGTGTTAGCTAAATTTGTGTGGACTTCTGTGAAGAATTTGTGCCAGCCTAACCCAGATGATGAATTTTGGAATGACTGTGAGGTGGTGGATTGGATGTTGTATCAACCTTGCAGAGTTCATGTTGTGCAGACTAATAAAGAGAAGTTCTTTATGTTCATTGATAAGGATTATCCTTTATCAACGAATGTTTCCAGGAAAATGCTTGAAGCTAAACAAGATCCACAAGGGACTAAGCCCGCTAATCCTATGATTGATCAACTGTTTCAGAGGATTGAGAAGATAGCAGATCTACCGGGTCCTTTGGCCATAAAGGCAAAACCTCAAGGAAGACTGAAGAGGAAGGCTGATAGGTCTAAAGCTGTAGATTACACATCTGAGTCAGATACTGAAAAAGAGGTTGAAGAAAATAGGAAAAGACTGATGGTTCTCACTAAATTGTCAAGTTTAACAGAACCAGAGGTTAGTGGTACAATATCTCTTACAAGTCATCATCAGATTATTTCTTATACATTTGAGTTTACTGTAAATGGAGGATATTGGGAGTTTGAAAGAGCCAATGGTGAGAGTTTTGGTTTTGTCAAATTTTCACAAATGCTTTACTATTTGGAAAGAGATGATCTGTGTAACACCCCCAATTTCGTGATACGCAGAGGAATTCAAACTGGGTGTTACTTCATGGCACAACAGTCATAACAATAGAAAACAAACTCTAATGGAGTCGTTTTAAAAGATTTATCATTCGATTTATATAAATATCAGAGTTTACAAAAAATGAGGTCCCAGTAGTTTCACGGTTTACAAAATACATTAAATTGGTTTTCGAATGATATTAAAATTTATAGCCTTCTTGAGTATCCGTGCTCCTCCGTGCCAGGCTCGTTCATTATGGACCGGAGATAAACATGCTAAAGTGTCAACATAAAGGTTGAGTGAGTTCATAGAGTTTATAAAAAAATAATGTAAAGACCTTGTAAAAAAAATCATCGTTACTAGTATCAATAAATAGTAATTGTAGTTTTCTAGGATTCCAAGTATATGACTATTGTACTAAATACAATATCACATGTGGTACTGCTTCGTTGCTCTTATTTCTTGACATCGAAACCTTAAATTTACATATCTTGGTTTGTTCACAATTGTACCAAGTCCGTTGGTTTGATATTATACCAATTCTATTAGTTTCAGATTTACACTAAGTCCATTAGATCACATAACTTGTACCACGTACATGAAATCATCCCATTTTGTAGATTTCGATAACCTCACAATCTACCGGTAGGGGCCACCAATCGTTTGTGTGCGGGTTACGTTGTTATACACCCAAAGCGTTGAAAATCGTTTGTTATTGCACTATCTTTATGAAACCAAAATGTAAATCTCATACTTACGCGAAATTAGTAAATAATAAAAAATACGGTGAACAGTAACTTGTGAATAGTAATTTTTTAGAAAAAAGTTTGAGTTTAAATAATGACCCAAAATACGATGAATGGTAAAAATGAATAGTAATGGTGAATAGTGAAAATCTGAGGATGAATAGTTAAAAACTGAAAATGCGAATTGTTACAGTCTCCACCCTTTAAGGGAATTCCGTCCCGGAATTCGGTGTGTATTATATCTTAATGTACTAATATGTTCATGTAAAATAAAATGCCTAAAAGTCACATAATCGTCTAGAGGATGGAAGGCACGGAGAGCGAATGGCTATAAAAAAATTTTGTGACAAAGTGGTTATAGTTTAGGTCTCGATTAGACCCGTTTCTTTATAACTATAGCTCTGATACCAATTTGTAACACCCCTAATTTCGTGATACGCAGCGGAATTCAAACTGGGTGTTACTTCATGGCACAACAGTAATAACAATAGAAAACGAACTCTAATGGAGTCGTTTTAAAAGATTTATCATTCGATTTATATAAATATCAGAGTTTACAAAAAATGATGTCCTAGTAGTTTCACGGTTTACAAAATACTTTAAATGGGTTTTCGAATGATATTAAAATTTATAGCCTTCTTGAGTATCCGTGCTCCTCCGTGCCAGGCTCGTTCAGTATGGACCTGAGATAAACATGCTAAAGTGTCAACACAAAAGTTGAGTGAGTTCATAGAGTTTATAAAAAAAATAAAGTGAAAACCTTGTAAAAAAATCATCGTTACTAGTATCAATAAATAGTAATTGTAGTTTTCTAGGATTCCAAGTGTATGACTATTGTACTAATTACAATATCACATGTAGGTCTTGTTTCATTGCTCTTATTTCTTGACATCGAAACCTTAAATTTCACATTCTTGGTTTGTTCACAATTGTACCAAGTCCGTTGGTTTGATATTATACCAATTATATTAGTTTCGAGATTTACACTAAGTCCATTAGATCACATAACTTGTACCACGTACATGAAATCATCCCATTTTGTAGATTTCGATAACCTCGACAATCTACCCGGTAGGGGGCCACCAATCGTTTTGTGTCTGGGTTACGTTGTTATACACCCATAGCGTTGAAAATCGTTTGTTATTGCACTATCTTTATGAAACCAAAATGTAAATCTCATACTAATAGAAATTGGAATAATTGTTGCAATCATAGTCTAGTAGGTAATCTGCTTTTATACCTAGTGTTCTCAAATATTTGTTGCGTTTGTTTGCTCTAACTGAGTCAACTTAACAATTACATTAATCCCAATAAATCTAATGATAATATTCGTGCTCACTACGCATAGTGCTTAATGATCCATGATATCAAAACTCTAAGTATGATAATACTGTTACTTAGTATAAATAAACATTTAGTTCAGATACAAAATATAGTTTACAAATAATCATGATTGTTATAAAAGCAGTTAAAAGCATGTATCTCCCCCAAAGATAGTCCAAAACAATTAAAAGAGGGGCCATGAACTCACCTGATAATAGCTGATGAATGATACTAGTAAATTGGGCAGCGTTTCCGCATCTAAATTCAAATATCCATTTCCTAAACTATAAAAACCTCTAAATCACCTCATATCAACCCCAAAACTATTCTAATTGCTCACATAATAAAAACCTATCCTTAGAATTAGCCGATCTATCCTTGCCAAAGTTTCAAGAAATTTCTGAGAACCACAACTCCTATCCACCATTGTGTAGCTCTTAATCCAACCGCGGAAATACAAAATAAACTTAAGTTTTACATAGAGAATAATTATGCCTTCAACTTATGTATATAACTCGGAGCCTGAAAATCAAGTATGGAGGGTTGAGGGTGGCGACATCAAGGAGGAGGAGGGGGTTTTGTGTGTTTTTCTGTGTAAATAATGAACTAGTTTTCTTCTTATTTATAGGGAAAATATCTGAAAATATTTAGATATTTTGATGAATAGTGTTTAGATATTTGATGAATAGTGTTTAGATATTTGGAAAATATCTAGATATTTATAAATAGTAACTAGATATTTATATATTATGAGTATAGAGTACATTGTTTATGCATGAAAATCATGTAAAAGTATTTACTTGTTCAATTTACGCGAAATTAGTAAATAATAAAAAATACGGTGAACAGTAACTTGTGAATAGTAAATGTGAATAGTAATTTTTCAAAAAAAAGTTTTAGTTCAAATAATGACCCAAAATAAGATGAATAGTAAAAATGAATAGTGAAATTAATAGTAATGGTGAATAGTGAAAATCCGAGGATGGATAGTTAAAAACCGAAAATGCGAATTGTTACAGTCTCCACCCCTTAAGGGAATTCTGTCCCGGAATTCGGTGTTTATTATATCTTAATGTACTAATATGTTCATGTAAAATAAAATGTCTAAAAGTCACATAATCGTCTAGAGGATGGAAGGCACGGAGAACGAAAGGCTATAAAATATTTTTGTGACAAAGTTGTTATAGTTTAGGTCTCGATTAGACCCGTTTCTCTATAACTATAGCTCTGATACCAATTTGTAACACTTCCAATTTCGTGATATGCAGCGGAATTCAAACTGAATGTTACTTCATGGCACAACAGTCATAACAATAGAAAACGAACTCTAATGGAGTCGTTTTAAAAGATTTATCATTCAATTTATATAAATATCAGAGTTTACAAAAAATGAGGTCCTAGTAGTTTCACGGTTTACAAAATACTTTAAATGGGTTTTCGAATGATATTAAAATTTACAGCTTTCTTGAGTATCCGTGCTCCTCTGTGCCAGGCTCGTTCATTATGGACCTGAGATAAACATGCAAAAGTGTCAACATAAAGGTTGAGTGAGGTCATAGAGTTTATAAAAAAATAATGTGAAGACCTTTTAAAAAAAATCATCGTTACTAGTATCAATAAATAGTAATTGTAGTTTCTAGGATTCCAAGTGTATGACTATTGTACTAAATACAATATCACATGTAGAGTCTTGTTTACATTGCTCTTATTTCTTGACATCGAAACCTTAAATTTATGTTACTGGTTTGTTCACAATTGTACCAAGTCCGTTGGTTTGATATTATACCAATTCTATTAGTTTCGAGATTTACACTAAGTCCATTAGATCACATAACTTGTACCACGTACATGAAATCATCCCATTTTGTAGATTTCGATAACCTCGACAATCTACCCGGTAGGGGGCCACCAATCGTTTTGTGTTTGGGTTACGTTGTTATATACCCAAAGCGTTGAAAATCGTTTGTTATTGCACTATCTTTATGAAACCAAAATGTAAATCTCATACTAGTAGAAATTGGAATAATTGTTGCAATCATTGTATAGTAGGTAATGTGCTCTTATACCTAGTGTTCTCAAATATTTGTTGCGTTTGTTTGCTCTAACTGAGTCAACTCAACAGTTACATTAATCCCAATAAATCTAATGATAATATTCGTGCTCACTACGCATAGTGCTTAATGATCCATGATATCGAAACTCTAAGTATGACAATCTTGTTACTTAGTATAAATAAACATTTAGTTCGGATCTGACATATAGTTTACAAATAATCATGATTGTTATAAAAGCAGTTAAAAGCATGTATCTCCCCCAAAGATAGTTCAAAACAATTAAAAGAGGGGCCATGAACTCACCTGATAATAACTGATGAATGATACTAGTAAATTGGGCAGCGCTTCCGCATCTAAATTAAAAAATCCATTTCCTAAACTATAAAAACCTCTAAATCACCTCATATCAACCCCAAAACTATCCTAATTGCTCCCATAATAAAAACTCATCATTAGAATTAGCCGATCTATCCTTGCCAAAGTCTCAATAAATTTCTGAGAACCACAACTCCTATCCACCATTGTGTAGCTCTTAATCCAATCGCGGAAATACAAATAAATTTAATTTTTACGTAGAGAGTAATCATGCCTTCAACTTATGTATATAACTCGGAGCCTGAAAATCAAGTATGAAGGGTTGAGGGTGGTGGCATCAAGGAGGAGGAGGGGGTTTTGTGTTTTTTTTTGTGTAAATAATGAACTAGTTTTCTTTCTATTTATAGGGAAATTATTTGAAAATATCTAGATATTTTGATGAATAGTATTTAGTTATTTTGATGAATAATGTTTAGATATTTTTGAAAATATCTAGATATTTATAAATAGTAACTAGATATTTATATATTATGAGTATAGAGTACATTTTTTATGCATGAAAATCATGTAAAAGTATTTACTTGTTCAATTTACGCGAAATTAGTAAATAATAAAAAATACTGTGAATAATAACTTGTGAATAGTAATTTGTGAATAGTAATTTTCAGGAAAAAGTTTGTGTTTAAATAATGACCCAAAATACGATGAATAGTAAACATGAATAGTGAAAATGAATAGTAATGGTGAATAGTGAAAATCCGAGGATGAATAGTTAAAACCCGAAAATGCGAATTGTTACAATCTGATGGCCATCTGGAAGTTATATAAAGATAGATTTGGAGATGTGGCAACAGTTGATTATCATGAAAAGATTGTTTATTATAATTTGAAGATGATATTTGAACATACTCATGATGAACCTGAATGGAAAGGACTTTACAATGGCAGTGTTTCAAGTTGGTATTTGTATCAGTCTTGTGGAGTTCATGTACTATCTGTTTCTGGAGAAGTTATTCATATGTGTGTAGAAACTGATTATCCTAAGTTGAATACTTATCCAGAAGTCATTACTCAGATGTTACAGCCTCTTTGATTGAAATTGCAGAAACCCTATGATTATCAAGCTTACAGGTTGTTGAGGAAGTTTGAGAAGATTTTGAATCCTGACAAGTGTTTGGATACATCCTCCAAGTAAGAAGTTCCGGGTTTAATAGAAACTTGATGTTTTTGTTGGTAAATATCAAGTTTAGGGGAGGATTGTTGGGTTTTAGGTTCCACTGAGAAGAATTATACTAAGTATGGAACTACTACTAGTGCAAAGGAAACCACAGCTAGAAGAAGGAATCCACTGCTGAGTTAAACCACTGCTAGTAGTATAGTGAAACCACGGCTAATGTATTGTAACCACTGCTAGTTTGTTTAAGTCGGTTTAATATTTTGTATTAGATAATTATGGAAAAGATATTTATCTTGTAGGTTACGTATTGTATGTTGTAAAGGACTCCTTAGCCTATAAAAGGAGGTCCTAGGTCAGAGATTAGATATACGTGTGTTAGATATATCTAAAGTCGATACACTTCAAGGTTGTAAAACCCAAATACTGTTTAGAGTATTCATTATTAATATAATTGAGGTGTTTAGTGTTTACTATTGTTCTTCTTCTTAAGGTTAAGCATTATATTCCGCGTAGTGTTTAACAGGTTATTATCTAAGTCAGTTTCTATAAGGATCGTTTGCTCAACTGGGATCAACAACCTGTCATACCCTTCCATTGTGAATTCGTTATTCGGATATGGCATGTTCATGAAATTCTTTAGACTCTTGTTGTTACACAGTAGCATGTGTTCAATATAAGTCAAACATATGTTATACTTCTGGTTGTCATTCAGTTGCAGGCATGCATTTACATAATATTGTAACTTAATAAAAAAAGGAAAATGGGCTAAAAGACATGCATTTGAATATTTTTAGATAAGCTTATAAGAGATTATAGTAGCATGTACTAAAGGTAACTTATATAACTGAATGTAGTTGTGAATGTCCTATAGTCTCAGTTGCCATATACAAAATGTGGTATGTGAAGGTTGGGAAATTGGTCAACAAACTATAGTAATATTTTGTTTTCACAAGCTGTTTAATGTTTGCATGAAAAAATGTTATTAATACTACTTTTGTTGAAATCAATTGTGATAAAATATATAACCTTAAAGATTAAATAAAACAAATATATATATTTATATGTGTAAAATGTAATAATTGCACTTTAAATATGTCTGAACATCTTTTTTGAAACTCTACACTAAAAAGAAGTGTCATGAAAGGCTACTTATTAGTCTCTTGGTTTTCCTGGTAATGATTATAAAAACTGCAACTGCAAAACAGTTACTACTGCATCGTATTCAACTCAAATACCTATAATCTTTGTAGAATATTTGGATAATACAAAAATCATGTCTACATCAAACAAAAGATCAAGAAGCGAATGCGATTTTGAAGAAGAACAAAACGGAAACGACAGCAAGTATAACATGATTTGTTGAATCGATTTTTATAGTACTTTTATTTTTATTCATTCTATGAAAACTAACTGCTTTGTTTTTAGTGTTTCAGAAAACAATGCATTGAAGAACAAAGGGCAGAGGACAAAACCATCAAAGAAGGTATGAGCATTGGTTTGAAATTTTAATAATTTAGAACATCATTATTTGAAGTGTATATTGAGTATGGATTAGAAAAGTTTTATTTAAAAAATAAGAGTGTAAAATTATCCTGTTCTTACAATGTAGAGATTGTTGAAGAAAAAACAACAGTGATGCGGAAGAACATGTATGGCCTCCTGACGATTGGTACTACCCAATCGAAATGGAGATGAACAAAGAACTTGAAAAAAGGGATGAAGCACAAGCAGAAAGGGATAGCAATCAACAACTAAGAGATGATCAAACGAAAGAGTTTGCTACAATGCCTGGAGTTAATCTGTTTGAAGAGGGTTCTTCGGATGTGGAAGAAGATTTGGAGAAAGAAGACATTGAAAGTTTTGACTACGATAATTTACATTTAGCATTTTCCAAGGATGACTTAGATTAATATCGAATTTACTATGTATTTCAATATGCTTGATGTAATCCAAAAAATGTTATGAAATGAATTATATTTAAAATTTATCTTCATTCTTTGTTTTGATTAACTGAATGTGTATTTAAGACTATATGCTTGTTTAGTTTTGTGAGGGATGCAATTATGTGTGTGTAATTGGTCTGATTTAATATGAAATTAAAATGGAAACAAACATAAACATTTTACGACAACATACCAGGATTATTCTGCTTTATGCGCTCAAAATGCTCCACATCAGCAGCCATGACATGCCAAGTTTTTTCCCAAACAATTTCCGGCCGAGACATACTATCTGTCATGATTAACATCACAAAGAATGACCTCAAATAATCACCCATACCTCAGTGACTCACTTCCAGTAATCCATCAATATACTCCTTATCATCCTGCAAAAGCCCACGCGCATAGCAAGCATCTCTGTAAGTAGGATACACAACATCGTCAAATTTCCTCAGGTCTTCCCATTTTTGCGGACCTCGTTTAGCAATACACTCAAGTAAAACATCTCATCCCAAGAAGGTGGAACATGATGAATACGGCCCAAACTCTCACCTCTTTGTCTCGGTGTCCAAATCCTTTTTTGAGGATTCCAAACATAAAATTTAGGTATCTCGACATAAAGCAACTCTCGAGCAAATGTATCCGTCTTGTTTAGTTCCATCCATCGAACAAATTTAGTCTCGTTTAAAGATGACTTTTCAAGGGTGTAATCAATGCTTTCAATTGCATCAAACACAATCGATTGTTCATCCCGCAAATGAAATGGCAAAGTTCAATACTAGGAGTCCTATAGTGTATATCAAATTTGAATATACGCCATGTCGCTTCACAAGCCAAAAGATATCTACAATCATAGAAATCCTTAATCTCGTCGACCTCTTCGCCATCTAAGCCAACAGTAATCCTATCCGGTCCCTTGTTTATGTATTTGAACAAATACTTAATGGAACCAACTTGGTTGCACCATTCAACATTTATATGTGACTGATATCGCCTGAGCAAACTGGGGTTGTAAGGAACTATAAAACCGTTGTGCAAATCTGTTCCATTTTTCTTTATAGTAGTGCTATCATTCCGCCTCCTACAAATTCCATAACCATTGTCATCAATTACCGTGGTTTCGTTAAATGGTTTTGGAAAATTCTTGGTACATTTAAAATCAACCGTGCACGGACAGCTTGGATTATCATGACCTCATGGGCCGTGCATCATGTGATCTGTAACGATTTGGTACAATTCAGTGTCCTTCTCCTTATTCGGTATTTCAGCGGATATATACTTATCAATATTTGTTGTTGTGGTTATCTAATCTTCAGTTTCAAGCCATAGCAATATGTGACAATGAGGAAGGCCTCTTTTTTTAAACTCAATGGTGTAAACAGCTGTAAAACATATAATCAAATGAGGAAATCAAGGAATAAATTAACAAAATGTACACCATGATTGTTAAAATAATATTATTCAAAAATGTTTAGTGACATTACCTCCTTTGACACGTCCAAATGTACGTCGATCCTTTAGATCATTCATAAGCCTATCGAGCTTAATTTTAAAGACTCGTGTAATTACATCGGGTTGATCCTCAGATTTCAATCCTTTTTCGGCCATAAAACGTGATATCTCATGCCAATTTGGGTTACATGTAAATGTTATGAATAGGTCTGGATAACCATAGAACTTGCAAATTGTCATTGCGTCTAAATAGTTCTGCATCATATACCTTGGACTACCCATAAATGACGAAGGCAACAAAACCTTTTTGCCACGTAGCTGTACTCCATAAACTGCATCCGCTGTCAATTTTGCCAGCTTAGAATATGTTTCACTTCTAAGCTCTTTTTCGCTGCGATTAAACCTCATTCTTTACGATTCAACCATTGTGTATCAATCTACCAAAATTCTTTGAAATAGCCTTCTTCCGTTTAGCATCATGGAGAATTCATTTCGCCTTTCTTGTACACGGTATCACGAACCACTCTCTCATTGTTACGCGTGTTCATTTGTTTGTTTCATCGTAATCGCCACGCCTTCATGAAATATATTAGTGCGATAACCATCCTCGGATAAGGAAAGAACAAAGGGTACCGCAATGCGAGATAAGAGGGGTGCAATTCATTGATTCTTTGAAGGTCGCCATCTTGTTGATGGAGAATAATGTCTCTCTTGTATTTGGTTTGGTCAAAATCTCCCACAATTAAAGCAGCCACTTCGGATGCAATAGGTAGATTATACATACACTATTAGGTTGCAAATCGAATATATAGATAAATCATATAAAAGTATGGTTAATTTACGTATAAAAAGTGTGTTTGTGATTACCTTTAGATCTTTGAAGGATTTCATTATTGATTAACTTGATTTGGTAGAAGCAGATTTTGTTAGATGGCTATGTAGGGGATGATGATTTGTGAGTTTTATAGGGTTTAGATGCATGTGTAGGTATTTGTATATAATATATAATCGTTTTTATTTATTTATTTAATTTTTTTTTAATTAAATTAAAAAAATAAAAAATTGGCTTTAAATAAATATTTTTCTTTTGTATAAAATTTTGTACATTATTATATTTGTTATATGGTTTGAATAATTGATTTAGATTTAGTTAAAATTTCGAACTAAAATAAAGTTTTTGACCTCCATATATTGTTATTTTGGTTGTGCTTTTGTATATATATAACAATTCATGAATGATGTTATTTGATTGAATTATATATGTTTGACCGTATTGTAAATGTAAATTCTTAAATAAGTATATCACGCTTTGTTATTTTGTTATATGTAATTAGTCAAAACTTTTTAATTGTTGAAGTTTATGATTTTTTTTTACGTCAATTTCTTATATGTTATGTTAAAATATTATTTTTTTAAGTTGTAGCATTTGTTTTTATTGTATTATTTTATACATGATATGAGTTAGAATTGCATGTTAAAGTATATGTAGTGTTATATAAGTAAAATAGGTAATCATTACCTATATTTTTATATAGATTAATTTATTCTTAGTACTTGTTAATTGATTTTTTATTTGTTATACTATTACTTTAGTAATATACTCAATATAACATAAAAAACTCTTGTTTATCTCCGATCATGAGCATCAAATTTTCGGTACTGAATAGATTTTCTTTCCCCCTCTTTAGATTTTAGTTTTTATTGTTTTCTAATCGAATGCCTGATATTATATCTTCTTTGTTTTCCTTAGTGACTGAGATTATGTTTAATATTATTGATTCTCGATGATAACTATTTTGGTTAGTTCATATATTGTTTTTTATAACAATTTAGGGTTAATTTTAAGATTGTATATTTGCATGTGCTGTTTATTTTTTAGTTTGTGAAACCCCTAATTTGGTAATTTTATCAGATTGAGATATTCTTATGTATTATTTTAATAGTTATTTATTATATTGTGATTTAAATTGTTGTATTCTATATTGTTCTTTGTTTATTGTTGTATCTAAATTTATTGTTTTGTTAGTTTAATAGTTTATGATCCTTTAGATTATTCATGTGTTTGATAAATAAGTTGTTATATGAATGTGAATGCCTCTCAAATCCATCATGTATAAAAGAATATGTTAAATACAAACATACTTAACATCCTTTGATTATCAAGACCTTTTAGTGATTACGACCATTAAGTATATTCCAGTGTAAACATACCTACAATACTTTCATACAGCAAGTCTTTATAAGGTTTTTTTGACTTTGTGAAGATAATAGTGTGATTTGTGTTAGTTTAATAGTTTATGATCTTTTAAATTAGTAATGTTTTTGCTAAATCAGTTGTTAAATGAATGTGTTTCATTAAGTAGGGTTGTGCATCATAGTTAGTAATGCTTTGTAACATATTAAGAATTAGTTTACGCGATCATAATTGATTTGTAAAGGATGTTATTTAGTTGTTAAATTGGGAATTTAGTTGGATTTTGTTATGTGTGTGTTTGTTGGTTTAGTGTTGGCAGTTGAGTTTTTATTGTTGATGTAGTTCAATATGGATTTGCTGTCATAAATGGTGATGTGTTGTGTTTTGTATTTCCCGTTACTTATAAGTTGATGTGGTGTGTGACAGAAAATGATTGGAACGCAGTTTGTTATTGAAGTCGATAGTAATACATACCGGAAGAAGCTGGTATATTTGTTGTGTTTAAACAGGTTTTCAAATTTGACAAATAATTTTTTTGTAATTATGATGTCAGTAATCGTGTTTATTAACAATTTTATGTTTCATTTATTTCGGGATCTTCGGTTTGGTTCAAGAAGGTTTATATTAATGGCAAAACATGGGTTTATTTGATTAACAATGATGTAAGAAATTTAAGGTGTTGTTAAAGGAAAGAAAAGGACAATGGAAATTTGATAAAGAAACATGGGAACACTTCATTAAGCTAAGTGGATATGAAGATATTACATTGTTACACTTTTAAACGAAAAGCGGATACATATTATGTAACAGGTATGATGAAAATGGTATTGAATCGGTGGTTATGGAACGTTGAATGTATCAGAAGACTTGCAAGGTAATCGCTATAGTAGGTCATAATATAGAGGAATGTCGGTATGTTGAATATAGCATATATTATTTAACTAAATTAGAATGTTTGATTGTGTTAAGTATATTATTCGATGGTATTTAGTAATTAATTTTTTGTGTTTTTTTCGTAGGTTCTACCATTCAATTTTCTTCCTTATGTAGGTAATAATGTTTTCATGATTAAATTGAATGGTTTTGAAGTTCAAGTGATGCATGGGCTTCAAGATTTTCCTGGACAGAGCATAAATTATGGACATGTGTTTTCCGGATTGGATTGGAATGATGTTGTTCTTTTTGGAGGCTTTGTTCCTGGAAGAAGGATTGTATTGACTAACATTCTAAATAATAGGTTGAGTCTTATGAGTTTTATGGGTGATGGTCGCGAATTAACTACAGAAAAAGTTCCTCATATAGCATTGCATTTTGATCAACCAAAGCAAATTTTTGATAACGGTAAGTATGCATAAGTTCATGAGTTTTGTTTGAAAATAATGTTTTTGAAGTGGGCTTACACGTTTCTTTAATTTTGTTGGTAGATCCTCGTATGTTCCAAATATGTAATTGGCGTAGTCATGAGTTGGAACACAATGATGAGAATAGAACTTTTTACACAAAGCTTTATTGTTATGTGTTTGAGCAACACCGGCTTGTAAGTTTTTTTTGAAACATTCCTTATTTTATCAATTTCTTTTTGAAATGATTTGTTAATTAAGACGGTATTAACTAATAATGTTATATCGGATTAATGTATACAATACCTAAGGGATTTGTGAAAGCGCACAAGCTATCCAATTATCTTCATGCATTGCTTCGATACAAGACATTTGCATTCAGGATGTTTCTGCACCAAGATATCCACTCAGAAAGGCCAGATCGGACAAATCATATTTCTTTTAAAGGCAATTGGAGGCAACTTGCTCGAGATTAAAATTTGCATCAGAATCAGACATTAAAGTTTAAGTATGTGGCGGATGTTCCGGATGAGCGGATGTAACACCCCAATTTCGTGATGCGCACGGAATTCAAACCGGTGTTACTTCATGGCACAACAAATATAATAATAGAAAACGAACTCTAATGGAGTCGTTTTAAAGATTTATCATTCGATTTATATAAATATCGAGTTTACAAAATGAGGTCCCATTGGTTCCATAGTTTACAAAATACATTAAATGGGTTTTCGAATGATAATAAAATTTATAGCCTTCTTGAGTATCCGTGTTCCTCCGTGCCGACCTCGTACAATATGGACACGAAATACATGCTTAAAATCACAACACAAAGGTTGAGTGAAATTCATAGAGTTTGTTTGATGGTTGAACACATTATGTTGGTAGTGTGAGCTATAGACTCACACCAATAGTTTGAAAGCAAAATGATATTATTGCACTAAGCTCATGATAGCGAAACGTTAACCGCGTCATATAATAGTAACCGATGCCCTAATAGGTAATTTGCCATTAAACCTATGGATCTTCAATAGAGTGCGTTTGTTTACCGGACTGGTCAAACAAAGCGGGATTTGTCATTCGATAGATCTATCCACATTATCGCGTTCACCGCAAGTGATTAATGGTTCATGATAATAGGGACTTTGGCAATAGTGTACTTAGTGCAAATAATATATTCAAGTATAATTTGAAAGCAATGTGTTCGATTTAAAATAAAGCATGTATCTCCCCCAAGGGTTTGTAAAACAATTAAGTAATAGAAAGTGGGGCTATGAACTCACCTCAGAGTAAATGATATCAAATGTATAATGAGAATGATGGATATGCCGTGAGAACTTCTACGAGCAACAACTTTTGGCTTTCAATAAGAAATGAGTAACTTAGTAAGGATAGGACGTTGATTGATCGCTTAAGACTTCGGATTGAGCTAGCTTTCCACACCTTGGCACTCTTGCAAACTTGAAGAGTTGGTGATGAAGTACTAAGTGACTTGAGTGGATTTAAACTCAAGAAGATCACTTAAACTTTCTAGAGATTTGACGTAGTAGCTTGATCTTTGGAACTTCTTTGCATAAACTTTGAGTTTATAGATCAAATGATGAAAGATGTGAATGTTTTAGAGTATGAACGACCCAATTCAGTTTGTGAAGGTCTTTAGGATTTATTTCACTTCTTATTTATAGGAGGGTAAGTTTGGTTAACCATATATTGGGTTAAATATTAGCCATGTTAAGTTAGGACACTTGTAATGATCTAAATGAACCATGGTTAGGATTAAGACACCAAGATGATGACTCCCCCTTAGGTCGGCCATAACATGCATAGGTGGCTTAGATGATAAGTCTTGGTCTTATCTTGAGTTTAGAGCAAGATTTGGTTCTGTTAAATGCCAACCGTAAGTTGTTAAGCCATAAAACGTAAAATCGGGTATCGTAAAAATACGAAACTTGTAGGAATGATGAAACTCATCATTATACTCCATATAAAATATAAAATGGGTGATAAGTCTTATTAGGTAAAACGCTGCTAAAGTCGAAATACGGTCAAAACGCGTAATCGCAGTTTATCGAAAAGAACGAAATTTCGAGGAAACGACCGTGAATTTATTTAGAGTAGGCTAAAGTTAGACTAAAAGTGATATGAGATGTTAAATGTGGTTTTGTCATACGCTGGATAACTTTACGCTTATTCGTGAAGTCCGAAAGTTACGCGATTTAAGAAAAATGTAGAGCGACAATGTTAATTTCTTTATGGTCAAAGGAGGAGGGAATATGTTTGACTTTTCCAAAAATGTAAAAGTGTCAAAACATATTAGAAACACAAAGTCTGAGAATCGTTAAGTCCGGATGTAAGTAGAATTGTTTAAAACGTAAGTTTAGTTTCGTACAACGCAGGGTTTATTTGGTAACATAAAAATAAATCTTAAAAATTCTCAATTAATTATGAGTGATCTAAAAATTTTTCTGATGCGAGGAAAATTGTCAGGGTTGATTTTCGTTATGCGCGTGATGTTTAAATGGTGCTCCGACCAAAACAAAACTTTAAAACGATGTTTTCTTAATAACTTTTGCGAAAATGATCTAACGAATGTCAAACTCTCAGGTCATTACTAAAATAATTTATCTTACGAGAATGTGAAATAAAAATTTTACGGGATGAATAGTGAAAGTGAATAGTAAAAGTGAATAGTAATTCTAAAATGAAAAGTAACCTAAAAATGCGGATGGTTACAGTCTCACCATTTAATGGAATTCGTCCGAATTCAAGGTGTGTTATATGTTGTTGGAATCACTCCTAAACATATTTCAAGTATTTATATTTCATATGTAATAGGTAGCTTTATTATGGCCTTTATGTTTGTTTAAGGTCAAGCTTATGTAGAAGGCCCATAAGCTTAGGCCCAAGCCCAATAAGGAATAGGGAAGGAGAGGAGTGTTGCCTAGCTCCTTGCCTATATAAACAATGTAATAACCCTCACTTGAGGGTTGGTTGTTCAAGTTTTCTCTTTCACATATGCCTTACGCATAAACCGTATTATTATCTCGTGTGTGTGTGTGTTTTACTTGTTCATCCGCCTTCATCTCTTTCTCTATAACTTGTGTTTGTAAAACTAGTGACCTAACGATGGTATCAATCGCCTAATAGTTGGGTGAATCGTTATTGCTTTTGAAGTGGGTTTTGGTCCTACGCGTAAGGCTAACGAGTGATACTTTGGTTCGCTTAAAAACTTGTTTTTACACTTTTAATCCAAGATTCTTGTACTTTCAATGTTTTGAGGTGTTAAAATACTTGTTTTGGCAAAAGTTTCAAACTTTACGCGTGGATCTCGTTTTAAGCTTGTTTTTGTTCGAGGGTTTCATCCTACATAAGCCATTTTAAGAGCTTTGGATCATCAAGTTTCACACTTTTGTGTCTTTTGGTGTTATTGAAGCTATTTCATCACACAAAAGCGGTTTAGAAACATCTTTGGGCAAAATCAAATTACGAGCAATCCTACGCGTATCAAAACCCTAAAATTACGCGTAAGATTTTCCTTGGTTTGATCTTCATTTTCTGGTTTATTCCGTGTTTTCTTACTTGGATAAGTGCGAAAATCGTCGACTTTGGATATCTTTTGCCTTTGTGATAGTGTAAAAGATCATTTGAGCAAAAACCTAAAATTACGCATAAGCATAAGCTTACGCGTAGAAATTCTACGCATAAGATTCACTTTACGCGTAAACTTAGGTCTCGCATAAGGTAATCCTCGCCTAACTTTCTCGCCTAACTTTTGTCTCGCATAACTTTAGTGCTTTTATCCTACTTACGCGTAAGCTAAAACCTACAGCGTAACTCCTTATTATTACGCGTAACTTTTGGTGTTTTACGCATAAGTGCTACTTGGTTTCTTGTCTTTTCTCGCCTAAGGACACTTCATCAACAAAGGTTCATTCGACTACAAAGATCCATTTTACTACACAAGTTCATCAACATGTCTCAACCACCATACTCTAACTATTTCCCTCACACTTATAATCATCAACAACAACAACAATTAACTCCACAACATCAACAATGGAATCAACAACAAGCTATTTATCAACAACAATTTAATCGACAACATACTCCACAACTTGGTGCAATTCCACCACCACAAATGGTTCAAACACCACCAAGTCTTCAAGTTCAACCCTACACAAACGATTTCAATCAACATCCATCAAGGAACACTATGAAGGAACCCACTTGGTTTGCAAAGATGTGTGAAGCTTTAAGCGACCAACAATCAATTCATGAAGTGGATCACTTGATAGACCTCCAATGCTCACTCCGAAACTACGATCAATGGGTGATAAGGTTCTTTAGGTTTTGTGATCTAAAGAAGCCACATGGAAAGTTCTTAAAGAAGGTTATCTTGGAAGGTCCATTTGAGATGCCTCTTGTCATTGTGCAGGAGATCCAGCTGCTTTGTTCCACCAAGAGATGAACAAACCAACATTGCTCATTGCGATTTAAATCCTCTGAACTTCTACACTATGAAGGTGATGAACTTGCAATGGAATACATCCTCTTAGGATTACCAAACCCAATTCTTCGTAGTGTTGATGCTCAAAAGCGCACAAAAATGTGGGATCATATTCGTCTTCTTATGGAAGGATCATACTCAATCGGGAGGATTTGGAATCCAAAATTTACTTGGCTTATGAACACTTCATGATTGAACACGGAGAGACACTAGAGTCCTATCATCATCGATTTTCGAGACATCATCAATGATTTGGATAAACACAACATCATCATGCCAAGAATTGCGGTGAATACTAAGTTCTGAGTAGTCTTGGTCACGAATGGGAGAAGTATGTCATCTTTCTCCGTCAAGCGAAGAATATGCATCATTCTACTTATGGATTGTTGTACGATTACTTGAAGCCTCATGAAAAGGAAGTTGATCGGGAAAGGATTCTCCGTGCTCAAATTGCTAAGATCACATCCGGATACTCAACAACTTGCCTTGTATGCTCAGCGAATTATCCCTCTCGACCAACAACTCAACCAACTGCTTCAAACACACCTTCACGGCAACAACCTCAACAAAATCAATTGGTTCCATACAACAACAACAATGCTCAAGCATATGTCGTTGAAGCGGCGAGAAACCGATCCGTTGAAGCATTGCAACAAGGATTTGTGATGATTGCTAATGCTTTTGGCGTTACACCAACAAATCCAACAATCGTATTCGTTCCTCATCTAACACACGGACTCAAGTTGTTGTGAACAATGGACGTGTTGAAGTTCGAGAATCGTGATTATGGTCGTCGGATGGGCGGTGGTCAAGGGTTTAATCTTGTGGGTAGGAATAACAATGAGCTCAAGTGGTGGAGCAGGAAATGCTCGAGAATCGGTTAAATGGTCTTAGATGCTACAAGCGCAATGAGAAGGACACTGGCTAATGCATGCCCAAAGCCAAGGACTAGGGGCGGTGCTTATTTCAAAGAGGCTTTACTTTTGGCTCTTAAGGATGAAGTGGTGGATCTCTCACGGACAAAAACGAGCTTTATGGCGGATCTGAGACTCGGATGATGATATGGAGGACTTGCGAGGCCAATGCATTTATTATGTTGATGGCTAATATGCAAGAGTTACACATGAGTGAAAGCAGGCCCGATGTATGACAACGATGGCTTGTCTCGGTACCGAACAAACCATCATCATATACGAACTAATATCTCCATCAATATACGAATCCGCGCGGCTCGGAATGTTCAAAATGAGTCATCTACATCTCATTCGGCGATTTTCAAATAAACCCGTAGTTACATTTGGCGATCCGGATGACCTTATGGTTTCCTTGATAATCAAATTGACTCCGTGGTTATACTTGAGGATCTACATAATGATCATGTTGTGACTCACGTTGAACAAGATGAACCTTTGCCCCATCGGATCTTGTTACATTACTTAAAGACCAACAATCCCAAATTCTTGAATGTGTTGCATTAAATCGGTCCTTAAAAAGTAAAATGCTTTGTTAACCAAGGATTTTGAATGCTTACAAATGCAACTCAACTTTTCAAAACTCAAGAAAACCGTGAAAAAGGTTTTGAAGCCGCTTTGCAAAATCTCATCAAAGCGAAAAATATTTAGAGACGGATCGTGATCTAGCCGCCTCGAAGAATGCTTTGTTGTGCGAATTAGAACAAGCTGAAACACGAACATAAAAAGCAAATTAACGCTCTCACCTTGGAAAATCAAAAAGCTAAGGCCGAGTTGTTAAATTGTCAAAAGCAGTTCTCCGCATACAAAAAGCATTCAACGAATCGGGTAGATGACCTTCTTGAAGAAATTATCGACTTGCAAAACAAACTTAAAGAGTTTAAAGCTGTTGTTTACAAACATGGTGAATCGATATGACTATTGAAAAGTTTACCTTAAAACCCAATCAAAAGGATATGGAAAAATCTAGGCGATTACAAACCAAAGCTTTCACTAAAACATTCAAACCAACTCACGAAGTTTCGGTCAGAATACAAAATTGATAATCTTGTCATGAGTGTTGTTGAATATCATCGTCAAGAGGAATTAGATCGAGAAGGCGAGTCGATCAAAATTAAAAAGCGTTGTTTACAACAAACCTTTTAATTATAAAAAGCGGTCACTTCGTCACACCAACGGATTCTTCTAACACACCAAGGGTTATCATCAAAACACACGAGTCTTCTAATGTTAATCCCAAAGCAGTTTTGCACAAACTTATGGTCCTTTACCTTCCATTAGTGAAGTAAACTCACAACACGAAAATCGAAAAATTCTTGATATTTTGACATTTTCATGGTGACCTCAAAATTTTACAACATGAGATAGAATATCGATCGAAATCAAAGTTGAACATTTTCAATCGCCTCTGGCGCGAGAACAAAGAGACATTTTCGGAAAAATCTTTTACCTAATGTTAAAAACTTGAAAAGTTGTGCAATTGCACAGGAAAAGGATTTTCATAAGGAACTTGGGGTAATGAAAAGCGTTTTCGAGAAAGCGAAACATCTATTTCTAACACTAAGCGTAAAAAAACTGTTGAGAAAAGATGTTGATCGACTCTTGGAAGATGTTATCGTCTTGATATCCATAATGTTGTGTTACTTCATGCTTTGCCATTTGCATCGATTACATCTCTGCGATATTGTTGAAAATGTTGTAGCTTGTTGAGAACACCGATAATGTGCTGCCGGATCGAGTCTTTAAAAGGCGAAAATAAACGATTACTCAATGAAATTTACAATGCAAAGCGTCGTCTTCATTGGTGTGAAAAGATATTCACAATCATCAACTTAGTTTTCAAAAGAAAATCGCTCGGTTGAGTGCAAAATCTTCGATCCTAAAATTGAGCAGCTGGATGATCAAAGCGTGTCTTTGAAAAGTCAAATCTCAAAATATGAACAAGAACTTTTAAAAGTTAAGCAGAATATGGTGTCATATTTGATTTACTCAAAAGACTCGACTTGAAGCATCAAACGAACTTGATCACTATCTTGCTCACACTAGAGATGTCATGAATTTTCTTTGGAAATATTAGTTACGAAAATCAAGATCGATTCACACTATCTCTAAGTTACGGAAATGTTAGGAAAGTATGAACAACTTCCGCCTCTTGTGATTAAGAGATTAGCACCAGTCACACTTAGTAATCGTGAACCTAGAATTCCCCTTGCCAAATCACAAGTTGCTAATGTGTTTCCTCTCTTGAAGCAGAATAGTTGCATCTTTTCCAAGCGTCCGCACTTCACGACCTAGGAGCACTCAATCGAAGAATAGGAAGTTGCGACCTAAGAAAAGATCAATAAGGAATGCTAAAGTAGAAGAACACCCTAGGACTCGAATAAAACTCATGTTGCTTCCACTATAGATGTTGCGTCGGCAAATGTAATACAAATAGTGATGTAACGAATGCTAAACCGTTAAGTACTTTTGATATTGATCGATGCACCTTGTGTTATTTGTCGGAAGAGTATGAATTCGATTGTCATGACAAATGTGTTGCTAAAGCTATAATCTCTCGATTACGAAATCCTAAGAATCGGAATACCTCTAGGCCCACTAATCATTCTAAGTACGTGCTTGGTAGACCGCCTTCTTTAGATTCTAAGGCAACCATTGCTATCACGGTAGCTCGCTTCACCTCCTAAGAATATAGTACCACCTAGTGTTTTCACTAAGACTAAAGCAAAGAGTAGTTATAGATGGCGAAATGGATATATAACACACTAGGATTTAAATGGATGCCTAAAATTATCAATGTGTGTATGTCTAACATACACCTTGGAACCCTCTAACATTCGGGTTCCACATCTACTTCTATTCCATACGTGTAAATGCGTGTGTAATGCGGTGATCTGAGATCATTCTCTGGATTGTTGATAGCGGATGTTCCCGACACATGACGAGCAACCTTAAGCTGTTATCAAACTTTATTGCAAAGTTCATTGGCTTTGTCGAGTTCGGGAGCGATCACTTCAGCGACTATCATGGGCTACGGAGATTATGTCAATGGGAACATCGAAATTAGCGGGGTTTACTATGTGGAAGGCCTCGGTCACAATCTGTTTTCGATGGGTCAATTTTGTGATGGAGATTTGGAGGTTGCTTTCGGGAGAAAACTTGTTTCATTCGTGATCTACAAGGAAATGACCTTATGTGCGGCTCGCGTAATTCTAGTCTCTACACTATCTCTATGCAAGACATGGTTGCTTCCTCTCCCATTGCTTACTTTCTAAGGCAACATCAACAAAATCACGGCTATGGCACCGTCGTCTCTCACATCTAAACTTTCAAACCATCACCAACCTTGCTCGACACAAACTAGTTGAAGGTCTCCCACGATTCCGGTATTCAAAGATCACCTTTGCTCGACTGTGAACAAGGGAAAAGCACTCGTGCTCATTTTCCTTCAAAGGTGGAACACGACTCTCGACATGTGCTACATCTTCTTCACATGGATTTGTGTGGCCCGATGCGGCGTGCAAGCGATCAATGGCAAACGCTACATCTTAGTAATTGTTGATGACTACTCACGATGGACTTGGGTCTACTTTCTTCGTAGCAAAGACCAAGCTCCACAAATGATCATCACCTTTCTCACAAAAATCTGAGTTCGACTCCAACACCGTCGGGATAATCGGATGACAAAGGCCGAATTTGTTAACCAAACCCTTCGTGAATTTTATGAGAAAGTGGAATTGACATCAAACATCTATTGCACGTACACACGAACAAAGCGGAGTTGTTGAAAAGCGAAACCGAGCGTTAGTGGGCTGCAAGAACAATGTTAATCAATGCTAAACTTCCAGATTACTTATGGGCGTTGTATCTCTGCATGCTATACTCAAAACCGTTCTATGATCACAAAGCATACAACAAAACACCTTTCGAGCTTGTCCACAACCATAAACCGAATCTCAAACACCTTCATGTATTTGGATCCCTTTGCTATCCGAATAATGATCGTGATGACTTTGGAAAGCTCAAAGCCAAAGCCGACATTGGAGTCTTTATTGGATATTGTGAGAATTCTAAAGGTTTCGGATGCGGAATCGTCGAACAAAGGAGGTGATGGAAGCGATTCATGCTCATTTGATGAACTCACGGAAATGGCTTACGAGTATAATGACTTAGAACCGGTCACAACCGTTTAAACTTCCTCAACCCCATCATCGGTGAACAAAGCCCTCACTAACTCGTCAACAAATGGAAAGGTTATTTGCTCCTACTGTTCGGTGTGATATTGATGAGCGTGCTCGGTGTATCCATTGTTTCCATTGCACAACACGATAATATTCCTATACGATACACTGCTACAACAACTCTTGTTGAAGATGCACCTACACGATTGACTCAAACACAACATTGAACACACCGCTTCCACCAATGATGAACGGTGATGATATTACGAATGAAGTACCCCACTGCGATTTTGATCCAAATCGTTCTTGACCCGTTTGCCAATGAAGCTGCTGCACGGATGTCGCGAGAATCTTCAACAAACCATTTGAATCCTCGAATCGCACAATGTATACCAACATCAACCCTCTACACATAGATGGACAAAAGACCATCCTCGGCTAACATTATTGGCAACCCGAATCAACCGATCGTTACGAGACAACGTCTTCGCACGGATGGTGAACATTGCATTTATGCTCTCGCATCGCCAATCGAGCCTAAAAACATTAAAGATGCAATGACAAAAGACAAGCTGGATTGAATCCATGCGGGAAGAACTCAACCAATTCAAGCGTCTTGAAGTATGGGGCGGTTGAAAGACCAACGAGGGTCTCGTCATTGGTCTAAAATGGATTTGGAAAAACAAATTGGATCTTTGAAGGGCGTCATCGAAACAAGTCACGTCTAGTTGCTAAGGGTTATCGTCGGGAAGAGGAATAGACTTTGAAGAATCTTTTGCTCCGGTTGCTCGTCTTGAGGTGTTCGGATATTTCGCGTTCATTGCTCATATGAATATGACGGTCTATCGGATGGATGTCAAAGCGGCGTTTCTCAATGGACAACTTAAAAAAGCGGTCTATGTCGACCAACGGATGGATTCGTTGATCACGAGTTCCCGAACCATGTCTACAAAGCGAACAAAGCTCTTTATGGTCTCAAACAAGCCCCTCGGGCATGATGCGATAAGCTATCATCTTTCCTCATTGCCAATAATTTCACCAAAGGCTCGGTTGACCCAACTCTTTTATACAATATCACGGGCACATATCTTAATTGTTCAAATTTACGTGGATGACATCATTTTGGGTCTACACATAAAAGTTTTCAATCGCTTTTGCAAAACTAATGAAGAAAAATTTTGAAATGTCCATGATGGGTGAACTTACGTTCTTTCTAGGATTGCAAGTTCATCAATCACCCGTGGTATTTTCTTGAGTCGGTCCAAATATGCCCTTGAGCTGTTAAACAAATTTGGAATGACAACTGTGACACTTATGCCACACCAATGGCTCATACCAAGAAGTTAGATCTTTGATTTACATGGGAAATTAGTTGACCCTACCAAATACCGAAGTATTATTGGGTCCCTCATGTATCTAACGACTATGAGACTGATATTGTCTTTGCCGTTTATCTATGCTCCGTTATCGATCGCGACCAAGCTGAAACCCACCTCTACGAGGCTAAAAGAATCCTCCGATACATCAAGGAACCATTAACTTGGGGATACGGTATCCGAAGGATTACGGTTTTGAACTAATCGCTTTTGAGGGCGATCACGCGGGATGCTTAGACTCAAGGAAAAGTACTTGAGGCACTACAATTTCTCGGTGATAAGCGGTGTCTTGGCAATCAAAAAGCGAGGATTGTACATCATTGTCATCAACAAAGCGAGAATATGTAGCCATGCCATGTCGCGTGTTGTGCTCAAGTCATCGGATGAGAACACAACTCAAAGACTATGGTTACGTGTTTGAGAATCCCGATGTCTTTGCGACAATCGAGTGCCATTGCAATCTCGTGCAACTCGATTCGACATTTTCGAAATCAAAGCACATCGATCTACGCTATCATTTCATCAAGGACCACGTGGAGCAGTGCCGTTGAATTATACTTTGTGGGTCGAATACCAATTGGCGGATCGCTCACCAAAGCCTTGCCTCCGCTAGGTTTAATGAGTTGGTCCACGAATTGGTATGAGGTGTTGACTCAAGAGGAATTGGATGACCTCTTAAAAGCAGTCTTAAAACACATCAAACACCAAAACATCTTTTGTAAATAATTTTTCAAAACAAAATACAAAAATATAAAATCCGATAAAACAACAAAAATATTCTCCTAATCTATCTTTCTTTCAACATGGCAAGTACATTTCTTCCGTCAACACTTTAATCTTTCAAAATTCGGTATTTTTCCGATCAAGTGTTGAGGGGAAAATAATCTCTTAAGCTGTTTCAAAACATCGTGTACTTGCATGTTATCATATCTCGGTTGATTCTTTTACAAATGGTGGTACATTTTACGGTTCAAAGACACTCCTCGGACTTAAATTAATAACCTTTCATTATTTTCTCAAGTCGAGGGGAGTGTCGTCATGTTTCTTTCCTAAAATCTTTGTTTGGTAACCAAAATGGAAGTTAAAGGCTTTGTTTGAAAAAGGAAAAGGTGGAGGGACCAAAGCTGTCAAAACCTTAAAATATTTTGAATAAAATATCCTCCACCTAACATTTCACTTCTCATTTATTACTCAAAACACTAATACATCCTCGCCTAAGAATCGTTCGTCAAAACCGTGTTTAAGATCATCAATTTGTAAGTGATTTCATGTTCCTAACAAGATTCTAAACAATGGTTTTAAATTTTTACGAATCCAACGGTTAAAACATCGTGTAATCTTGATTGAGTGGTCTCGCGTAAGCGTATGAACACCCAATCAAGAATGGGTGTTTATGGTTAAAAGGAATGTGTCAAAATGTTTTAACAACATCTATGATATCGTTTCTAAGCTCAAAACAAACCCGAATTACGAATTAATGATTTTTGAATATTAGGGTTTGTGAGTCGAATTGGGTATTTTTGAATGTGAAGTGTTTTGGTCAAAAAGATTGTTGGGTTATGCTCTTGTGTTGTTGAATTAATGATTTCCAAGGTTTCTAACCACCCAGAAACACGAATTGGCTAACAATTTGAAATTAGGGTTTAATGTTCATGACTTTTGGGTATTTTTGATTCTCAGCAAACTAAGTGTTATAACTTGGCCTATAGACTCTCAACATATCTTAGGACTACCAGAATCAGTTTTATGCATATTCCATGGCTAGATCTCATACAGCGTAGAATTAGGGTTTAGACTACGCGTAAGATTTTCTACGCATCTGACAAACTGTCCAATTGTGTTTTGATCTGTCATAAAATGAATGTTATGTGTTAAACATTGATGATATGATGCTTTGTTTCAGGCTTGCTACACTTAATATTCAGAATCAAGGTTGTTGTTACTCTACGCATAAGGATCACCTTACGCGTAGCTTGTTATCGTAAGATTAGTCTTCTGGCGTAGCTTCTACGCATAAGGTTCTACATATGGGACTACGGCGTATCTGTGAAGGATATGCGTGTGATGACCTCTACGCATAAGGTCAACTCTTACGAGTAGCCTTACGCGTAAGGTTAATATATGCCTCTGGCGTAACCTCTACGCATAAGGTCCAATTTTCTTACGTAATATTTCTTACGCGTAAGTTAGGATCCTGGCGTAAGTTTACGCCTCGCATATATCATTTACGTCTCGCATAACTCTACCTATCCTACGCATAAGCACGGATCACACCTTCGTTATGAATTGTTACGTGTACAAACTTGTAAATAAACTAATCATATCGTCACGAATCCAATAATGTCACTAATAAACTTAAATCGTTTGATATGTTGTGAACAATAAGTGATAAAATAAACTTTAAAACTTAAAGTTAACTAACTCACGAAACATTTCACTCGTCATTGAACTATTGAACATACAAGTGACTTAGGACTCGTAACAATCATTGACCTTGTACATTCAATAACTAGACAATAAGACCTTACATTGACTAACATTATGTCTTTCGATATGTTGGTTCTTTTGGCTAATGTTATTTGAGATCACGACATGGTGAACAAATGAATGTGGATGCATCGAAGTTCTCTCCATTCTTGATATCTATCCTCATGGCTATCCAATGAAGATAGGAAAGAACAATCTCCGTGTTGACTTTGACACCCTCACTTGCTCGAATCTTCGTGTCTAATTGCTATTGATATTACGAGGACTCATCCGTATCGAGAATATGCTCACTCACTCTGCAATTGTTCACGAGATCTATATCCAGCAGTTACGGAACACTATGGAAAGGGTCAAAGGACGGACTGCTTTGTGACGGTGACTACGAATCACAAACAAGTCACCATTACACTGCGAGACTTAAGAACATTCTCCTAATTCACTGAAGTCGAACCAACCAAACTATATGCCACACTGTTGAAGAGCTCACTCTCCAATTCTTAATCGATATCGGTTATGGCGAGGCTACGGAGTAATCACCAAGCATTCTCACGTAGAGCTTAAGAGTATTCCTCAACCACGGAGAACTCTCTACATGATCATCACCAAGTCATTTACGGTCGTGGCGGTGGCTATGAGCATCCTAAGCTCATGGAGCGCAAATATTTTGGGCATTGGTCAACATGAAACACATCGCTATCGAAGCTCGATTTGGGATGACATGATGTCATTTCTCAACAAACTTGGCTCAAAGATTCCCTACATCGGATATACTAAATTGTTGATCCGAGCACTTGGACTTCATCACGATATTCCCAAGAGGCTCAATGACCCGACAATCACGATATGTTGCGGAACCTATTCTATCTGTCGAGAATCAAGGAATCGTCTACAAAGAAACAAGGTCTTTGTCTTTGATTTCCTTCTAGCGAAGATGTCGAAAGCTCGAAGCGTACAAAAGGTATCACAGGCAGTTAGACAAGGCAAAGTTGGTCATCTCGACGAAAAATCTTGGAACACTGTAAGGAGAACCGAGAAAAGGAAGTCTTGGAAGTGTCACAAGTACGAGATAGTCGGAGGAATGTTCCAAAGAAGAAACCTATTCCAAGAAACCTACCCCTAAGAAGAAAGTTCCTTCTCGGGAAGCCACTCCGATCCTTCCTCTACACGAACGCAAAAAAAGCTCATGGGCGAGGACTCGAAGCTCTTGACACGGATGAAGAGATCACATACTACGAAAGCGCAAAGGATGAAAATCCTCGGTACCAAAACCTCCAAGTCCTCAAACTAATAAAGGAAAAGGAAGACTCTGCACTTGTGCCACATGATGAAAGCTACGAAGATGAAGAAGAGCAAGCTGGATCAATCATACGGGAAGAAGTTTCACATCGTCGAGACACCTTCAAAAGGTGAAGAATTTGCTAAAGATCAAATGGGTGGCCGGAGGATCAAGTGGTCTTGCCCTCCTCACCGAGATCGATACGGTTAATCGACCGGTAAGGGATGCGGTGCCCACTCTTCTGCAACAACAACGACTGTGGAGGATACTATCGTATATGAGTTTGAGAACCACAGGCGAGAAGTCGAGAAAGATAAAGATGATGATTATGACAAGTTGCTTACAGGCGGTCCACACGATCTCGAAGGAAACTTGAACCGCCTAAGGACCCCAAGCCTCCTCATGTCTCCTCCTCATCGGACTCATCATCTCACTCATCACCACCACCATCAGCGAAGTCAACGGATCATCATCCAAATCCGTGAAGAAACCACCTAAATCTTGGATTTCTCGGACTCATGAAAGAATTGTGAAATTTGTCCAACAAGTCGGAAAGAAGGACATACTTCTGAGCGAATTGGTTTCTTGACCAAATCTAATGCTTAAATGATGAGAAAGACAAGATGGAGAAAAAAGGAATTTGTTCGAGAAGTTCATGAAGAGTCATCGTAAAGAGGGCTGAGCGAAATGATCGAAGGTTACACTAACAAGTACCTTGGGATATCGTTCCTAAAGTCCAAAAGGCTGGAGAAGACAACAAGAGATCATACCCACAAGTTTCTTCTCGACCTTGTCCCGGTGTGACTAGAAGTATTTTCGGACAACTCACTCCTAACATCGTCGCATTGGTTAAACATACAATGGCCAAAAGGCGATCTCTCGAATACGGGTTAATCGCTAAACTAGTGATGCAAATGTCAAAGCGATGCGGAGCGTTTACCGGATGAAGCTAAATTTTTGAAAGTCTACTTGATTTTCAACTCGGATCATCATGCAAGGAGTCACCGATCAACCCAACGGCCAAGAGATGGCGATGATAAGGACAAGGACTCGCACCTAAGCGTCGAAGCAATCGGTGAATCTACTTGATGCCACCTCCTCCACCACGGACTTCTTCTCAACAAAGTCTCCTCCACCTCGGTCTTCTCTTGATAAACCTCGGGACGATTCGAGTTACCACCACCGACTCAAAAATAGGTGATTACTTTGAGTATACGGGTGGTGACGATGAAGAGGTCCTTGAGCCCGACAACAACCCACCTCACCCAAACAAGTGCGAAACCGGTATCATCATCAAGGCCTTCCAAAAGAAGAAGAAGGCGACTCGGCTGAAGTCGTATCATGGCTAGATGACGATAAAACCGAAGAGTTTGAATGGTTCTCCACACTTGTCAATCAAACTCCTACCACGATGAAGGTCAAGACTTGGTGAGCGGTTCTACATTGGAGCACGCATAAAACTTTTGCAAGAAAAGTTCCATGTGAAGAAAATGGCGAAATCGAGTTGAGCGAATCAAGAATGAAGCGTTTCAACTTCTAAAGACGACTCGAAAGCGCCCTCGGTCGAATATCATCTTGAGAACATCGCTCGAGCTATGTCTAACAACATGGATTGGCTCAATCCGGAAGCAAACATTGACTTCACACAAAGGGACAACCCTCCATACTACACCGATTGGACCAAACCCTACCGACCATTGGCCAAGCGCGGGCGAACCACGGATTCCTTCGATACTTCTTTAACAGAGACACGGATTTTCTCTTACGGTAGCGATGGTTCGCGAAAATCGCTACATCATTGACTCTTCCATTCCGGTGACTATTTACTCAAAGCGCATAGCTATCGAGGCGTGCAAATCACTTGTTTTCGACAGCGTGCAAGCATCGACCAAGATGCATTGTATGGGATTCATCATTGGCACGAGCGAAGAATCTACTCTGAGCTGCACGGTTGAAGTCTCAACACGCGGTGTATAGTTCTAAGGACATCGTGGCCATCAAACACGTTGATCTCAAGTCTAAGTGGGACTACACATTCTTGAAGAATATCATAGTCAAGCGACAAGATGAGCAGGACTATGGATTCTCCGGGGTGACTTTGAGAACTTATCCTCAGCGACATCGAAGACATGTACCTTGCCAAAGTGCGGTCGTATGAGACAATTCTCATTGAAGTTCAACGTGAATTTATCAAGTCGGTTCTCATCTTCATTAGGCGCATCGTGATCAAAGAGCGTGTTGAAGATATCCGGATGGTGTTGAATCTTATCGAGGCGCGTGTCAACCTCACTCCTCAACGCTTACTCTTCCGATCTCAACCGGCTATCTCAATATACACTCATCGGCAAACCTTTGGCGTTGTTTACCATAGTGAACTTCAAAAAAGCTTAATGGCGTGTAGTGAGCTCCACAAATTCGGGATCATACCTTGAAGATGGTTAGGGATGGATTGGCGTCTGGTTGAAGGATATCGCTTGAAAGTTGGGTCTCTAAGCTTTGGAATTCTCGGAAAGGAGGGATGTGAGAAGGATCATCACCATGATTGATGAGCGGTTGTTCGAAGGGATCGATTCGAGACGATTGGAGAGCTATGTTGGTGGTCGACCGGAGAAACATCACCGGCTTTCAGCATACTGCGCACTCACAGGAATATCACTTGCACTTCTGGTACCCTTGAATTGTTTCCTTCATATAATTTTGGATGTGTGATTATATATGTCAATGGCTTGTGCACACATAACGATGTACAACCCGTAATTGTCAAGAAAGGACCACGTAGTGCGCCTCGGTGCCACAATCCTTATAAAGGGCGAAAGCTTCTTATTTTGAGTAAAACCTATCAAACCTTTCATTTTCAAGGTTTTGCTCAAAACACAAGTACTTCCCATATGATTTTCAAAACCTCAACCGTTTATATCACTAGTTGAGGGGTATTTGATTTAAAACTTTGTTCACAAATTGTTCATAGTGGTCATCTTCCACAACACTCGAAATGGTCATATTTATTCTCAACCATTCAAAAATAACATTTTATATGCCATTTTGAGGGAGAAAATTGTGTGATAAGAAATATGTTGTACAAAATGCAAATGAATCTGTGTACCTCGGACTTAACCAACGAATTGCGGTACTAAAGCTGTTAGTAACTCGAAAAGACTTGTCTGGACGGGTAATAATTTCAAGCTAGTTCGCTAGTAATGTAAGCGTGTCTCATGAAAGGACTTGTCCAAGTAGAAAGTACCATTAGAAACTCTTGATAGACATGAACTCGCGGGTATGACAACCTTTCGAGGTTTGTCTACACCTTCAAGGTAGTTATTAGAGCTAGTTGTCACCTAAAAGGCGACAATGTAACTCTTTAACTATGCAGCGTAACCGTGTCTCGCGGGGATTGTCTATCTTTAGTGGATCAATTCAAAAGTCGCGCTCTTTCCTCCTTTGTGCATTTAACCATTAAAACTATTAAGCACATGTGGAGGGAGTATTTATGCAAAACATCATCTCTCGCGATGGTTCAAACATGTTTTCATTAACAAACCCTTTGAGAGATATTTTCACATCTGATGGTTTTAATGGCAAACATAGGTTAGTCATGGAGTTATAAGGTGACTAAGGTTAGGAATAACCGTCCTATGATCCTTGAGAGCGGAGGATCTACCCAAGGACACTACCATTAGTTAGTGTTAGAAGTCCTTAGGAATGATTGTAAAAGGAGAAAATGAGAATCGGAGAAAGAAGGAGTTGAAGAATCAAAAGAAATGTAAAGTAAAGGGTGAAAAAAGCGACCCTCAGTTATTCAACTTAGGGCGGACACGGGTTCAATTCATATACTCTTGGTTGTCACTTAGTGACACCGGTATTGAAGATTAAAAGTCGTCATGGACCCGATGGCGCATGCACTAAACCTTCTTAGCCACTCAAGTTTTCTCAACGAAGCTTGTTTCATTCTCACGGGGAACCCTCGTAAACTATTGGCTTTCTCTTAGAGATCGTTGGTATTGAAGAAGGAGACCCTCTCCCTAGTCTCCGCTCGGAAAAACAAAAGCACTATTGAGTCTAGAGCCACGAGATTCATCAAAAGATCTCTTAGGAACACTTGACATTTAATCACTTGATGATCAACAAATAAGATTATCGATGGTTCATATCGAGTCCTTCACGGATCTTAGCAATCATCGAGAACATTTATGAGAGGTTCACATCGTGATCCTCGGTGATTGAATGGAAACTCTGCCGGGTCAACATCAAACGACCACGGCGGAGTCGCCGGTAACTCCCGTGGATTACGCGGTGTGTCTCAAGCGGTCTGATCGTGAGGTGATGCTTGGTGTACCTCGACTCATCGAGCTGTAGATGTACTTGGTACATCGCGTTATCTCACTTGTGGGACTCGGTTCGAGAGCGGCCTTTGTAAAATTAGAGTTGTGTTTTCACACTATCTTGTTAACACTCTCGAAGTTCAAACTTGTAAGTGCGGAAACCGCTTATTACTAACCGTTTGAAATGTTTTCTTCTTATGGAAGCTCGGGGCGGAATGATCGTCTTGATTCTTCTCATGCTCACGCCAACATCATCACTAATGGAAGTTCTATTCAAATGCAACACAACGATCGAATGATTCTTCATCAATCAAAGAATCTACAAAGTCAAAGACTTACGAGAACTTCATCGATATTGATTTCCAACGTCAAAGGCGTGTGAGCATGTTGAAGAATGACGTGGAACACTTTGGCAGCGAAGCGGACACGAGAAGCGGCGATGCGAGACAACAACATACTATCACTTTCACCACAAAGAACAATGATCAAAGAACAAAGTTAATGATGACGTCGAGCATAAGCTGTTCAAAGATAACTATCTCTCTACTTTGGGAGATTGTTCGAATCAAGGCAATTCCTCTCACAAGAAAGAAGAATGTCGGAAGGCGTCACGACTACTATTACATCAACGCCTTCACCGTTTACATTCATATATACTTGAGGGAGATTGTTGGAATCACTCTAAGCAGATATTTCAAGTATTTATATTTCATATGTAATAGGTAGCTTTATTATGGCCTTTATGTTTGTTTAAGGTCAAGCTTATGTAGAAGGCCCATAAGCTTAGGCCCAAGCCCAATAAGGAATAGGGAAGGAGAGAGTGTTGCCTAGCTCCTTGCCTATATAAACAATGTAATAACCCTCACTTGAGGGTTGGTTGTTCAAGTTTTTCTTTCACATACATCTTAGCGCCATAACCGGTATATTATCTATTGTGTGTGTGTGTGTTTTACTTGTTCATCCGCCTTCATCTCTTTCTCTATAACTTGTGTTTGTAAAACTAGTGACCTAACAAAATAAATGAGACCACCATGGGATTTACAATGTAGAGAATGTAATGAGACCCTTTGTATCTCACAGTGTCTTGAAAAATGAATGAGACCATTGTATCTCACAATGTCTGGGAAGTAGGAAAGACCATTGTAATCAGTTACAATGTCTTGGATAAAGTTTCGTAATCCTAAAATGCACGAGTAGATACATGATTGGGAAAATATGATTGTGCCGTAATGCCTTAGAATAGGCATACGCAGATATGTTTAGTCTATCGTTTAGCTAAAATGATTGAAAATATGTCAAGTGTATATATCAATATACTAGTATGTTTGTATAGCTTAAAATGCCTAAAAGTCACATAATCGTCTGGAGGATGGAAGGCACGGAGAACGGAAGGCTATAAAATGTTTTGTTTGTAAAGTAGTTATAGTTTAAGTCTCAATCGGACCCGTTTCACTATAAGCGTGGCTCGATACCAATATGTAACACCCCATTTCGTGATCACTGTGAATTCAAACGGGTGTTACTTCATGGCCTATGATCATAACAATAAAAAGCGAACTCTAATGGAGTCGTTTTAAAAGATTTATCATTCGATTTATATAAATATCGAGTTTACAAAATGAGGTCCGATTGGTTCCATAGTTTACAAAATACATTAAATGGGTTTTGAATGATAATAAAATTTATAGCCTTCTTGAGTATACGTGTTCCTCCGTGCCCACCTCGTACAATATGGACTGAAATGCATGCTTAAAGCATCAACACAAAGGTTGAGTGAAATTCATAGAGTTTGTTTGATGGTTGAACACATTATGTTGGTAGTGTGAGCTATAGACTCACACCAATAGTTTGAAAGCAAAGCGATATTATTGCACTAAGCTCATGATACCGAAAGCGTTGACGTTTGTCATATAATAGTAACCGATGCCCTAATAGGTAATTTTCCATTAAACTTATGGATCTTCAAATAGAGTCGTTTGTTTACGGACCTGGTCAAATAAGCGGATTTGTCATTCGATAGATCTATCCACATTATTCGCGTTCACTCGCAAGTGATTAATGGTTCATGATAATAGGGACTTTGGCAATAGTGTACTTAGTGCAACTAATATATTCAAGTATAATTTGAAAGCAATGTGTTCGATTTAAAATAAAGCATGTATCTCCCCGAGGGTTTGTAAAACAATTAAGTAATAGAAAGTGGGGTTATGAACTACTTTCGGAGTAAACGATTGTCAAACTCTCGGTCATTACTAAAATAATTTATCTTACGAGAATGTGAAATAAAATTTTACGGGATGAATAGTGAAAGTGAATAGTAAAGTGAATAGTAATTCTCGAAAATGAAAAGTAACCTAAAATGCGGTGGTTACACAGAGTTTATATTTTTTGGTGAAGAGCCAATATATATACTGTCTTTGATGTTTGTTGAAATATGATTGTTTAATGGATTATTATGCTCTGGAGGTTTTGTTTGGAATGATTATTTTATGTTGTCGATGGTTAATTGTTAGAAGTATGATATGGGTTATGGTACAATAAAATGTACTTATGATGATCGATAAACGTTTGTAGTTTTTATGTATTTTGTATGAAACTATAATCACTATGGTTTGTATTTTTTTGTGTTTGTTTGGTATTGTAAATTTTAATCTTCATTTGCAATTTTGTTGTGGTTTTTTTTGTTTTGGTATATTTTTATAGCTTATTTTTTTGTACAAATTTTTTATATTAATGTTTAGTTTATGATATATCTTTTTATGTTATACATTTTGATTGACAAAAATGTTTGATTTTGATACAAACGTTTTTATCTTTTAATGATATATACATTTTGATTGACAAAAATGTTTGATTTAGAGGTTTTTGGTATTATTTGTTATTTATGAGGGTCAAAGTATATAATGTGTTTTAGTTGAGGGGTTTTATTGAATTTGTTGATAAATTTCTGCATGTTGATTGACATAAAGACGGCTTCTACAGACACTTTATTTAAGACTACTACTAAACTCTGCAATATTCATTGCTACTATTAGTAATACTCATTGCTACTATCACTATTGATAAATCAAAACAAAAAATTTGACTAATTGCACAATTGAATCATAGGTCATCTTTAATCAGGTATTTTTTGTCTATGCATTTGTTCTTGTCATTCATAGTTGACTGTTAGTTTTCATTTTGAATGCGCTTATTAATGTTATTTAGTAAATGTGATTATGATTTTGTTCATATTTTGCGTTTTAATACTTGATTGATAATCAAATACTACGTGATATATGAAATATTGTTTACCTGTTTTTGACCAAAATCATTTCCATAATAATAATAATAGATCTAAGTGAAAGTTTGTTTTGTTTACGGAAAATGACAACACAATTCTTGGTTGATTATAATCATGGGGAACATTTGGGTACTTTGGTATGTATTTTATTTCATTAATTGGTATATATGTGTGTTTGATATTTGATTTTTATTTATTGTTTCTATTTGTTTTGAAGATGCTTCGACTACTTTCACATAAACTATTATAATAATAAAGATTATGTTTATCGATTAACAACAACCGGATGAAAATAAAAGTTTATATGAATCGTTTAAGTGGTAGTGACGAATGATATTTTTCGGGATTCATGGAATAAATTCATAGCCTTGAGTGGTTATTGGAATATAAGAATGATACATTTCATTAAAGAGGGTGTCGACACATTCTATGTTACGGCTTATGAGGAAGATGGAACAGAGTTCGGTGGTTATGGTATTATTCACACACGTAACAGAAAAGTTAAATGTGTTGGTGAAGTTGGAAATGATACTAATCTATCTCCTGTAATACTCTGTTTTATAGTTTTCCTCTATTTTGTTTTAATTTTAGTTATAGTTTATAATTTCATATATATACTTATATATATTTTTTACTCAAGTGGTTTCCGCTAGAGTTTCTGCAAGATGTTGATAGGAATGAGTTTGTGATTCGTTTCTCTGACATTGAAATACTCGTTGAGGCAAGACAAGGTATTATTCCTGGAACAGATGATACCATTGGATTTCAATTCAATGTGCATTGGAATACTGGTTGTGCGTCATGCGAATCGATGGTTGGCGAACGCGTTGTGCTTACTAAGACAAATAGGAATGATATTGGATTTCTTTAATGAGGTTTGATGATGATGGATTCCAACTTATTCATGAAGCAAACTTCCCACTCGGCTTGCCTTTTGCAAGGGCATGATGAAAATGAAACGGTGATAAATTATAATGGATATTGCAATGAAACAAGTATGTGTTTGAAATACGACCGTTCAAATAGTTATGTGTTATTCTTTATTTGACTTGTGTTTCTTGTTTTTAAGATGAGAGGTTGCTTCATGGTTGTAATTGGATAGACCATGCTGGACATTTAACTGAAGAATCCACATTTTACCTACGACTTTATCCGTTTGTGCTTGATTATGGTAGATTGGTAAGGATATTTTATTTATTGAAATTCAAAATATGTTTGACATATATTTATTACTCTATAAGTTTGAAGATATCTTCTTTGTATATTTTTCAAAAAACATGTTGCTCATTATTGCAGACTCGGCTCGTTTTGTGGATGCTAATCAACTTCAAGGTTTTCAACATGCAATTTTAAGAAGGATGGATACAGAAAGGCGTGTAGTTTTGAAATTTGAATTTCATCCAGAAAGTCCATGGAGAAATGATCACATGAAATTGAGGACTAATTGGAAGATTCTTGCTGGAGAATTTAACTTTCCAATGAACAAAATGATTCGGTTTCAGCTTGTTGGAATCACACTTGATCCTGATTTTGAAGTCGGTACATTCAATGGTCCTATTCCGTTGGTTCCTATATTTGATGTTTGCTGAGATGATGTGAGGTTCGTTCTTGATGTTGTGATGTGTTTAAGAACATGCTTTGTTTGGTATATGTGATAGATGTGTCGTGAATTAGAACTTGGTAGTTCATAGTTTGTTGTGGTTGATGTTGTTTCTTTTGGCATGTTTATGATGGATATTAGTACTAATGTTATGCGTTGGGTAATAGCGTAGGAATTAACGAATGTATTTCGTAACTCTTGTTTTACTATGTAAAATGCCGATGTGGTTATGCATTAGGTTTCATGGTATGTGAAATGTTGCTATGTTTTATGTGTAGATATGTTGTTTATATATTTTCTGTCGTCATGATTTGTAACTTCTTAAATCATTAATTTAGAAGCCATCAAATTAGTTGTTCCCGTATAGGTTTTATTCACTTTGTTGAGACTCATGTAGTTTCAATAAACACAATTAAAATGACAATACCTATCTCTCCAATGTTGAACAATGGTTCCAAAATGACTTGCAAACAGAACTTTCAAACTAAAAAACAATATTCAGCATAAATAAATAATCCAAACAAAAACAATTTTAAAATATACAAAACATTGTATTTACATTCCAACTAAAACTATCTACCACAAGAGCCAGTATAATTTTTTTTGTGAGTTGTTTTGACCATCCAAATCTTTTATTCAGCTTTTAATTATTCATATGCATCACGTGCTATTTTTTCACACTTCTTGATAGATTATCACTTGTTGAAAGAAAAATAATCAATGACTTATAAACAAAGTATAGATCATATAATCAAAACATACCTTCGAATATCATAAACTTTACAATGATTATTTATTAATGAAATAAAATCAATACATTTAAACAATATACAATAACTTATAAAAACAATCATATATAAATTAATCATCAACAACATACCTTATGAATATCGTATACAAAATAAAAAATATGGATCATATATATATATATTAATCAAAAAATAACTTCTGCATCTCCTAAACGTCTTTGTGGCTGTATAACAATACAAACAATATAAACAATATGGATCATATATATATATATATATATATATATATATATATATATATATATATATATATATATATATATATATATATATATATATATATATATATAATAATCGAAACATACCTTCTAAATCTCCTAAACGTCTTTGTGGCTGCAACATACCTTCTTAATATATAAATTAATCAATAAACAATATGGGAAAAAATAATCAATGACTTATAAACACAATATAGAACATATAATCAAAACATACCTTACGAATATCATAAACTCAATCTCTAAACGTCTTTGTGGCTACATAACAATACTAACAATATAAACAATATGGATCATATATATAATAATCAAAACATAACTTCTTTATCTCCTAAACTTTTACTATGATTATTTACTAATGGAATAGAATCTATACAAATAAACATTATACAATAACTTACAAAAACAATCATATATAAATTAATCAATAAACAATATGGATATATATATATATATATATATATATATATATATATATATATATATATATATAGTGCGGTTCTAGAGAAAGTGTAATTAGATGGAAAAGTGAGAAAAATAGTTATAGGGTAGATTTTGCAAACATTATAAACTTCGAGGATAAAAAATGAAAAAAGAACAAAAAATTAGATTATCTAATTAGATCTTCACTTCGTAACAGATATTCATTCTGTCATCCTCTCCTGAACATGGAGATGAGCTACCACCACCATCGCCACCATATTCCTTCGTGCAACCACCGCATCAATCTTCACTCCGCCACCGTCACCGTCACCACCACCACCGTCACTACCGGCTTCTATCGTGCAACCACCCCGTCAATCTTCACTCCGCCACCATCACACCACCGCCGGTCATCAAAAACACTACGTAATCTATGATCTTCTTCAGGTTAATTAATTATATACAATAGTTTCTATTATTTAATGTATATAACTTTATTAATTTATTTATTTATTTTAATGTTCAATTATTTATAACAAATATGATGAAAAGATGCATAAAATTATGTTTATTAAATTCAAAACCGGTGTTTGATAAAATGTCCGAGTAAGATTTTATAATTGTGATGCACTACTTACAACATATGTGTTTATTATTGAAGGATATGACATCTTAGGAAATTTGTGTAAATTTGCGATTAGATTACACTTTATGGCATCAAAGTTATTTTAGGGCATCGTGTTTGTGGTTGATGCATCATGTTAAAGGTTTGTACGTTTAGTGCATCATCGAACATATTAGAGCATATGTGGGCATGATTAGTGCATCGTTAGACATATTAAGGCATCATTGTGTGTATTTCATGTATCAATTTGTATGTTTAGTGCATCGTTGTTTATAGTAGGGCATCCGTTTTATTTTAGTGCATCGTTGGACATACTTGGGCATATGTTTTATGTTTCGTATAATTGAAACATATAAGAGGATCAATAAGTATGATTAGGGCATCAATTAGAATGATTAGTGCATCATTAGAAATATTAAGGCATATGTGTGTATGTTTAGTTTATCCATTTATATGTTTAGTGCATCGTTGGTCATTGATGAGTGCTTATAAACTCATCATTTTAGGTCAATCGAATCGCAAAACATCTAAAACACTCAAATGCATCAAAATATCGAAAATATCTCAAAATTGTGTTTTATATGTTTCGGATGCAAAACTATTGAAAACAATTGAAAACGAACAAAGTTTGCATAATTGGCGCCTCTCGGTCCCCGACTTTTCAAAAATTAGCGTAAATAGTCCCCGAGCACGTATTTTAAAGAAAAGTCACCAAAGGTCCTTTTGAAATCATAGTTTGTCATAATTAGTCCTTTGGTGAAAAATGTCAAAATTTTGAGAAATGGCAACTTTAGTCCCTGAGTTTCAAATTTGGCAAATTTGGTCCTTTTATTATTTGAGATTGTCAATATGACCCTTGGATTACTTTTCGAAGTTACATGTATGGTCCCTACAATTTCATTTCATGACTTTGGTCCTTGGAAATTCAAATTGAACACATTTAGTCCCTAAGCTAATTTGGTCCTTGTGATTATAATACCAAACCTTTTCCCTTGAACCCCTTTTCCACTTGACCTCCCTCCATTTTGACCCCCATCACCAATAATATAAACGACCCACACCCTGCGCTTTCCTCCTCCTCTCCTTTCTCTCGAAACCCGAACCAACATCATCCTTTTACCAGATTCCACCATCCCAAAACACTCAACCGCCTTAATCCTTTTACCCAGTTATACCCAAATCCCAAACCCACTAAGCTTCTCACCTTTCCTAGGTGGCAAGTCGGGCAATCCTTGGCTCAAAAGACCCCATGGACGGTCATGATTTATTCAAAATCCATACCTAACAGTTGAATGGCTTTGATCACCTCAAGAAAGCACAAGAGAAGGTTTTGGATGTTTTGTCTCACAAAAGAAACACAATGGCGTATAAAGGAAGAAAGAAGTACCCAAAGCTTTGAGTATAAATATTAGCTTGTAGCCAAGATTATAAGGCATCCTAGTTTAGTTTTAAATTTAGTTTTCTTTCTTTTAATAATTGCTTTTAGTTTTTATTCAAGTATTTTTAAGTTCCAACTGTAGTGTTATTTTTAATGAAAAAGCTCTTTTGTTCTAATCTCTTTCTCAATAGTGCTTATTGTTTATTTGGTTTTCATCAAATAGTTTAGTGAAATGTCTGTTAATTTTCATCCAAAAATTTACAAGTTATAAGTTTTTTTTAAATTGTTGAGTGATTTATGCTCACTAAGGAGTGTTTGGGTCTAGAACAAATCTGGGTTAATGACTTTACCCACTTTGACTTTTGAAGTCAAAGTGCTCTTGAGTTTTGAAGTCAATTATGGTTAATGAGATTGGTTGAAACTAGTGTTGAAAAGGTTTTGGATACACAATTAAGAATCATCAATTTTTACTTGAGTACATCATTGTACTTGTTCTCTTTTCGACTTATTTGATGGTCCAAGTTTGCAAAATCCGTTTTTCTCAAATATTTGCAACCCCAACTAACATTACTTTCAGTTTCAAGCACTAATCTAATCTCTAGCATAGTTTAAACCAATGTTTAAGTAGTTCATTGTCATCTCCAGACAAGACTAGTTGGCCATAGAAGCTCAGTAATGGCTTATTTATGTTGAATTGATATATTTTTTTCTTTCCAAGTCAGTTTTTTGTAGAGTCTACCATGCTAACTTTAATGTTTCAGTTTGTTCTTAGCTTGGGATTGCCTTTAGCAGCTTCAAAAATGAGCTCTAAGTTGTTCACCTAGGTTGCTTTTAAACTGCGGCATGCATTGCAGACTTAACCATTTCTGTCTACGTTCCTATCAGCTTTTCATGGTCTTGGAAGCTCAATTTCCATCAGTTAAGATTTTAACTTATTTAGGTAGAATAGATTTAGGATTTAAGTTTTAGCTTAGCAGTTCCCTTTAGAATTTATTTCATTTAGTATATGCTAATCTTCTTGTGTTAGTATTAGGATTTCCATAGTCTAAGCCTATGCCAACCGCTCATCCCATTCATCTTTTAGCTTATCTCGGTAGTTTTTTTTCATTCGATATGCTTGCTCATTTGGTTGCTTATTCAATGTTGCATATGCTTACTTATGTTCAAAACTTGCAATATCTTTGTTTGGTTGGATTCATCAGAATAGAACTCAATAAGTCATTGTAAACTCATTGAGAAGTCTTTTTACAAAAGTTCTTAAGTTTGATCTCAACTTCAAGTTGCAAAAAGAAAATTTTGAAAAAAAAAATATAGTACAAAAAGGTGCAAAGCACCAGATTCGAACCTTGGTCTCTTGGCCCAAACCTTAACACACACACCATTCACCATCTTCCCTAGGGTCTTTAATTGTTAGATTCTTGCACTATTAGTCTTTTATATACAAAAACAGTTTTTAGCTTATTCGATTATTTGGCTTTTTAAGTGCTTATTTCGTAAAGTAGTACCACAGTTTTTTATTTTTTTAAAATCAGTTAGGTTCAAAGTAATTTTAGTGAATTTTTCAGAATTTTCTAAAATAGTTTAGTATTTTTTATAATTAAATTAGATTAAATTAGATTTTAATTCATAATAAATAATTTAAAAGTCGAAAAAATTCCCGGCTTTTTTCTAAAATTATTTTTAGTCAAATAGAACGTAGGAAAATTGATTTCACACCCGTAGCCCTTAAATTGCAAAACTTTTACGTTTATGGCTCGGGTTGTTTACCGTTTTTTACGTTTTTGCGTTTTAGCACCCTAGGACTTAGTGTAGCTTCGTTTTATCATTCTTAGGCTTAGTGATAGTTTATTTTTAGTTTATTAGGGTTCCCTTGCCTTAATTACTTTCCCGTTGATTAATTTGTAGAATTCGTAATCAAATCCAAAATCATTAAAACCAATTCAAGTTCAAATCACAAAACTCAACGATTCCTTCCATTCACACCTCGTTGGGACACGACCCGGGGAAATCACTTTCCCGATATCACTTTTATCACACCCGTGAGGTTTGGCACATTGACCTTTTTCCTAAAGGGTTGATTTGTCGAATTTTACGGTTATTTTGATATACGTTGATATTGTGTTTTTCACCACTCACTTTACCTCGAATCAGTCATATATTAATATTGTATTAGGAAGTCATTGATTGTTATTAGCGCATCCTGTTATACATTAGAGCATCCAATTGAGTATAATTAGCCAATATGATTAATCCACGAAATGAAATCTATTTAAGCCTTTGTATGTTTAATTAGTATATCAAAGTATCATAAAAGAGCATTTGTTTGTTAGATAATAGCATACTGAAATTACTTAAGTCATATGTTTGTTTGATTGTTTCACTTGTGCATAACAGTATCATGAACATATCATCTATTTTAAAACTGAATAGAGCATCAGTTTGTTTATTTTGTTTAATTCATATGTTTTAATAATATATCAGGGCATCAATTTGTTTGTTTAATGCATATGTATTAAAACTATAAGACATCTGTATGGAATATTGTATTGAAATAATAAGGCATCGGTATGGAATAATTTAGTGCATCCGTTTGACCTATAAGGGGAAAAAAGTGACCACAGCGGATATTTTTGTCAAATAGGTATAGAAGCTGGTATAAACTTGCTATTCAAAACTGATAATATAACATTATAACGTCAGATGTTAACCAGATCAACTTCATTTTCATACATGAAAACACACCCTTAATTTGATTAAATGTTTGATGGTATTTGTATCAACTTCGTTTTCAGAGCTCGTTTCTAATGTGCCATACTGTCACAGGAGAATGCAAAAAATCATCCTTTTGTAATGAAGGTTAATTATGTTGGTCTTCCTAGCCATCCTGGGCATTCGTTGCATTACTCTCAGGTAATCATGACCACTAAACGCACTCCTTCCTAAAATACTTACACTGAACCCTCCTATTTCATTATATAAAAATATTATAGATTTGTATAAGAATAGAACATATAATGATAAAAATGATGGTCTACCTTTTGCAAGCTAAAGGTTCAGGATCACTTCTGAGTTTCGAGATAGGCTCATTAACTTTGTCTAAGCATGTGGTAGAGACTACCAATTACTTTGTTATAACTGTTAGTTTCGGTAAGATATATATCCCTTTGAAGATCAAATTATCTTCATTTTAATAAAATAAAAATGTGCAACATTTTTGTTAACTGCAGATGGTAAGCTGTTTATGTTTTGCTGATGTGTGGCTAGAGGTGCCAAATAGTTGTTGTTTTATGGGTCAGGCTGATCTGCAAACATCTTTTCCGCACTTTTTGGATCATTTTTATTAAAAAATAATGAGCGTGTTTAAACTTTAAACACTTTAATATCTAGCGACCCATTCGACCTAAGTAGACCCTTTAATGATTATTTGTAGCTATATTTTATTATCAACCCAAATTGATCGCTTATAAGCAAACGTGTTGAAAATGGTAGATATTAGGGCATCTATGAGTATGATTAATGCATCAAAAAGGTAGATATTAGGGCATCTATGATTATGATTAGTGCATCGAAAAGGTAGATATTAGTGCTAATAACAATGATTTGTAACGTGTTAGACCATGCATTGTTGCTGCTAAAGTTGTTGAGATGAACGTATTATGGATACTCGTAAGATTATTTGATGATTATTTGATTGTTTATTTGTTTAATAATCTGTCTCATACCAGCTGCAACAAACTACATTAGTACAATTCCTTATATCTCACTCCTTGTTACTAAAGTAGCGTTTTGGGTACTTTAGTGCATCCGTTTGAGGTACTATACTGCATCCATTTGAGGCGCTTTAGTGCATCATTTTGAGGTACTCTAGTGCATCCGTTTGAATCATAGTATCCATTTTTAAGTAACTTGATTAATTTTGTCTAATGATATTATTGGCAATGTATATTTGTCAAGATGCTAATGTCATCAACTCTAAAAATCTCTCAAGAGCAACTTGATCCGGATAAGGAACTAAAGAGAACTCTTCCGATAAGCTGAGAAGATTGTGTAGATCAAGATCGCACACCCAAACATGGAAATAAGCCCACTGCAATTTCCTAAATTAGCAAATGATGTAAGAGTTCCCATGTTTCCATTGCGCAGACTAGACTAGTTGTAGCTTGTGCGAAAAATATCTATTGGCATGATCCTCTGATCTCAATAAGAAGGGCTAGTAATGATTTTGTTGTTGCACTTGTGCATATAATATCTCGATCCTTAAACAAGATTGCTAGCAGTAGTGTGCATATCCAGATGTTATTAACATATTATCCTTATCAACATTGAACTGCATGAGTTAACGAATATATGAATTAGTTCTATGAATTGCACAGACACATGATGGTGGCACATGTGTAAGGATGTTGATGCAGATCAACAATTATATTACAATCACATTCGTCTATGTGGTAAAGAGAAATTATGGTTACTATCGCCATTAAAACATACCTGACTGTATGAGAATAGACGTGAGATTCTTCCTGTAAGGATATCAACTGCTCTAGCCTCCATAACCTCAATTTTATATTTAAGGAAATTATGTTTGACGTCATTCTTGTTCTTAAGATATGACATGTTAATTAATCAAAAGCCTTGCACCCTAATTTTTTTTGTTGATTTATAGGGTTTCTCCGTTCATCGACTCCCACTATCAAAAAGTATATTCGGAGCTTTCGGATGCTAAATCGAGAAAGAATCGTGAAAAGTATCATGCATAGATTAATTTTACTTACTGGACCGAACATGGGTGGGAAGTCTACTCTTCTTCGTAAAGTTTGTTTAGCAGTGATTTTGGCCCAGGTGAGTCCATGTCGTCATGTAGCATCTCTAATTTGGCTTTTTTCTGTGATACTTACCAATTACCATGTTAGTATGATAAAGAACATCAAGTTATATAAGTTAGGGTATCTCTTTGTTGAATTGGGGCATCTATAAAAAATTTTTCTTTTTAATTTCTCAATCATCATGATTAGAGCAACCATAAGAATTCCTTCATGAATATTGACAATTTAGCAAATAACCATACTTGATTACTATTCTAAAACTAACATCATACTTGAGCACCTGACATAATGAAAAGCTCCATTAGTTTATGAGCAATCTGCTGAAAGTCGAAGCAAGTTCAACTCATATCTTAAAAATTCGTATGGTGTGGGCAATTGGCGAGAACAATTTTCAAGCTACTAACTTATTTATGGGTCGATTTGGTTTTTTTTCTATAATGGGTCTAACTAGTAAAAGAAAAGTCAGCTAAATAGGAAACGTGTTAGATTTTTTTAGTGCATCTGTTGTATATTTAGTGCATCAATGTAGAGGCTTGGTTTAACATCATCAGTAGCAGTATGATGGCTTTTGCTAATATTATCACTGTTATTAGCATTGTTATATATTTTCAACGGGTCAAATACAAAAAAAAAAAAAAAAAAAAAAAAAAAAGGTAGAATGGGTCAAAATGGTAAAATAAAAGTTGTATATTTTCTTATCATCATATGACATGCATGGAGTCGCTAATCTAACACATCTCATGATTATCGGATACAAAGTTTCTTACCAACAGGTATGCTATTAGCTTACACCGCTTAACCATAAAAAGAAAAACATTTTTGAGATTTTATACAATGTTTGATGCTCGTTTTTCATGTTTGATTTTGCAAAATTCACTTGTCAAGTATGTGTTTAAGGTGAAAGAAGTTGGAATGTATCTAGTTGACTGTCCGAAAATAGCAAAAAAAATTGTAGTCTTTATAATAACTTGTGGAAACCTGGATTCATTAAATTAAAAAATATGCAGGTAATAAACAATCTCAAACCCTAAAAAAATCAAATAATCAGAACAATTAATTATGGAACTGAATATTATTAATATTATTATATGTTTTCATCTATTTATAGCATCTGTTTGGACATATTAGTGCATCCATTTGCATGTTTACTATTTAAATCAAAAAGTAAATCGAAATTGATCTTTTCTTTGGTATCTCTGAACAACTAGAATAAATTGGCACGTCAAGTGTGGTAAAGCTGTAAAAGAGGCTCGAGGGGTAGACCGAGTACTCCCCTTTTGCTGGAATCGAGAAAGGAGCAGTTCTCAAGAAGCTAGGGTCTTTAATTATCTTCAAAGGAAATACTCATCGAGTTCTTTCAGTCTATTGGGGCATACGACACCTCTCCAGGCCGGATCTTTATTATTAGTTGGCCCGTTTCAAGATTATTGGTGACAGATAAGAGAGTGAATGAAAGCATCGGCTACCTAAAAGGCGCAGGAGCAGTGACAGTTTGAAGCTCAACAGAAGGCGGCTGCATAGGCTTCTGATTCTTCAGTGTCGTGGGTTCCGTCGAGTGCTATGGAACAAGCTTATGTTTAATAGTATCATGTATTAGGTGAAACAATTATGTTTAAAATTATCAGCCATGGTATCTTCATATCTGTTTTTGTCTACACATTATTGCAACTTTTCTTCTCATTCAATGTATCATTCTTAAATCTTTATATATCCACATATAAAGAAAATACTTTGTAGCAGTTTGTCACCTTATTAAACTAAAGTTTATAAAAACTAAACATAAGTCATGATATACTGATATAAGCCTTCCCTAAACACTCTTTCGAGGTAAAAAAGACCTTGATACATGGTATTAATACTACTCAACTATAATATATGATTTGATGATAACATATATGATAACATGTAGATATGTAATATATATTTGTCTATAAAGTGTCTTTATCTTCCTAGTTACTACAAAACATAGTCACCTCATTCAATAAATTCGGTTACAACCTGCACAATCTCCTCCATTCTTATATGCACCTTGATCAAAATCATATAGTGTGAGCCCGGTATCTCTCGGGTTGTATCTTGTAGTGCTGGAGATTCATTTAGAATATTATATGCACCTTGTTACTGATCCTGGTTTCCAGTCCAAACCATTTCAGGAAAGTCATCACACGCCCAATTTGTTATAGCGATTAGAGGCTCCCTGGAATTCTCAACCATTGTGGGCTTAGTGTCATTAGGAGACCACTTGGCTAGCTCTCTGCAATCCGGCTTGAACTTGGGCATATTCTTGAAACGTCGTATCTACTAATGTCAAAGTTGGTTACTGCAATTGTTCCCCTGAATTTTATGGCTGCTATATCATAAGCTTCTGTCGCTTCCTCTTGTGTACCTATATTTTAGGACAACGATTACTACTATATATCTTAATTAACTAATTTAGGAAGAAAATACTTCAATAACTGAGTGTCGAAATATTAGTGCAATGAATGAACTTACATAAAATTTATTAAATTAATTAAAATTCGACATCCAATCTCGGTTAGCATGAGCCTCAACAATGGCCTATGACAAAACAAAACTCTAAAAGGGTGAATGAGATATCAAACCAAGAGCTACAATTTTGCAACTATAACAAATTATTACGCATAATGTGAATAATACAAAATGATCCTTTATAGTGATTTGAAGCGACCCACCCAAAGTATGTCTTTGTAGCTCTATGTTCCTTCCTTGTTGGCACCATTTTTGTCTTATGTAAGTGTGATGAACAATATAGGAATGCTAGCAAAATAGCTAAATCAAAAAGACTATCAATTATTCATAATTGTAGTGACATTTATTAAACATACCACAGTGGCACAACATTACCAACAGATAATTCCTTGAATCCAAGCCCAATGATACCATCAAACCTCCCAGCTAAAAAGGTCATGCCAACGTCCCTTATTAAACCTTTGTAAACCAAATATAAATTTAATAATTTATGGCATCATCGACTATAACTAAGGTTCCAAAATTACATATGCAGTAATGTTATAGGAAAAACTTGCTTTGTTCGATTAAAAAATGTTGAGAAATACCTTTCCTTCACCTTCGTGGGCATAAGTTGAGCGCCTTGAACACGATTGTTATTGTGTTGGCTGGTAAAAATCAATAATGAACATATATAATCATGTTAAACGGTGCATCAGCTTATATCATAAACTAAAATATGTTCACATAATTAGGACATCAACACTTGCATTTAATGAATAAAGTTGAAAACCGTGCGCAATATTTATAAAACTAAACAGTGCATCACGGTTATATTGTAAGTAACGACAATAAATTCACAAAAATTAACATAATATCAGTGTTAAACAGGGCATCACAATGCATAACAGTTAAAAAATATCATTCCGGCATTTTATCAAACACCTTGCGTGCAGTTTTTGTAAACACATTTTTATGTCTTTTTTTTCTCAAAATTTGTTTACAACAACTAATCTATATGGATCATATGTATATAATAATCGAAACATACCTTTTAAATCTCCTAAACGCCTTTGTGGTCGCAACATACTTTCAATATATAAATTAATCAATAAACATTATGGATCATATATATATATATATATATATATATATATATATATATATATATATATATATATATACAATAATCGAAAACACATTTAAAATATCCTAAACATCTTTGTGGCGCAACATACATTCTCAATATCGGCACAACCTACAAAACATCACAATAATACAAAACAATTCAAACAATATAAACAATATGAATCATAGATATATAATAATCAAAAATATAACTTCTGAAACTCCTAAACGTCTTTGTGGATGCATATATAGCTTAAAGATTTCTCATATAATTAAGGAGATAAATATGATCAAAAAAGAAAGAAACATTTATACCATTACAAAAACAGTCGTGTATATTGATTATGATTTGGAGTATGTAACCAAAAGATTCATTAGCCTAATTGGTTTGATTACTTGAGGCGTTTAAACATTATGAAACAAATGCAGGTTTGAACCTCACTAGATTAAAACACTGCCAACGTGGCAATGACGTTGCATTACGTGGCATTTCGGCTGATTAATGACATCATGAGCATCATGTTATACATATATATATATATATACTAGGCGAGTACCCGTGCCTAGCGGCATCGGTTTCTAGTGGCAGACAATTAACGATATGCGATATTGTTTTGTAGCGCTAGGGAATTCTTTTCTTATGGAATGGTTAGCGGCAGAAATGTATAGTAGGGTACTCACGTAATTTTGAGGGCAGTGGTTTTTAGATCCGACCAAATTTTGAGGGCGAATCATTTTTTCAACAGATTTTTTTGTATCGTAAGGGAATCATTTTTCGGTAATATCGTTTTAAGTTGCAGTAGTCAATTAAAACTTTAATTATAATATATTTGAGCGTTGTATTTAATAGCGGAATACCCGCGCTAGCGGTAGTGGTTTCTTGATTCGAAAAAAATTTCGAGGCGAATCATTTTATCAATGCATTGTTTTATTTTCCGTTAATATCATTTTAAGTTGCAATGTTTCTCTAATGACATGGTTGCATTATTTTTTCGATAGCGCTTTAAGTTGCGTGAGTCAATTAAAACTATAATAATAATATGATCGAGGATTGTATTTAATAAACATTCATCCACCAAATGATTATAATAACATTCGTCAACAACTCTCATCAACTTTCAAATACAAAATGTGTCATATCCATATTGTAAACTGTTAAACAACACCAAGAATAAAAGTAATTAAAATAAAAATGAATAATTTATCTTTAAAATGTATTAAATTTAAAAAGACTAATTTATACTTACGTGTGGTCTTCAAGAAATAACACAACAACAGGATCACGAATAATTTCCGTCCAAGTCCTGTAGAGCCTAAATCTATTTGTGTAGAACATGAAACTTTCAAAATCTAAAATATTTCAACATAAGAGTGAAAAGTTGAGAACTCTTCAAATTTCAAAATATCTCTTCAAAATATCTCGACTTTGAATTATGCGTTTATGAATGTCTATTCATACAGAATCTTTACGGAGTAGGATCCTCTCAATAGGTAAAGTTGTGTTTTGTGTGAGATATAGGTTGTGGATAGTCAAAGTCATAACCTTACTTTCAAATTTCTATTAGGAAATTGACATATATCGACATCGTTTAAAAAGTGTTGATAATCATGCAAATTTTTTGATAAATCGTTGGATTCTATAACATCAGGATATAAGAATCATTATATAACAATTATTGATCTAGTATATATATACAGAATATCTACATGATATATCGATCAAGACATAAGATGATAATGTTTTGGAAAAAAAAATATTACTCATAAAAATAGAAACATAACTTTGATATTTTTAAAAAGTGTTGATATGATTCGCTATGTAAATATAATTGAAAACATCTATATAGTGGTCCAGTAAGTGGACTAATATGATTCTGTGCCCCACTTATGTTTCTGCTTTTTGCTTTATTTCTTTATTTATTTTCAGAATTTACACTTATGAGCTTTTAGTTCTTGTTCTTGTGTGATGATATATCAGATTGACACATATTTCCTTGAAACCTATCAACATCATTTATAAAGTTGTCGTGGCCTTTAGCTTCTTTTTTTTTTTGAAAATTTGGCCTTTAGCTTTTACTCTTTTATCATTATCATCTTATATCATGCGTACACTTTTGATGATTTATGTTTGACCCATTCAACTTATATATATTGTGGGGCAAATGGGCAAATATAATGGACACTTTAAATGATTTATGAAAGCGACCACTTTTTGTACATTCCAATTAATGTTTCAAACCTACTTTTGAAAAACACTCTTGATTCACACGCTACTTTTTGATGTCATTCTTAGGTGACAACTTTAAAATGTTTCAAACCAAAATTTTGAGATCCGCATTTTCGTCCCAAGGCTCGAGACACAAACTTGGTCACATGAAACCCAAAATATTAAATTAGACAACTTTTTCTGTCTTGCAACAAATCAATAACAGTTGTATATACTAAGTAATAAAATATATATTCAAAATCACCTTAAAAATCATCATGTAACATTTTGAACATTGTTCAGGTCAAACCAAACTCCATTACACACATGTCAATACATTCTCTTATCATATTCTTTGAATAAGGATAAACGTTACATGCGGATATTAATCCAATTCACATGACAGTTAAAAGAGTATGATTACACCACAAAGGTTTCCAACATATGAGACTCTAAGGACTCCAAACTTGTCGACCAAATGTACACAATAAATATTAAAAACAATATTAAAAAATATTAACAACAATATTAAAAATAAAGCATACTATTTCCGCGATAATTACTATTCCGACTCTTGTTCGCAAGAGTGTACGCAAAAAAATGTTAGATTTACAAATAAAATTAGTAGATCTACCAAAAATATATATAGATCTATACAAAAACTCTAGATCTACAAAAAAATTATTAAATCTACAAAAAATCGGATCTATAAAAAACTAAAAACTTATGGATCTTAAAAAAAAAACTAAAAAATACGAATTTAAAAAACTTAAAAAATACGGATTGTTAAAAAAAATATATCTATAAAAAAAATTACGGATCTTTATAATAAAAATAGATCTAAAAAATCAAAAACAAAAACAAAATCTTACGGATATTTAAAGAAAGAGTAATTTCGGATTTTTAAAAATAGATCTAGTATACGGATTTTTTTAAAAAAATAGATACACAGAAATAATTTCGGATCTGTAAAAAAAAATTAAAAACGTTTGGATCTTTAAAAAAAATAAAAAAACGGATTTTTTTAAAATAACTAAAAAAAATACGGATCTTAAAAAATATCAATAGATCTACAAAAAAAACATTAGATCTACTAAAAAAATTTAAAAAGTTGCGGATCTTAAAAAAATTAAAATAAATACGGATTTTTTTTAAAAGTAAAATCATTATCAACACACTATGAACTTTATAACAAATTGACACTATAAAATTTACAACAAAGTTTACACAATATACTTTATAAAATAAACTTTATAACAAATATTAACTAACTTTAAAAAAAAACAAGGCATACATATTCCGACAACCACAAGTCCACAACAGTTCAACAGCGGCAGCAACAAACTTTGTTCCGACGAGGCACCAGCGGCAAGAATGGTGGAAGATGGTGGCTGTAAAAAATGCTAAAAATATTATAGAAACTCAAATCTACAAATTGTCACACCCTCGCCAGAGGCGGAAACACGAGGTGTAACGGAAAGGAACATAAGCACAAGATAATAGAACATACCAACGTTAAGATTTAAAAAGAAATAATACACCATTACAATACTAGTTTTGCCGACATCGGCAAATATATTACAAAGTTTAGATTCCAAAATATTTCGTTCTATTACATAACGATTTGTAGTGACAAGTGAAAACTTCATTATGCAAGACCGGTAGAAAACTTACTAACGATCACCGAAATGCATGAGAGAAAACGGGTCAACTATGAAAATAGTTGGTGAGTAAACATGATTAGCAAAACAAGAAAACTCGTGAAGAAATATTCAAAGCTTTCGGTCAACGAAAAAAAATAGTCCATAAAGCAAAGGCATTGTAAATCCACTCGCCCAAGTTCCGCCCATACAAAACTTGCAACCTGTGTGTTCACAACCCACTGCCAAAAGTAGCGTATGAAGTAGGCAAGTATAAGCGGTCATAATAGTTCACAATATAGTACCACGAATATAATAATTCAGGGATGCTCCTGATGGAACCAAATTATACAGGGTGCCACTACCCAAAGTTATGTTGGGTGCCTCTTCCCAAAGATATACTGGGTGCCACTTCCCAAAGATATACTGGGTGCCTCTTCCCAAAGATATACTGGGTGCCTCTTCCCAAAGATGTACTCCGAACATAGGAGACTTTATAGTGATGCTCCGAACATAGGAGACTTTATAGTGATGCTCGAACATAGGAGACTTTATAGTGATGTTCGAACATAGGAGACTTTATAGTGATGTTCCGAACATAGGAGACTTTAGGTCAAGGTCATAACATGTACGGTTCAATAAGTTCAAGTAAGGCATTATTTCATAATTAAGTTCAAGGATTTGATTCGAGTTCATAAGTTCTAGTCAAAAGAGTTCACAAAAGCAAGAATCAGTTTAATTCAAGTATGGCTCATGCATTCAGCCCCAAAATATAGTAAAACGGTAAAAAGGGGATGTGATTACTCACTTGATGAGTAGATGCGATGACAAAAGTGGTTACAACGAAATGTAGCGTGAATCCCGAAACTGACCTATTATGAATGATATGATATGCAATGAGTTGCAATGTAATGTTATGCATGCATTTCGTATGTTATTTATACCATTTGCGAGTTTTGAAAATAATACTTATCGTCGAAAAATACTCTTTTGACGCCTTGACCATTCAAAATTACTTTACAAGTATTTACGTCAAAATGTCATCCTACAATGGTTTTATAATGATTTATGGTGAAATTATCACTTTCGCCGCAAAACAATGTCGCCGGAAATTTCATGAAAGTAACAAAAATAGCTTTGAAAAACTAGTCGTAAAATATTGTATGTCGATCGTTAGGAAACGAACTCGACGGTTTTGGAAAGTTTGTATCGAAATCTAGAAGTTTCATTCGGGAGTTTTCGTCATAAAGGTCTCGAACATAAAGATAATAAGGGTTAAAGATGGTGATTTTGTCTAATTGTTGTGTAAAAAGTGAGTTTCGGCCAAGTTTAGACGACCATAAATAATTTATTACAACTCCGCTATACAAACGGTTGGTTGTTTTGAAAAATATGCTCGGTGATCTTGATTTTACTAGAAGACATTTCGTTCCAAAAAGTTCCACATCATAGTTAAAAACAGCCTCCAACATGGTCGTTTTAGTTACCGTAACACTTGTCTCGTAAAATAATATAGTTTTTCGAAAATAATAGTTACGGCAAATTTATGAAAACGTGCATATCTTTGTCGTTTCAAACCGTTTTCACGATAATACGTCCTTAGCTTCGTATCAAAGTATACTAATATATTTTGATAAGTTGAAATAATTTATGAAGCTTAAGGCTGCTTTTTACTCGAACAAAGTAAAAATAGTATGCTGAAATTTCTGAAAATATATATTTCGTCGTCAAACTTGAAAAATTCATAACTTCTTCGTTATAACTCCGCTTTAATCCGCTCGCTGCCACGGATTCGTTTTAAAGTATATTTTCTAAATATCAAGGCCAAAAGTCGTGTTTACCGTCGGATTTTCCAGAAAATCAAAACAAGGACAGAACACATTTTATACTTATCAAAATAGTTTTCTCGTACTAAACTTATTCCAATCCCTTCAAATCAACTCCAAAACTAATCTAATCCTACCATACACCTTCTTAGGGTGTCATGGGTTCCTAAACATCATCAACCAAAGTATACCAAGGGGATAATTATAGGATGACCTTATATATATATATATTTCTAAAAATCATGTAAAAATTGTATAAACAACACAAATCATGCATGCTTGCTCCAAAAATGAAGAGATACTTATGAAATGAAAAGGAGATATGAAAAATATAAATGATATGCTTACAAGTTAATATGATGAGGTGCAAGGAACAAGGTTTAACTTAATCACTCTAGGTTTTTATTTCAAAACCTTATAAAGAGTGTGATCTAGATTGTAATACTTGAACTTGAGAAAATTTTATGATCCTTGGTGAACTCTTGGTAGAACCGGTTTGATGGAGAAGAAACAAAGAGAGGAAAAGTTTTACTAATCTTTGAAATCACTTGAGTAGAATGAATGAAAATGGTTTGGAGTGTAAGTATATACTATCAAAGAAATAATTCAACACACATTAATTGCTTCCCCCATAGGCGGTTTTGTGGATCTTGTTTCTCAAGATATATATATATATTTTTTTTTTTTTTTACTTTGTGTACAATTGTTAGAAAGTGTAAGAAAATGTATAAGTAATAATACTTGTAAGATTTAATACACATTAGTGTATTTAAGGTAATTTTTAGTAAAAGTAATTTTTAATAGATCAAATTAGAGTATAATGAGATCATAAAAATTGTAAAAATACATTCCTTGTGAAATTTGAGTGGTAAGATAATTATCGTGTAATTTTTAAGAAAAACGTCGTAATAATATAACTTTAACTATTTATATACCAAATAAATTCAAAACACTAGGTAAAGTCAAAATATAGTTTTTATAACTAAATGTAAGTATAAAAATATATCGGGATCATTTTTGAAAGTAACGGATTAAATATTCAAAATAATAACTCACGCGATAACGTTTATTTAATATAAAATTTACGCGTTTAATGTGAAATGCAAAATCATGAATGAACTAACATGATGCATAATTAATTTAAGAAATGACCGGAATTTGAGAATTGTGACATTCTTCCCATGTCAGCAGAATCACGTCCTCGTGATTCGATTAACGATACTATGGTCCGAACCTCGACAAGAGTTCTAAAGTTCATGCTCGTACGAGCGGCCTAAATGATCATATCAATGCCCATGCGCACAGGGTTCCCCATTCAACTAAGTACGTGCGTGATTAGATTGGATAGGTAAACTTGCCCAATATCGAACGTAGCTCTCAAAGGCCTTTAGGTAGTCGATTCTAATTTAATCTCACAACTCATCAAACAAGAACTGTCATGAGATTAAACTAAACCGACTTGAGTAAACTTGTCTCTTAGCTTGATTTTCGCAACTCATCAAACAAGAACTGTCACTAGATCAAGCTAGGAAACAAGTTATTAGAAAGATAGGATTCAACATCCTTGAATGAAGTCTTTTGAAAGATTCGTTCGATCTTGGATTTGCTTACACAATTCAAATCAAATCAACAAAATATATATAACAACTAAGGTCGATATCAATAGGTCTCGAATTAATCAATATCGTGAACGTGGTAAAGATTGGAAGGAAGTTATGCACTCAAAATTATGTTGTGCGTAAATAAAGTGGTTGCTCAAAAGAATGTACCCGTTACGCGTTGCGGGCTTCCTCGGTGCCGGATAGAATGCTCGACCACGTGCGGGAGGAATTTCAATGTTCGATCTTGTGGGCCTTATTGCCAACGCCAGTTTGGACGATTACCTCCTTGATTGGGAGTTCTTTCACTTTGGGCGTGTATTGCGAAGGTGATCTAGACTTCCACACTGTAACATGCTTTCTCTCGTCCTTGATTTCCGATTCTGTTTGAGCAATTTCGCGAAGTGGCCCGTCTGTCCACATTTGTCGCACCTTGGCGCCTCTCGAGTGATGATAATTACATCGAGTACACAAAGGATGTGGACCAGATATCCTTTGCGCTCCCGGTGATCGCCCATAGTTACGGGTCATTCGCGCCTCTTGTTTTCTTGATTACGGTCTCGGGTTCCTGGTGATCCTCCCCGTCGCTTTCGTCCATTGTCGCTTGCTTTTGTTAGTTCTCCGACTGATCACATCATTTGTCAAGCGACACGCCATACTCACAATGCTTGCGGCGTGGTTGGTTTCGACGAGGTGACATCTCTCTAATTTCGTATCAATCCCCATATATATCGGTCAATCAACTTCTCCGGTGGAAACCATGTGAGGAACCATCCTAGTTAACTCGTGGAACCGGATCGTGTACTTGTCGATCTCTACTCCTACCATCAAGTGGTTCCAAAATTCTTCTTCCGGTTTCGCACTTCATCTTTTCTCAGTACTCATCGGTTAGTAGTTTCTTGAATGCTTCCCAAGATAATGCATTTGCAGCCCTCTTCCTCGATCAGAGTTGGTTGTTCCACTGTGTCAAAGCTTCGTCCTGTAGTAGACCAACAGAGAACTCAACCTTATTTTCTAAAGCACATTTCATGATACTAAGCTTCGACTCAACATTCTCGAACCAAAGTTAGCGTTCAATGGCACCCTCGCACCATGAAATTCCATTGGCTTACATGTCATGAAAGTTTTGTAGCTGCATCCTGACCATCGTTTGAAGTACCTTCTCCGGCGTTGGTTCTTCTAGCATCGAGATGTGTTATAATTTGAGTGAGTAGATCCGCTATTCTAGCGGCGTTGTTGTTTGGATCGTCATTGTTGTTTGGGTTGCGTTGTTGCTACCTCCGAGCGTGTGTTTCTTGCGACCATGATCCCTGGTGGACCAAAACATCGGGTTGAGTAAACGACATACTAACGAAGTCGATGAGGTGCGAACGGTGGTAATGTGTGTTATAGTGATCAAATATGACAGATCGGGGCATGCTATGTCTAACAAGTCGAAAGATGGAAAGAGAGGTATGGACAAAGTGCGGCAATGTAGACGTGAACGTAAAACATGCTATGCATACCCACCCGACCAATGCAACTTCAGTGACCGGACTCTAAAGACTTGACTAAACATGATTTAAAACTACTACTTTATCATTGCATGGTTCTTCATAAATTAGACATAGTTGATCGGGCTATGTATAATTTATGATTAACGATGCAACGATAGGACTAGATGACTCGGATGATGTTCAATGTTAAATAAAAAATTTCTGTTATAATTTGTGATTTTATTTTTGAAAATCGGCATTCTCTATAACCTTTGGCTCGATACCAATCTGTCACACCCTCGCCAGAGGCGGAAACACGAGGTGTAACGGAAAGGAACATAAGCACAAGATAATAGAACATACCAACGTTAAGATTTAAAAAGAAATAATACACCATTACAATACTAGTTTAGCCGACATCGACAAATATATTACAAAGTTTAGATTCCAAAATATTTCGTTCTATTACATAACGATTTGTAGTGACAAGTGAAAACTTCATTATGCAAGACCTGGTAGAAAAACTTACTAACGATCACCTGAAATGCATGAGAGAAAAAAAACGGGTCAACTATGAAAATAGTTGGTGAGTAAACATGATTAGCAAAACAAGAAAACTCGTAAGAAATATTCAAAGCTTTGGTCAACGAAAAAAATAGTCCATAAGCAAAGGCATTGTAAATCCACTCGGCCCAAGTTCCGCCCATACAAAACTTGCAACTGTGTGTTCACAACCCACCGCCAAAAGTAGCGTATGAAGTAGGCAAGTATAAGCGGTCATAATAGTTCACAATATAGTACCACGAATATAATAATTCAGGATGCTCTGATGGAACCAAATTATACAGGTGCCACTACCCAAAGTTATGTTGGTGCCTCTTCCCAAAGATATCTTGGTGCCACTTCCCAAAGATATACTGGTGCCTCTTCCCAAAGATATCTTGGGTGCCTCTTCCCAAAGATGTACTCCGAACATAGGAGACTTTATAGCGATGTTCAACATAGGAGACTTTATAGTGATGCTCGAACATAGGAGACTTTATAGTGATGCTCGAACATAGGAGACTTTAGGTCAAGGTTATAACATGTACGGTTCAATAAGTTCAAGTAAGGCATTATTTCATAATTAAGTTCAAGGATTTGATTCGAGTTCATAAGTTCTAGTCAAAAGAGTTCACAAAAGCAAGAATCGTTTAATTCAAGTATGGCTCATGCATTCATTTCAAAATATAGTAAAGCGGTAAAAGGGATGTGATTACTCACTTGATGAGTAGATGCGATGACAAAAGTGGTTACAACGAAATGTAGCGTGAATCCCAAACCGACCTATTATGAATGATATGATATGCAATGAGTTGCAATGTAATGTTATGCATGCATTTCGTATGTTATTTATACCATTTGCGAGTTTTGAAAATAATACTTATCGTCGAAAATACTCTTTTGACGCCTTGACCATTCAAAATTACTTTACAAGTATTTACGTCAAAATGTCATCCTACAATGGTTTTATAATGATTTATGGTGAAATTATCACTTTTCGTCGCAAAACAATGTCGCCGGAAATTTCATGAAAGTAACAAAATAGCTTTGAAAAACTAGTCGTAAAATATTGTACGTCGATCGTTAGGAAACGAACTCGACGGTTTTGGAAAGTTTGTATCGAAATCTAGAAGTTTCGATTCTGGAGTTTTCGTCATAAAGGTCTCGAACATAAAGATAATAAGGGTTAAAGATGGTGATTTTGTCTAATTGTTGTGTAAAAAGTGAGTTTCGGCCAAGTTTAGACGACCATAAATAATTTATTACAACTCCGCTATACAAACGGTTGGTTGTTTTGAAAAATATGCTCGGTGATCTTGATTTTACTAGAAGACATTTCGTTCCAAAAAGTTCCACATCATGGTTAAAAACAGCCTCCAACATGGTCGTTTTAGTTACCGTAACACTTGTCTCGTAAAATAATTAAGTTTTTCAGAAAATAATAGTTACGGCAAATTTATGAAAACGTGCATATCTTTGTCGTTTCAAATCTGTTTTCACGATAATACGTCCTTAGCTTCGTATCAAAGTATACTAATATATTTTTGATAAGTCGAAATAATTTATGAAGCTTAAGGCTCGTTTTGACTCGAACAAAGTAAAAATAGTATGCTGAAATTTCTGAAAAATATATATTTCGTCGTCAAACTTGAAAATTCATAACTTCTTCGTTATAACTCCGTTTAATCCGCTCAAGCGCCACGGATTCGTTTTAAAGTATATTTTCTAAATATCAAGGCCAAAAGTCGTGTTTACCGTCGGATTTTCCGAAAATCAAAACAAGGACAGAACACATTTTATACTTATCGAAAATAGTTTTCTCGTACTAAACTTATTCCAATCCCTTCAAATCAACTCCAAAACTAATCTAATCCTACCATACACCTTCTTAGGGTGTCATGGGTTCCTAAACATCATCAACTAAAGTATACCAAGGGGATAATTATAGGATGACCTTATATATATATATTTCTAAAAATCATGTAAAAATGGTATAAACAACACAAATCATGCATGCTTGCTCCAAAAATGAAGAGATACTTATGAAATGAAAAGGAGATATGAAAAATATAAATGATATGCTTACAAGTTAATATGATGAGGTGCAAGGAACAAGGTTTAACTTAATCACTCTAGGTTTTTATTTCAAAACCTTATAAAGAGTGTGATCTAGATTGTAATACTTGAACTTGAGAAAATTTTTATGATCCCTTGGTGAACTCTTGGTAGAACCGGTTTTGATGGAGAAGAAACAAAGAGAGGAAAAGTTTTACTAATCTTTGAAATCACTTGAGTAGAATGAATGAAAATGGTTTGGAGTGTAAGTATATACTATCAAAGAAATAATTCAACACACATTAATTGCTTCCCCCCCCCCATAGGCCGGTTTTTGTGGATCTTGTTTCTCAAGATATATATATATATATATATATTTTTTTTACTTTGTGTACAATTGTTAGAAAGTGTAGGAAAATGTATAAGTAATAATACTAGTAAGATTTAATACACATTAGTGTATTTAAGGTAATTTTTTGTAAATGTAATTTTAATAGATCAAATTAGAGTATAATGAGATCATAAAATTGTAAAATACATTCCTTGTGAAATTTGAGTGGTAAGATAATTATCGTGTAATTTTAAGAAAAACGTCGTAATAATATAACTTTAACTATTTATATACCAAATAAATTCAAAACACTAGGTAAAGTCAAAATATAGTTTTATAACTAAATGTAAGTATAAAAATATATCGGATCATTTTTGAAAGTAACGGATTAAATATTCAAAATAATAACTCACGCGATAACGTTTATTTAATATAAAATTTACGTTTAATGTGAAATGCAAAATCATGAATGAACTAACATGATGCATAATTAATTTAAGAAATGACCGGAATTTGAGAATTGTGACACAAATAAACTCTACAGATCTACTAAAAAGCCCTTCAAAACTTTACTTAATATACATAGATCTATTAAAAGAATAAAAAATACCTCAAACGTGAAAAACTTTTTTGATGACACTGGAATCGATGGCTGATCTAAGTAGTCGTGATTATCTGGTGGTGGGCTAGCGGTGGGGTTGTTTCAGTGGTGGTAGGGTGTCGTCGTGGTGGTGTTGATGTGATGGTGAGGTGCGGCGGTGGTAGGGGTGTCGTGGTGTTGCCGTGATGAAGGGGGTTTGTGTGTGGGTTTGTAGATGAGAGCGTATGGGAGGGATGAGAGTGTTTGGGGTGTGTGTTTTTTGTGTTTGAGGTGAAAAAAGTAAACAAGATAAAATGAGATGGGGAGAATGGCTGTTTGTGGGGTTTTTTTATGGTTGCTTTATATAGTTTTGTAGGTTTGGAATTTTTTTAAGGATTGGATATTGGTTGGGTGTGTGTAAATTTAGGATTGAAGTTTGGTTAAGGTGGCTGAATCTTAATTTTTAGGTTGGGTATTAGGTTGGGTATATTGGTGCATTTTAAAAGAGTAATATATATATATATGAAATTTTCAAATGCTTACTCTTATTTTGGTGCTTACCAATGGACAAATCCTCACCATCCATCTATTTTGATCTAATAGTAGGGATAAACCTAAGATTTAATATGCAAACCTAAGTCCATGTTTTTTATCTTTTTCTTTGTCTTTTACTCTTATTTATTAACTTTTTCTTTCTTTTCTTTTTCTTTTAAATTCACGTAGTAATTTAAATTCATGTCTTTTTTTTTTTTTTTTTTTTTTTTGAATAGACTTTTTTTTAGTTCACGTTTTTTCATTATTATTTTTATTTTAAATTCATGTTTTTTATTCAAGTTTTTTCCGCTTTACACGTTTTCATCAGTATTCATATTTTTTTTTCGCTTTTATACGTTTTCGTCCGTGTTCATATCGTTTCGTCATTTTTTACGTTTTTCTGCTTTTATCCGTTTCGCGACGTTTACATCCGTTTCGACGTTTTCACGTTTTATACGTGTATATACGCCAGATGTCTTTAGACGTTTTTCGTTTTCATCGTTTCGTCCGTTTTAGACATTTAAATACATTTTAGACGCCGCCCGTTATATCGTTTTAAATACGCTTTCATCGCCGTATGTTTTCACGCCGCCTGTTTTCATCGTTTTCATTTGTTTTCTTACGTTTCGTCCATTTCTTACATTTTCGTTTCTTTTCATACGTTTCGTCCGTTTTCTTCGTTTTCGTCCATTTTCATCGCTTTAGACTTGTTTTACGCCATATCGTTTTCGTCCGCTTTCTTCGTTTCGCCATTTTCATCCATTTTCACGCTTTTTTCTGCTTTTAGGTTTTCATGTATTTTCGTCCGTTTTAGACATTTTTGTTCGTATTTTTACGTTTCATGTATTTTCGTCCGTTTTTATCGTTTCGTCCATTTCACACGTTTACACGTTGTCCTCCATTTTTACGTTTTCATCCATTTTAGACGTTTCGTTTGTTTTCAGACGTTTTCATCCGTTTTATACGCCAGACGCTTTATTCGTTTTGTCTATTTTATACTTTTAGTTCGTTTCGCACGTTTTGTCCGTTTCATCGCTTTTCATTCGATTTTATACGCTTTTTCCGTTTCAGACGGTTTCATTTTGATATTTGTAAGTGACACTTATTTATCTTTTGTGCTATAACATCGTAAGGAAGATGAAAAGTATTACATTCTTCATCATGTATGTATTATCGGCCAGATACTCAACTAAGAATGTGATGGTTGTGTTTTGAAAATATTTAGGAAGATTTTGTGTTTTATGATATTATGAAATATTATAAAGTTGTTCAACTGAAAACAAGAGATGTTATGATACTTTTGTTTGACTTGTGGTGGATTTTCAATTTAATGGATACATTGTGCATGCCGATAGGTTTTATAGCGGATTTAAAATATCTATGGTTGAATCGACAAACTAAATAAGCTATAGTTGAAGATAGCACATCTTTATAAACAAATTGAGAAAGCTCAAACACTTGTGATATCACCTCACTTGTGATATCACACGTGATATCATGTGTGATAACACCGTTGATATCACCTGTGATATCATGTGTGATATTACCGGTGATAGCATGTGAGATATCATAGTTTATATCACTTGTGATATCACCAATGATATCACTTGTGATATCACCAATGATATCACATGTGATATCATGTGATATCACCTGTGATATCATGTGTGATATCACAGGTGTTTGAGCTTACTCAATTTGTTTATAAAGATGTGTGCTTTCTTCAACCATAACTTCTTTAGTTTGTCGATTCAACCATAGCTATTTTAAATTCGCTATAAAACCCATCGAAATATGCACAATGTATCTATTAAATAGAAAATCCATCACAAGTCTAACAAAGTTTCGTAACATCTTTGTTTTCGCTAAACACATTTTCTAATATTTTATATTATCACAAAACACAAAAATCTTCCTAAATATTTTCAAAAACACAAATAAAAAAAATGAACAGAATCATCACAGTAATATAATAAGTGATATTTATTATCATTTACTAAATTCTTATCACATTTGGTATGAATTTAATATTTCACATTATTAGTTGAGTATCACAACTGATAACACATATATGATGAATAGTGTAATACTCTTCATCTTTCTTACAGTGTTATATCACAAGAGATAAATAAGTTTCATTTAAAAATTTCAAAATGAATAAAAAGAAAGCAAACTATGAAAATAAAGACTTGACATATTCTCAAAATCAAACAAGTGTTGCATTAAATTAGCATTTTTTGAACAAAATAAGAATTCACCTAAAGAGACTTTAACCCTTTTATTTCTCCGAGTATAATACATTGATTACATTAACAAAATATGCGCTTTGTCGATTGATGAAAGGCAAAAACTATCTTGTAACGAAAATTATAAAAATATTAGAAAACACATAGGTGATAATATATAAAATATACAGAGAAATGAAATATCTCGGTGATATTAAAGGTTAAAAACATACTTGTTTGTTTATTAAATATCACAAGTGATATTAGACATTAACTTTTTATAATAAAATATCACAATTGATATTAGACATGTAATATAATAAAGTTTAATAATAAGCTTGAAAACATATAAAATAGACGAAAACGTATAAAACGAATGGAAACGTAAGAAAACGAACAAAACGATAAAACGAATGAAAAGCATATAAAACATATGAAAACGGAAAAAGCGTCGACAACGGACGAAACGTATAAAACGGATGAAATGGACGAAAACGGATTTAAAATGTCTAAAAGCACGAAAGCGTCTAAAATGGACGAAACGTAAAAACGGACGAAGTGTATATAAACCTATGAAAAGCGATGAAAATGTTAGAAAGCGAACAAAAACGTAAGAAAACACACGAATACGTATGAAAACGTAAGAAACGGACGAAACGTAAGAAAACGGACGAAAACGTAAGAAACGAACGAAACATAGGAAAACGGACGAAAATGTAAGAAAACAGCGAAACGTATGAAAGCGGACAAAACGTAAGAAAACGGACGAAACGATGAAAGCGGATCAAACGTATGAAATGGACGAAACGTAAGAAAGCGGACGAAAACATAAGAAAACAGACAAAAACATAAGAAAACATAAGAAAAGGTAAGAAAACATAAGAAAACAAACGAAAACGTAATAAAACAGACAAAAACGTATGAAACGGACAAAAATGTAAGAAAACAGACGAAAACGTAAGAAAAAGGATGAAAACGGACTAAAACATATGAAAACGAACAAAAACGTATGTAAACGAACGAAAACGTATGAAAGCGGAAAACGTAAGAAAGCGACGAAACGTAACAAGACCGACGAAAGCGTAACAAAGCGGACGAAAACGGATGAAAGCGTAAGAAAAGACGAAAACGTAAGAAAGCGGACGAAAAAGTATGAAAAGCATTTAAAACGTATAAAAGCGAAAAAACCGGACAAAAACGTATGAAACGAAACGAAAAACAAAAAAACAAAAAGCGTGAAATTAAAAAAAGTGATTAAAAAAATTACAAATAATGAAAAAATAAATAAGAAAGATAAAAAGACAAGAAAAAAAACATGGACTTAGGTTTAGACATATTAAATCTTAGGTTAATCCTCACTATTAGATCAAACTGGATGTAAGGTGAGGATTTATCCCTTAGTATGCAAGGATTTTTGAGTATGCAAAATAAAGTGTCTCATATATATATATATATAATGAGGTTCATATGAGATAGTTTTTAAAATGAAATAGTGTAGGAAGCCAATAGTTGCATGTCAAGTGGATTCATATATTTCATGTAGTTTCAACTTTTCTGAAAATTAAAAAGAGTAATATAGTTATTTTAACACTCCCCTTTTATCTCCTAACAAGTCCACTATGCACTCATTCTCTCAAAAATAAAAAACCTTTCATTCTCTGTCACACCATTGCACTCCATAGAAAAACAAAAAGACGAAAATCCAGCGATTACATGAAACCTCCATTAACGATGTTTGTTCATGCCTTTAATTCACTATCTGTTTTCAAATAGTCCCAACAAAATAGCCACAATAATAGAAGACTTCAACATTTCATCTCAGATATATATTTTCATCTAAGACCTTTTATAAATGGGTTCATGTGTATCGAAACCCTAGCGGCCGTTTGTATTGTTCAAACCCTAGTCAAAACCACCAAGTTATTTAGAACCATAGACGATCCCGACAAGCATCGTGTTGTTTCTTGGTGACACCTCAGGTTCAATGAAGGGTGTGTATCAAAGTTTTTCTGGTGAGGCCGTAAGGCTAGGTTGAGTATTAATTTTTTTTCGGTGAGGCTAGGTTGTGTATCATAATTTTTCCGATGAGGTAAGGTTGTGTATCGAAATCTACGACAATGTATCACTTGCCTGTAAATGTGTATCAATATTGATGAATTGTTTATCAATGTTATAATGTAAAAGCAGGATCTGAATCAAATATTATTCACACGAGAGTACGAGACTGTAAAAAAAACTTTGTATCGACGTTCGTGTATGATTGAGATCCAAAATAAAGCTAGTGTCTTCATGGTTTTAAACATTAACTTATTTGTATGTGTTGAAGCATAATCTGGCGCGGGCTGGATTCAACGACTCTCTTTGGCCGTTAGTCGTCTTCTCGAGCCCTAGTAGACCTGTTAACAAAGAGAACCCGTTAGGAGTGGACCCGGAGCCGTAGCCCCGGGGTCCACCTCCGACGGTCAAGTTAGTATGCGCTGTAGCATAGCAAAAAGTGTTAGGTTTAGAGATAACATGCGTGTGTATATATAGGCATGCATTAGGGTTTAGGTGTAGTGTGGTCGCGATATGCCTGCCCGACCCATTCCTCGCCAGTCCCGACCATACGTCTACAAGCCCCCAAGTCTAGTATGAGATAACACATAGCTATGTTATGCTAGCCTTAAGTTCGATGGGCGCGAGGGTGAAAGTGGAACCCGCATGCCGCATCCCGGGTAGGCGCACCTTTTATACCGATGGCGACACAACATGGTGCGACTGTAAGACGTGTACATCGAAGTGGCTTGCTACTGTCGCGACAAAGAGGTGCGACAGAAGACGTGCTTCTGCGATAAGTGTCTTGTTGTCGCGACAAAGAGGTGCGACGAAGACGCGCCGCGCATAAGTCTTGCTTAAAGATGCGCGACGAAGACGTGCTTCGCTGCGCGCGCCTTCACAACCGACAGAGGACGCTCCCTACGGCAAGTTGGTGCGAATATTTAAACCGTCTTTGTACCGCTTCCAAATAATCTGCGTGACGCGCACGGAAACAAGCAGGCGTACTCGGTAGCCCCCAAGTTTGATGGTGCTACTCATGTAGGAGCATTAAACTTATTTAATCTGCGAAAAACACTCAATGCAAAGATTAAAGTATATGCCGCGAATCGCAAAGATATAAAACCTAATAAAATTAAGCAATATATAGCACATAGCATAAAAATATATAGCACATAGCTTATAAGAAAATTGGCAGTGCGCACCCGTCGTGGGATGCGTACCGACGAAATAATTAATTATGTTTTTGTTTTATTTAATGTATAAAAAAAAACTCGGATGGATGTACCGTGACCGCGACTAATAGGCGCAGATGGATTTATCTTAACCGCATAGACTCGAACGTTTCTGGATGATCGCAGATGTTTATACAACGGGCTTTTGGTCCAGTGCGCTCATGGCGATTGACTAGCAACGTGGTGTTCGCGTTGTCTGCGTTCTCGCGAAATGTCCGAACGCACGGTCTTACGGGTAGATTTATCGCAATCTGCGCTATTCGAGCGAACAGCGTACCAACCGTAAAAATGATATTATGCCAATTTAGCGCTAAAAAAAAAATAGCCCGATCGTGCGGGCTTTTCCGAGGTCCAATCGTGCGGACTAAAATATAAAATAGGTCCGACCGTGCGGACTTTTCTTTTCTTGTATCTTACGTAAAGAAAGAATAAACTTATTCGTAAATAAAGATATTTTGATAGCAATACGCAATAATAACGTGATATTTTAACGTGATATTTTATTCCATAAATTTATTCCATGTAGGACCATGTTTAGATTTGTCATAAATAATATCACTGTAACAGACGTAAAGTATTAAAGCGTGGCTACTGTAAAGCATTAATTGCGAATACTTTATGATGTTTATTCACTGTATTGTCATCCATGGCGTATTAAAGCATGATCGATTATAAAGCACGCATGGCAATCGATTACATTAATTAGGAATGATATTTTAAATCAATCGATTATAGGGATTTAGAGTTACCGACTTTAGAAATTAATTTCTGCTTTCCGGTAATATGAGAACACGAAACTTGTTTATTCGTGGTCCCACGGATGGCGCCAACTTGTTGAAGCATAATCTGGCGCGGGCTGGATTCAACGACTCTCCTTGGCCGTTAGTCGCCTTCTCGAGCCCTAGTAGACCTGGCAACAAAGAGAACCGTTAGAGGTGGACCCGAGGCCGAGCCCGGGGTCCACCTCCGACGGTCAAGTTAGTATGCTACCGTAGCATAGCAAAAGTGTTAGGTTTAGAGATAACTGCGTGTGTATATATAGGCATGCATTAGGGTTTAGGTGTAGTGCAAGATATGCCGGCCCCGACCCATTCTCGCCCAATCCAACCATACGCCTATAGTATGCAAATGCTATTTGTTTATAAAATATATAATAATTAATCGCTTGTAGTCATTGTGTACTTTATGTGTAAGAAACAATAAAATAGAATATGTATGTAATTATAGATAAAGAAAGAGGTAATCGGCCCACTTCCACGGAAGAAAAAATATAAAAAGTCAAAAGCTTATGGTTGCTACAATTTGAAATGAAAATGAGTATGCACTCTAAAAAATGACATAATGCCCTCATGATTTATTAATTATTACAGATTTGCCATTAATCTAATCTTATTTTGATGACATCAACATGATACATGGATGGCAAAGATTACTTCCTATACTAACTTACATTAAACCACTCACTTACATTAACCCCCTATATATATATATATATATATATATATATATATATATATATATATATATATATATATATATATATATATATATATATATATATATATAGGTGAGTTAAAATAAAAAGACAAATATCCGTAAAAGAATAAAAGATTTTTTTTTCAAAAAAAGTTCACGAAAAATTCCCAAAAAATCCCACAAGATCGGGTATGTTGGTGCATAAAACTTTTGTGAAAACATTTTTATAATTTTGAGTTTTGATACGTTTTTTAATGCACAAAAGCTAATTTTGATGCAAAAAATTTTGATGCACAAAATTTTAACTTGTTTTAGTTTGATGCACAATGTTATTTTGATGAAAAGTCAAAGAAGTTGGGTGCAAAACCAATTTTGATGCACAAAAAAGATTTAATGCTAAACGATATTTTCATAATTTTTTCGGAAAAATATCCACTTTTAGAAAAAGTTTTTCACAACTTTTCATGCACCATCATACCCGATATTGTGGGATTTTTGGGAATTTTTCGTGAACTTTTTTGAAAAAAAATCTTTTATCTTTTACGGATATTTGTCTTTTATTTGATCTTTATCCTATATATATATATATATATATATATATATATATATATACATACTAGGCGAGTACCCGTGCAAGCGGCATCGGTTTTAGCGGCGGTTTCTAGCCGAGTGTCCGCGGCGGCAAGCATCGGTATTCAGCGAGAGTAGTCATGTCTTGCGGCAGTGGTGTCTAGCAGATACACCGCCTAGAGCGGCGGTGTTTAGTTTTCGACAAAATTCCTCCAATGAATAATTTTTTCAAAAAATTGTATATGTATCGCTCAGAATCCTTTTCAAGAGCAATTTTCTTAAGGCATGATTGCACAACAACGATAATAGATTATTGTGTTTTTATGAAGGTATAGGTGGCGACGATTATTTACCCAAGCAAACATCTTATTCAACATGTAATTTTTTTATAGATTGTTGTGGTTTATGGAACTTTTATTTATTTATCTACTTATTTATTTATTTATTATTATTATTTTTGTTGACTAAATTGGCATTCGATTATTGTATTTTTCTGAAGCTATAGTGGTGGCGACGATTATTTCCCGACAAACAACTTATTCAACATGTAATTTTTTTTATAGACTGTTGTGATTTATGGTATTTTTATTTATTTATTTATTTATTTATTATAAAAGTATCAATGACCTCAATTTTATTTATTTGTGATTTAGGAAGGTGTTTGAGAGCACACGGAATGAGGAGCATTTAATATGCCAAAGGTTTATTTTTTCAAACCATATCATCACTTGATGTCATTTGTGAGCCAAAAGTATATGAGCCATTCTATTGGCTTAAGCCATTTGTGAGGTTTTCTTTTTATTGTAGTATGTATTTTAGCGGTATTTTGTGGACCTAATAATATGTCGGTGGTGCTATGAGGAAGGGTGTTTATTAATTGGTAAGTTATTAGTATGTGTATGATGTGTCGTGAAGTGACATACCAATAACGTGTTGTTGGTATCCACGATACATGTGCTCTGAGAGCCTTTTTTTTTTTTTTTTTAAACGAAAAAACAGTTTTCACATCGAAACACTAATACTTATTATAAAGAAGCTTATAAGTACTTTCTCTAGCAAATTCATAAACAAAAAAGTAAGTAATACCAACATTTTTAAAGGGGTCCTACTAATCTTGCACCCCCTAAAAAAATTTTAGGGGGTGTTGGGGTTTCCGTGCCAAATCATTGGGACGACATTGTTTTCCGTGCCTTGTCACTTTCACCCTTTGTTTTTTTTGCAAGTTATATATATTTTTTTTTTACAAGTTCCAGTTTTTTTTTTTACTTATACACTTTTTTTTCTTTACAAGTTTTTAAGTTCCAGTTGTTTACAAGAATCGGTTTTACTTATACAAGTTCCAGTTGTTTAACAAGAATCGGTTTAAAGCTTAAAAAAAGTACTGGAGATTTTTGAGGCTCGATTCGAAGGTTGCAAAGTGAGATTTTATCTCACTTTGCCGTCATTCGGTTTTCATCATCGCCTCGGAAAATTTTTAGGCTCAAAATCATCATCGCCGAAAAAATTTTAGGCTCAAACCCGAAGGTTGCAAAGTGAGATTTGATCTTACTTTACCGCTCATTCGGTTTTATCATCATCGCCTTATCGATCCGAAAAAAATTCAAACCAAAAACATCAAGAATACCAACAACATCAACCCAACATCAGGAATACCAACAACAACATCAACCCAACATCATGAATACCAACATCAACCCAACATCATCAACCCAACATCAAGAATACCAACAACTCAAAAAAAAATTCCAACTGCCATGGCTCAAAAATACCACAGAAAAATTTCCAACTGTCATGGCTTAAAAATTTCCAACTGCCATGGCTCAAAAGAAATTTCCAACTGCCATGGCTCAAAAAAAATTCCAACTGTCATGGCTAAAAATTACCATAGAAAAATTTCCAACTGCCATGGCTCAAAAAAAATTTTCCAACCGCCATGGCTAAAAATTACCATAGAAAAATTTCCAACTGCACCCTACGTACCTTTTTAATTTCCAACTAAACCCGGATAGCTAGTCGCTAAACGCTTTTAGAAGGTAGAATAGTACCGAAAAATAGTGGATTGATATTAAGTCACCATCACATCGACATCTTCACATCATCCTTTATGAAATGATGCACCAAACAAGTTACTTTTAATAAATGAGGTTTATGACAAATTTAGCAATAACCATGGTAAGATTGTCGAGGTGTTTATGCTTCATTTGCTAAGCACACTATAAAACTAAAAGGGACAATATAATCTTGCACCCCATATTTTCCTTCCCATGCACCTCATTAGCTCAAGAATACCAACAACAACATCAACCCATATACCATCACGAAACCGAATCTAAAACTTTAGATCTAGGGCGTCGGTGAGAAATACCGCGTGCCCTATGATAAAATGATCACCTTTCCCGATCTATCGTTTGGTATATGGGGTGAAAAGTTCCGATGGTGCGTAGCCATAATATTGGCCGGAGAAGACGCGGAAAGTTTTTAAGTGGCGGATTTTAGAGAGAGAGAGATTTTGTTAGTGTATTATTTGTGTGAGAGAGAATGAGATAGGAGACAAAAACATTGAATATGTGTGAGACTTTGTTAATGTATTATTTGATGGGGACGTGGGTAAAAACAGGGCGAACCCCGGTCTTACAAAACCATATTTTTTTTTTTTTTTTATCAAAAGTAAATAAGTAAATGTTTGTTAAAAAAGTTTGTTAAAAATTTAATATAAGTTGTAATTTTTTTGTAAAAGTTGTAAATTTTAATAAAAGTTGTAAAATTTAATAAAATTTGTTAAATTTTTAATAAAAGTTGTTAAGTTTTTTTTTTTTTTAAATAAAGTTGTTAAATTTTAATAAAAGTTGTAAATTTTTGTAAAAGAGTATTACTTGTATCGACTCATCCGTTGAACGCCTAATGTCTAACCCTAACATATCGACTCATCCGCTGAATGTCTAATGTCTAACCCTAACATATCGACTCATCGGTTGAACGTCTAATGTCTAACCTAACATATCGACTCATCCGTTGAACGTCTAATGTCTAACCCAACATATCGACTCATCGCTTGAACGTCTAATGTCTAACCCTAACATATCGACTCATCCGTTGAGCGCCTAATGTCTAACCATGTATAGCGACGGGGATGTTTAGACGACGTAGAAAACGTTATTGATTTATATTGTAAATGACAAAACATGTATAGACGACATCGATTTATATTGTAAATGACAAAACATGTATAGACGACATCGATTTATATTGTAAATGACACAATATGTATAGATGATTCTTGATTTATAGCAAACGACTAGTCATCTTTTGTTACGATTTACGCTCCCGCTCGGTTCTTCCTCATGTTTTGTTACGGGAATCGGATGACATTCGATGGAGGGACATTCATTGTGTCAACCACACACCCGCTCGTGTTGAGAGTCCAGTTATGTGCTTTCTTCACAATCTTATGTGCCTCCTCTCCGACTATATCTCCAAGCTGCGAGATGAGGACACTTTATACACGTCTCCGGTTCTTCCTCATCTTTGATCTGACCGTCTCGCGTTGGTAGTATCTGCGCGAGATTGACGATTGAGGAGACGATTTGAGTTAGAGTCTCTGTGGGACGATGGCAAGATCATTGGGCGACTACGCGTCGGGCGTGATTGATCTTAGTTTCTAGTTATATTGTAATTTTGTGAACCATGTATCAACTATTAATCTATAACAAGATTGGTTATTTATGTATTCAAGCTTCTAATTTTGTGAACCATCATATTAATAATTTATGTTGTGAATAATTATACAAATTCTTTTGGCGGATGCAACAACAAAATCCTTACTTGTGTCGTTGTCAACGTGGATTAATAATTGAAAGAACATCCCACCACCCCATACTTGTGGTCCAAGTATTATGCATGTCCTTTCTCAAAGGTAAATAATTAAACGTTTGCTTATTTGCGTAAATATATCAATAACTTGTTTGTTTAGAATACATTTCTTATAATTGTTTACGTCATGTAACTGACCGAGGACTAAAGACTATGGGTGTCGATACTTCATGTGGAAGGAAATATTTCAACAAAAGTACTTTGGTGAAGCCTCTTCTTCAACGCAGTTGCTCAAACTGCTAAACTAAGATACAACGATCAACATGCTATTCATTGAAAACAATTTGTTGCGAGCAAAAATAAAGGCGTTGGAGGCATCACCGAATTGGCAAGAAATCCATTGATCACGCATGTCACCGAGTGGAATACTCTATGAGCTTATAGATGACATTAATAATCTTCATGTGGAGTAGATTTCGTTGTAATATTGAAACATAGTTGTTTTACTTGTTTAATGTTTTATTGTTATTGATTAATTAAATGAAACAAACACACAATTAAAAAGCATAACGTAAAATAAATATCATATAAAACACTACACAATTAAATACACTATACATATAAAAACACTACACAAATAAATACACACTATATATACTCTACAAATAAAACACTATATATATACATTACACAAATATAAATTATACACAAACACAAAACAAAAAACTAAAACTAAAAAAAAAAAAAAAAAAAAAAAAAAAAAAAAAAACTAATCATTGGGCCAATGATTGGCCTACTATGGGTGCAAAGGAAGGATTTCATGATTGCAATATTAGATCACCCCTTTAAAGTAGCATAATCATATGACATGTTTCGATAAAAGAATAAAATATCACCAATACTTTTGGTCACCACTTTACACAAAGAATCTTAAGAACATGGCCAACTTGACAAAAGAACATGCATGTTACATCCCATAAAGATTAAACAATAACAAAACAAAGCAAAAAATAAATAACTCAATAAATATTAATCTTTACATTACCAAAGAATTGTTAAAACATATCATAAATAAATCATCAATCTCAAAAGGAAAAAAAATAAATCCCCAAACTCAAAAATAAAAAAGTCAAAACCTAATGAATGATATAAGTCAATGCTAATGCAACCACCATCAATACATATGCTACTCCTTGATCAATTGCAGCCCCTAGAAAAAAATGAAAACAAAAATTAATATTCAAATTAATTACATAAAAAAACAATTATAATTAAAATCGACTCCAATATAAACTTTGTAAGGCTACCCCCAATAACAACCCTTACCGACCATTATTTTTTTCATCACATCGCCTTTTCTCTCATGCGACTCCACACACAACCTTTTAGGCACAATAAGTCAACCTACACTAAAAACATACCCCACAAAATAACTTTTAAATAATTAAATACACACACACACACAAACAAACACTCAACCTCATCTCCAATAGGTTGGGACCTCAACCCACATCTCCTTCAACCTCCTCCCACCCTCATTTCCACAACAATGCCAACTAAGTGCAACCTCCTCCAACCCAATAGGTTGAGGCATTATTATGGGTAGCTAACAAATTAAAATATTAAAAAAGTAAAAAATTTCCAACTTTTCCTACTTTTTCCAACTTTATCAAACTTTTGACTACTTTCTCATCTTTTTCCAACTTTTTCAAAAAAAAATATAATTTTTTAAAACAATATTTTTTTTTTCAATTACTTCAAATTAAAAAAAATCAAAGTCAATAATTCAAAATTTTAAAAACATTTCAAATTTCAAAAAAAAAATCGAAGTTTAAATTTTATTAAAAAAACAAAATTTTAACTTTTTGAACTTTTTCCATCTTTTTCAAAATATTAAAAAAGTAAAAAATTTCCAACTTTTCCTACTTTTTCACCTTTTTCCAACTTTATCCAACTTTTGACTACTTTTGAGTTTTGACTACTTTTAATTTTTCCAACTTTTTCAAAATATTAAAAATTTCAACTTTTCAAAATAATTTTTAAAACTATTTCAATTTCTTAAAACTATTTCAATTATTTTAAATTAAAAAAATCAAAGTCAATAATTTTATTTCTAATTATTTCAAATTTCCAAAAATATTAAAAATGAATTTTTAAAATTCATGAATTTCACTAATTAAAATTTCAAAATATTTCAAATTTCAAAAGGCGTAAACTTTATTATAACAAAATTTAAGACGTAAACACCAACCATTATTAAAACAATTTACATATGATATTGATATTAACATTAACAATAACCATTATAAGAAATATTAACAACAATTTCAAAAATAAAGCATACTATTTCCAGTAAAAAATATGATTCGGGCTACTATTCCGGATACTTGTCCGGCAAGAGAAGAGGCTGCAAAAAAATATAAAAATGTTAGATCTACAAACTTAAAATCATTAGATCTACAAAAAAATCGGATCTATAGAATAAAAAACTTATGGATCTTTATAAAAAATTAAAAGATACGGATTTTTACAAAAAAAACTTAAAAAATACGTATTTTATTACGGATATTTAAATAAAATTATGGATATTTAAATAAAATTACGGATATTTAAATAAAATTACGGATAAAAAATTTAAAAAATACAGATTTTTACGGATATTTAAAAAAATAGATTTGTCAAAAAAAATACGGATATTTAAATAAAAATAGATCTAAAAAAAATCAATAAATCTACAAGTAAAACATTAGATCTAAAAAATTACGGATCTTTGAAAAATAGAAATTAAATAAATATGTATTTGAAAAAAAGAGATCTAGAAAAAATCTGGATCTTTAAAAAAAATTAAAACTTACGGTTGTATAAAAAAAATACGGATTTTTTAAAAAAAAACTTAAAAATACGAAACTTTAAAAAATAAATCTATAAAAATCAATAGATCTAATAATAAAAGTCGGATATTTATGAAAAAAAAATAGATCTACACAAAAAAAATATATAGATTTAAAAAAAAGCTAAAAAACGCATATTTATGAAAAAAAAAATTACGTAGCTATTTTTTTATCACAAAAAAACGCGTATTTATTAAAAATAAAATACGGATCTATTATTTAAGACCAAAAACAGCGTATTTAACAAAAAAAAAGTTACGGATCTATTATTTTTAAGACCAAAACGCGTATTTAACAAAATAAATTACGGATCTATTTTTTAAAACCAAAAAGCTGTGATTTAACAAAAACAATTACGGATCTATTTTTTTAAAGACAAAAACGATATTTATCAAAAGAATATTTTAAAAACGATTTATTAAAAAAAAACGATTATTAAAAAATACGGATCTAATATTTTTAAGACCAAAAAACACGTATTTAACAAAATAAATTACGGAACTATTATTTTAAAGACAAAAAAAAACGCGTATTTAACAAAAAAAAAATACGGATGTATAAAAAAAAATGTACCAAATCGCCGGTAGGGTGGTGGCGCCGGTATGGTGATGGCGCCAGTATGGTGGTGGCGCCGGTATGTGGTGGCGGCGGCGGTAGAGAGTTTTTATTGTGTGAGTTTTTTTTGTGGTTGGGTGAGAGTTTTTATTGTGTGAGTTTGTTTTTGTGAGAGTTTTTATTGTGTGAGTGTTTTGTTTTTTTGTGTGTTTTGTTTGGTTGGGAGATGAGAGTGGTGTAAGTGTGTGTTTTTTAAAGAGGAAGTAAATAGAAATGGATTATGGATGTTTATTTGTATTGGTTTGTTAGGATCGGATGATGGTTGTTTGGTAATTTTAAGGATTGGATGTTGGTTTTGTGTGTAAATTGGGCTTGGATGTAGGTATGGGTGGTGAATCTTAAAGATTGAGGGTTCGGTTTTGGTTCAGATATGCATGCTTTATAAGTAGTATATATATATATATATATATATATATATATATATATATATATATATATATATATATATATATATATATATATATATATATATATATATATATACTAAGCGATACCGTGCCTAGCGGCATCGGTTTCTAGCGCAAACAATGTCTAGTTTTCGACAATAGTTTTAAGATGCGATTAATTATACTTTGACAAAGCGGTATTTGTAGAGTACGCCTTGCGGCAATGCATGTCTATTTCACGACAAATTTTCGCAATGATTATTGTGCTTTCGACAAATTTTATTTGTAGCGCTAAAGAATCTTTCTCAAATTCTTGTTTTTCGATGGCGTGATTGTATAGCAACGATAATGTATTTTAGTAAAATTGATTAACCGATCATTGTGTGCAAGTATTTTTTCGAATGCATTGTTTTAAGTTGCAGTATTCTATTATGAATGTAATGGCATGCTTGCATTGTAGCGTTAGTGAATTCTTTTGGAAGAAAGATTACATGGTTGCATTGTTCTTTACATCGTCAATATAAGTGTATTTTTGATAGCATTGTTTTTTAGTTGTAGTTTAAAAATGTATGATATTCTCGCCGTCTTAAATTAATAGTTCACGTTTCATTTTGACATTGCATTTTTGATAGCATTGTTTTTAGTTGTAGTTTAAAATGTATGATATTCTCGCCGTGTCAAATTAATAGTTCACGTTTCATTTTGACATTACCCATTTTGATTTTACACTTACCTTGTTTAAATATGTCCTTCAAATTCCAAGAGTTTGGACATTCAAGACTTTGTAAATCTCAAAATGTCAAAACCTATATTGAAAGTATTTACATGAAAAATGATATATGAGCCTAATTAAATAGACCTAATTGTAAACCTACAATTTGTGTGATTACACGTGTACTACAATGATAAATTCAAATTATCGTTTTTGTTATTCCTAATTTGCCCCTAATAAATTGATAAACAAGTTGGTTATCTCGTCCCTTTCTCTCTCGCAAATCGTAATTGTTTTTCCCGATCATGGTTTTGTGTTACCGTGATCCATGATCTTTAAATACTTTTATATTCTCAAGTAGTATCATTTGAGTAGTGGTTTGTTTTCTTGTTTAGAAAATAGGTAGTATCTTGTTATGTAAGCTTTATACCTATGTAACAGGCTGAGATATGGGATTCCACTAATATCCATTGTACTTAAACGTTTTTTGGTTAATATACTTACCAGGGTGCAAGATTACTCCCCTTTACCCAAAAAAAAACAAGTAGCATCATTAGTATTGATGGCCCAGTTATCTTTTTATAATCTTGAAACTGTATCATTCATGAAATTTAGAATAAATCCGGACGGTCATGTGGGATCATTTATAACTTTTATTGTCTATAATATAAGAGATCAGTTCATGACTTCATGTGAGTGATTATAATTACAAAAGGACATAGAAAGCCTAAATAAATTGGCTGCGTACAAATATCAGAAAATACAAATATGATGAAAGAGTAAATTTGAAAAAAGTATTTAAGTTGTCAAGGTTAATGACAAGTGTTACAATCAAAATATTAAGTTGTTAATCCTTAGATCCGGACTCCTATCTTCAGCAGAATCAAAGTCACCAACAAGGTTTTTCTTATTAAAACAATCAAAGTCACCAACATAATTTCAGCATAATTCATACTTCACAGAATTCCCAACAATCCTCCCCTAAACTGGAATTTGACATGGTTAAGTTCCAGTTTCCTGATAGTACTTTAACGCTTCAGAACTTGAGGATTGTACTCGAACATCATCAACAGCAAAGAATCCCAATAAGAACATCTCTATGATGACAAACTTTGAAACTCCAGATCTTTGCAGCAACAAATGACAAAAGATACATCAAAACATATTAGTTTCATACTATTCTCATCACATCCAGGTGTGTTAACACCTGTGAGAGGTGAATCATTGAAAATAATGGATTTGATGTCTCTTTACCAATAGCCATCACTACTGGAGTAGCCAAATGTTTCAGTTAATAATTAACACAATCAAAGTCACCAACAAGGTTTTTCTTATTAAAACAATGATCCTCTATGGATCTTTTCCTTCTCTCTAAAGAGTTTTCCTGGAATGTTTTCTCCAGAGATTTTCTTTTTGTTCAAGTCTACCTAATACAAAAGACATCAGTTCCTTTTATACACAAGGAACCCTAAATAAAACAATAATATAAAATAAATGCATATCACTACCTAAAATAGCTCATGCATATCCTAACAAACTAATACTGAATAACTATATCAGTAGAAATACTATAGAATACGCTGAATAACTATCTCCGCGAAACCATCTACACGGTTTCCTATCTTCGCAGAATCCATTCTTGATGAGATTCCAGCTTCACTACTTGAAGAGAATTATGTCTCACAGATTCAACACTTCTTCATGAGAATCCTTCACAGATAATTTCAAAGATAATTCATACTTCATGAGAATTCCCAACAATCCTCCCTAAACCGGAATTTGACATGGTTAAGTTCGGTTTCCCGATAATACTTTAACGCTCGAACTTGAGGATTGTACCGAACATCATCAACAAAGCAAAGAAGTCCCAATAAGAACATCTCTATGATGACAAACTTTGAAACTCCGGATCTTTGCAAAGAATAAATGACAAAAGATACATCAAAACATATTAGTTTCATACTATTCTCATCACATCCGGTGTGTTAACACGTGAGAGGTGAATCATTGAAAATAATGGATTTGATGTCTCTTTACCAATAGCCATCACTCATCGGAGTAGCCAAATGTTTCAGTTCGAAAACTATGGTACACCGATAACCATCTCGATTTATTAGCAAATCAAGAACCATGAACGGATTTGATATGTCTTTACCGTAGCCGCTTGCTCAGACTAGTCAATTCTTGGATTCCAAAGGAATAAACCATGGTGAATTGATGACCATACAACTCTCGAGAATTAAGCATGGGTGGTTGCATACCCTATGATTTTGAGCAAACCATTACACTATCAATGATTTGATGTGTCTTTACCAAAGTCTGCACTTTGGACTAGCTAACTCTTTGACATACACAAAGTATATCGTGTGAGTCAATAACCAAAAATTTACAACAAACACCAAGAAAAGTTAGATAAAACCAAAACATATATTTTTTTTTTTTTTTTTTTTTTTTTTTTTTAACTAATAAAATAACAAAAGAAAACAAATATTACACGTAATATTACAATCAAGATGAACCTTTATGTGATAGAAGTTGATTCTTAATCAAACCAACACATTGAGTAGCATGAAGGTCATCATTTCCAACCGGATTAGGAGGCACTTTCATCTTGTGTCTCAAAGAATCTTTCCATAAAAATATCGATAAAGGATAAAGCCTATCGATAGCATCATACAAATCATCCCACATGTAGTCCGAACTACATGAACACAAGGCAAAGGATAAAACCTCCAACTTTCAATCTCCCATTTATGAGAATTCTTCCAAATAGAGTACCCTTGACCATTTGGAGAATTTGAATCAAACATAACTCAAGATCACCTAACGAGATATAAACCGGACCCAGTTGCTTGATGAAACTTATAATCTCGAATCACATGATCATAAAGCATTTTCAAATCATGTCGATTCACTAAATGAAGAATATCTTTCAAGAAGTTAAACTCAAAACAAGATCATCCAAATTTAGACACGTTGTTAGCTTTCCGACTTTCCAATCAACCAATGTCACATGAGTTCCTTCATGAAAATCATCAACAGTTCCAACTTCAATAAAAGTAGACTCATCACCTTGATATCAAAATCGATTACTATTTGAAGCCTGCTTCTTAGCCAATGTCGTAACATCTTGTAACCAAACTCTGTTCCATATCATCACTATTTTCGCATCTAATCAGAATCGCCTCCGAATCGTAGAATCATTAAGTCTACATTGGACAACATTTCGTAAGAAATCAAGGAAGATTCACAGAACCATCCATAGCGTATAGTAATAACATCGAGAAGTTGTATCGCCGGGAACAATCAAGATACCATCAAGGCAAAACAAAGATCAAAATTATCCACAATTTCAATCGTTTTACTCTCGTAACAGAGGAACATCGGTCATTGAATCACGATTTTCCAATAGAGAAGAAGAAGTAGTACCTTGTGAAGAAAACTTCATAACCGATTATACTCGAATCAAAGTATCATCGCACCAAGTCATGACTTGCTTCATGGATAAACCGAATTATGCATAGAAGCATTCTTCACAACTCTTCTCATATAGTTCCTCTCCGAGCAACTGTCATAGGTTTTTCTCTTTTGGCTTTATTTCTCTGATCAATAAGAGCTCTTCTCTTAGCAGCAGATTCTAGCTTTCTTTGATTCCCAAGTGCCCTCATTTTATCCACAAAATCATCATCATTAAAGGAATCTCCTAAGATAAGTTTTGCTAGATCGGGATCAAGCACCTTGAGAAATATAACCATCCCATCGATCATCAAGAATAGGAAAGAATGCATCAAGTTCGATTTCTTCGTGAGACAAATCGAAGCATACCGATCTTGAAGAAACTTAGCCACAACACGACTCTTCCGAATATCTTCATAATCAAGCAAACATTCCACCGAGCTTGATATTGTTCTTTAGTCACCGTACTCACTTCAAGAAATCATCAATCACAGATCCTCGTCTGCCTCGGAAGATGTCTCACAGTAACCAATTTCAAGCAGAACCAATGTGAGCTTCAAGAAACAATCAAACCCACATCGAGGAAATAGGTTGAGACAAATCCTCAACTCGGTGTAGAGAAAACTTCGTGAGAAGCATTCAACTTATACGCTCTCCCAAAGAAGAAAAACTCTTCATCATCTACAAGGTGAAACATTTGAATGTTCGTAAAGATGAAGTTTGACCATCGGTAACCTCTTTCACGAAACCATCGGAGATACATCCTTCATATTTAGCTCCTTTGATGTGTCACAGATACCTTATCCAAAGAATGTCTTCTTCTTTACTAGTATATAGAATAGGCTCCTTACTAATCTCCTTTCTTCGTGAAGATTTAATAATAGAAGAAGAAACATTAGATGTTAATGCCACATCGACCAATATATCAAGAGACTCATTAAGACTCTTCACCTCCTCTCGTAAGAAACTAAACATCTCTTTACCCTTCCGACTTAACAAATTCTCCAAGTGTTCAACTTTAGCCTCAATTCCACAATCTTGACCAAGAGCGAGACTTGGTTTCATCGGGTTCTGCCTTAAGACCACCACCTCACCGTAAGCTTGTTCACCGATCATATAATGATGTAAGTGAAATAGGATCTTCATCACCCATGTGAATATTCGTGGAGGAATTGAACTTCATTAGACCTGCTGTGTACAACATTAACCTCGATCAACATTAGAGCATCCTTCACCAAAAGGAGTTCTCACAGACTTGGTGTAGGCAATCTGTCAAGATCAACCGAACTTCATCAATTTGATCCTCGAACTTCTTCAAATTTATCCCGAACTTCTTCAATGTGAACTTGAATAAATGTCGACTAGAACATGGTCTTGGTGAAAGTATAGATGCTTCAAAGAACAAGAAGGACCTCATTACCATCTACCAAAGAGTTTCAAGAATAGGATTGAAGAAGGTAAACCTACATTAAGCTCATTATCGTCACATTCTCCCGAGGTAACATGGCATCTAACAACGGATAATGTGTCCCTTCAAACTTAGTCCTCATTGAAGCAAATAACTTGGGAGTCGAACACTTATGGGATGAAAGGCCGGGTTTGTGTAGAAACATTCAATATTATCTCAGAAGAACCTAGGTACATCAAAACTTACCCTTTTTCCTAGTGATGTTTTCTACCATATTATCAAAGATATACTTAGAGAAATTATAAGTTAGACCCTTAGATAAGCAAACAATACCACATCCGGTTGTGTTGAAAATTGATCCCGCCTTCCGGATTTATTGCTTATGCATTGCAACAAAGTATGAACCAAGAACCTCCACATAGGACATAGCTTATTTTTCAACCACATATCGTCCTCGTCTTTTGATATCCAATAGCTCTAAGTCCTTCAAGCACCATAGTAGAATCGTAATGATAAACCCCATTTTCATCATCCAAGCGAAGTTGTCTTCGATCAAATCTTCGTCACCACATACACTTGTCCATCAACTTCAAAGAACTATCTCAAGATCTCCTCTCTTTTCGCCGACGCCCAAAATTGAGTAATCAAGTTTCATATATAGCATCGTGAAAATGCGCCAATGCATATACAATCTTTGATCTTTGTAAGAAAGAAATCATCGCCTATAAAGCTCATCACCTCGAGCAGTACCAAGAAAAGCAACCTTGTTATGATCGTGTTTAAATTGAAGTGCCATGAGAGATTTTGAGGATTAGGGTTAGGATTTTGCACAAAAGGAAGTGTTTTTAATGATAATAATAAGTTAATCACTTATATGTGGAGCGAAAATATGTCAGAACGAATAAATAGAAATTTCCAAATTTAGTCAAAGTTGACCAAGAATGACGGAACTTACTTTTACTTAAATTCACTTATAACTTCGGTAGAGAATGACAAACCATTCTGTCAAGTAGAATACTCAAGAGAATCAAATGACTTACTCATTTAAGCTTCAAGAATATCTTTTAACCGCTTTCACCCACACGCATTAAATCTCTTACCACTTGAACCCGCTTCTATAAACAATCCCAATGCACCTTGACTTCTTCATCAAAATCCCAAATAATATATCAAACCCTAATCTCTTCAATTCTTCAAAATTAACCATAATCATCATGAGTACTAACCTTGAGATCATAGATCTCACAACAACATCCTCATCATCATCCTCATCATCTAGTGAAGATACCAATACATGGTTTAACTATTTTCCAAAACCATATCCTTTACCAAAGAAATCACCTTTTCTCTCCTCATCGAAGATGAAAGTGTTGAGAAACCAAGTATATCTCGCCGGAGATTCGATGAAACCTATAATGAGGGAACATCTTACTCCTAACCCTCAAGACCTAGACCTCAACGAAGGTCACGGGCCAAAATCCTCCACTTCCTATGGGAAGAAAGGTGGTGCTTGGTCTCTGGCATCATGTTTGGTGCATCATCACATATCGTACGAGGAATGGAAAAGGAAAATGTAAGTTGATGTATGATTGAAAGAGTAGATGATGCACAAAGAAAATCTTTCCTTCTCATCTCTCCGCCACAATCGCCTTCTTCGCTTTGCATCAATCCATCCTCCATTTTGATCCTTAGCATCCGTTAGGGTTGGTTATGCTTTCCAAAGGCATAGCGTGATTTAGCCAAAAGATGCGAGCGATCCAGCATATCCAACAGCCTATTAGTGTGAAAGATGCGAGTCATACTCATCGTGCTCATCTTTAGATGTTGGAATAGATGATATGTAATAGATTAGGACTATTAGATCATGTAGATGCTTTTGATGTTGCCAAGACTTGTAACTGTAAGTCGTAAACTGCTTCTTGAATGAATGAATGATCTATTTGCTCGTATTTTTTGATCGACTCATATAACTTCAAGATTTCAACTTCGTGAGAAACAAATAATACACTTCAAAGACAATGAAATCTGGAAACCAACTTAAGCTTTCTTGATCAAACACAACCGATCGTGAGACAACCATTCTCGCAAAACAAACACGTAAATATACACAAACAAACATAGAAACACACTAAAATTACATTAGCAAGTTGAGTAAGTTAAAACTATCAAATATACAAAATTACATAGCAAATGCAAAGTTATACATAATCCTCCCGAGGCATATGCCTCCCCGAGGTTTACGCCTCCCCTTAAACTTTGCGGCTAAGGGTTACATGCTAATATGGACCACAAGGTGTTGAAACCTTGGTCCTTCAAAAGCCTTAGTTAACAGATCACCACATTATCATCGATGAATTTTGACCACATTTATCAAATTTTATCATATGCATCTCTTATAAAGTGGTGCTCGATTTCAATATGTTTTGTTCGATCGGAAAACTGGATTTTTAACAATGCATATAGTACTTTGATTATCAATAAAATTGTTGTGTTCATGAAATTGTACCCATAATCCAACAACCGATTTTGAATCCAAAGAACTCGTCCTGACATAAGAATTAGCGTGAGCAGCCCACATACTGCTTCAAGAGATGAGGTAGCCAATAGTTTGTTTCAGACCGCCAAGAAATCAATCTCTTTCCAAGGAATTGGCAACCTCCAGGTGGACTCCTATCCAGATTAGCACCAAAGATAGTCACTATCACTATAAGCTTCCAACTTAAAAGGAGACTCTTTGGGTACCAAAGACCTAGAAAAGGTTGGCCTTTAAGGTACTTAAAGATCTTCTTTACAAGATTGAGATGGGAAGTCATGGAGTAACTTGATGTCGCGAACAAACACTCACAAAGATAAGTAATATCAGCCCGAAGTCAGTATACATCAAAGACCCAATCATAGACTGCATAAATGAACATTCACAGTGGATCGCCTTCATTATTGGTCTTTGACTTTGAGCTTCATAAGGTGTAGTAGCAACCTTACACCCTCCATACCAAACTTCTTCAATATGTCCTCACATATTTGTCCCGACCGATAAAGATACCATCGGTTCACCGAACTTGAAGACCCAAAAGAAAGTCATCTCCCATTGCACTCATCCGAAACTCTCCTTCATAAGCTCCTCAAATTCTCGCACTAAGCTTCCTTTGTGGATCCAAAGATAATATCATCCACATAGACTTGCACAAGAATAATGTCATGGAATTCTTCTTAGGAAAAGAGTCTTATCAATTGCACCTCTTCAGTAACCATGCTTCAGCCAGAAATGTAGAGCCTAGCATACCGAGCTCGGGTGCCTCGATGTAGTCCATAGAGAGCTGACCACCTTATAAACATGATTAGGATGATCGGATCTTCAAATCCTTTAGGTTGAGTGACATACACCTCTCTTCAATTTCACCATACAAGAAGGCTCCTTTAACATCCATTTGATAGACCATAAAGCCCATATAGGATGCATAAGCTAAGAAAATTCAGATAGCCTCAACTCTTGCCACCGGTGCAAACACTTCATCATAATCTATCCTCCTCTTGTCTATAACCCCGCAACTAACTCGGCTTTGTTTTAATGACAACACCTCTAGCATCTCTTATTCTTCGTAATCCATTTTGTCCCAATAGCATACTTACCATCGTAGTGGTACCAATATCCAAACTCGTTGATTTTGAAATTGTTGCATCTCATCCTCGCATAGCTTCAAGCCAACTTGAGTCTTCAAGAGCCCGAGTAACACCGTTGGTTCCACTTGTGAGAGAAAACAAGCAAACAGACAATGTTGATAGTCCAGATGATTGTCTCTCCGTTGATTTGAGACATAAGAGACAAAAAGCCACCGTCCATATTTAGAACGCGCCACGGTGCCTCTTGTTCTAACAGAGCATTAGGATCACCAATAATATTAGACCGTGGATGTACATTATTGATCCTTGTTGTAGTGGTGGTGTTGACATCAATGGAATCATCAAGATTAGTCATGAGGTTCAAAGTCGAGATCATAGGAAGCGTGTTGAAGATGCGCTTTAGGTTGATGATGACCAAGATCTCAAGGTTTTGGAAACCTTGTATAAGGTTCACCAAGATCCGTTGACACTTTAGTAGACATAGGAGTAGTGGCACCATGTCTTCAAATTTAATTGGAGAGTGAGGAGAAACAGAACTATCTTCACAGAATTGAAGTTTCACGAGAGCTTCATTTGTACTATTTTCAACATTCCTCTCAAAGATCTAAATTGGTCATACACTTGTTTCTTCATCCGCAAGGTCCTCAAAGATAATAGAATTCATCTTCACCCACATCAAGATAATCTTAGAAGTGTCACCTACAAAATTGTTAGGAGAGAAGAAGGTACTACAATGGTTGTTCATCATCGACCCACTCACGTAATTAGCATCCAAAGTGTCTCAGATTAGGAGTTGAAGATGCTTCAGAATCAGATTTTGATCAACTTTATGTCTAGCATATCCCAAGTAATCACCAAGTAGTCAAGATCAAATGACCAAACATGACCTTGGCCTTGAACATTAGGCTTGTCTTCAAGATACCTCGATTCAATGTCTCCTCAATCTTCTTTGCAGATACATTATAAACTCGTATGCCTTACTATGAGCGTAATACCCCACAATGTAGCCATCATCGCCTTTCTCATCAAATTTGCCCAAAGGATCACCGGTATTTAAGATTGTCACCGACACCAAACGGTTTAAGGTAATGAATAACAGAACTTTTCCAAAAAGAAGTTCATATGGTGTTTTAAGATGTGGTCTAGTAATGGACACCTATTGAGTACATAACAAGTCGCACCATGACAAATTTCATCCAAAACATGGTAGGAAGTTTAGAGTCGCTAGCATTGATCTTGCGTACTCTATTAAGGTTCTATTTTTCTTTCTCGCCACCCATTTTGTCGAGGGGTTCTTGGAGTGCTATAGTCCCTTTGATTCCCTTTAACCGCAGAGTTCTATCGTAATGGCATTTTTGAACTCGTACCATTATCACACCTAATTCCTTTCACCTTTTGTTCAACCGATTCTCAATAAGGGTAATAAAGTCTTTCAATATTTCGTATGTTTCATCTTTGGTTCTTAGAAAGAATACCCAACAAAATTTACTAAATCCATCGCTGATCACCGGACAAAAATATTTATGATCAATGCTTCACTCTAGTTGGACCAAATGATCCATATGAAGCAACCAAGAGGTTCAAAATAATGGTTATCACTGTATCAGAACACCTTCAGGAGGCTCAGGTCGCTTTCTTTGTTGCATGCAACACGTTATGATCATTGGTGAATACTTTGGTGAAGTCCTCGAACAAGGCCCGCTTAGAGAGTCTGGTTGATGGTCTTGAAATTGACATGGGCCATCCTTCTCGTGCCATTTCGTGGACTCATCCACGTATGCTTTAGCCACCAAACATGTTAAGTCACCGCGGTTTGACATTTGTTAAGTTGAATGTATACAAATTGTGACTACGAGGAACCTTCAAGAGAATTGAAGTATCTTCGGGAGTTTGAAGTCTTTAGACAAGACAAGACATTCATCCTTCGTGAAGAGTACTTTGTTCTAGTGTCACAAATTGTGAGATCGAAACAAATTGAAGTGTTGAAGTTCCTTAACATAGTAAACATTCTCAAAGTCCAACTGAGGTGTTTTGATGGTCCCTTTCCTCGTAATTCGTCCATCACTTCCTCCAAAGGTTACATTGCCTCCACCTTCAATAGGTATAAAGTTATGCATCATGTCCCCTGCTTCCCGACATACTTCTAGAACAACCACCGCCAACAATTCCAACATCTTTATGCTTAAGGGATGATCCTACAACAACAAAAATATACAAAGAATTAGTACGATGAGGCTCAAGTCATTGTCGACTTGAACCTCGCCTTGTGGATCATATGAGTTGTGCCAAGTAGAAGTATAAGATCCACTATTGTTCTTGGGTTTCAATGAAACTTAGATCTCGCTTATTCCAAGAACAACTCATTGAGGTCTTGATGAAGATCCCAAGATTCTTTCCCATTAGTCATGTGGTTAACATATCTAGGCCAAAAACCATTTTAAAATATTCACCGTTGGTTGAACATATGGTTTTCCAAGTGATCTTCTCCAAGGAAAGATGTATAATAATTAGAAGCTTCAGGAACATAAGGTGGTATATCATTAACATTAGTCCACATTGGTCTAGATTTCTGAATCACCACACCTACTCATTCTTTGCTCATGATAATCACAATCCTTAATTAAATGAGATTTACTTCCACACACAAAACATTTCTTCAAGAGAAGATTTATTCAAACCAAAAGAAGTATTCTTACAAGCAAAAGTATTCAAACCAAAACCATGAAAAGAATTGTTTTTAACAAAGATTATTATGCAAAGAATTAAAAGCAAGTCTTCGAGGCAACTGCCTTGAAGGGCATTCCTCGGCAAAGAACTCATCATGCTTATTGGTAGTCTTAGGTGTGCAGTGGGTGAAGACTTGGGAAGGTCGACTTGGGAAGGTCGGACTTGTCATTTGAATCACACTGTAGACCCTTGCTTGGAGGACTTGTCACAAGTAACACAAGAGACAAAGTCATTAGTAGAAGTATTAGGGTCGGTGCAAGTCTTTTGACTTTTTGCCATACAGATGGTGTGATCCATCAAAGTCATTAGTAGTGGAAAGGTCAATGGGCATGTGCTCACCTCTAATTGGTCCACTAACAAAGATGTAGGTCACCTTCTTCACAAAATGTGCTAGGCCACCGGTGTAGATCTACGGTGTCATCCCTAGCTTCTAGGCCTACATATTTTTAAAACCTAAAGCCACAAAGAGAATTGGGAGCTTGACTGCTATAAATGAGACTAGCCAACTTACTACCATTCATCATCCACTCATTATTCCTAGCAATTTCCTCCTTAAGTTTTTCCTTAAGCTCTAGATTTTCCGACTCTACATCCGCTCTTAATTTCTCGCACCATTTTAACTCATTTGTAGACATTCGAGATCTCTTCTAAAACACCTATTTTCTCACCATAAGCTATTTCATTCTTCCAGAATCAAACCTTTTGTCTTTCTAGTGTTTTTAAAGCCTGCTTATAAGCTTCTACTTCCACATAGTATTCATTATATTTTGGTTCCATAATATCATAAGCTTGTTTGAGTTCATTATAACGCCACTACAACCAAACAAACAGCTTTGTACCGAGAGATGCCCATCAAGGCAACTGACCATGCCTATCCTCCTCGGGCAAGTACAACCGCAATCAACCCAACATTCTCGTAACCATCATTGTCATCCTCCTCATGTTGCTTCCAAATCCACATTGCTATCAAGAGTGACCAAAGCAGCTTGAACCTCTTGAATTTCCTGATCCTTCGACACCGATAAGTGGAGTATCTTGTCTCATCACCAACTTTTCCGCCTTTGCATTTCTAGAAAAGTGACCCATCCGCTGGCATGTGAAGCATTTAACCTTCTTCTTGTCAAACCTAGTTGGATCACGCCCTTTGAACCCAAATCTTCCGCCACTTTATGCCAAAGTTCTTGATATCCATGGAAATCATGGCCACTTGCCACTTCACCTTCATCTCTTCCATGTCAAGAGGGTCCACCGATCAAAATCCTCATAAGCCGCCTCGCCGAGGATCATAATCAAGAAGAAGGTTCCAAGTACATCTTCCATAATTCCACCGGATCTAGGAAGAGAGCTTGATGAAGGAGCAAAGATTAGATGATGATGGATATGAGCTTGGAAAATAGTTCGACTTTGGAGTAGAGGCTCCAACAAATGCAGATGACTCGCAGAGAAGATGATCGAAAGGGCTTCTCACATCATGTTCAAGAGCTTTAAGCTTGTTTGTACCATCAAATGTCATCATGTCCAAACCACCTTTAGCTTTTAAAGCTATGCTCACATGTAGCCGTGGATGGAGGTAATGACTCTTAAACTTAGAGTTACTAGCCATCATTATCCTGGCTTTAGCCTCAAGTCGGTGCAACCGACTCAAGATCTTGTGAAACTTATCATAGCCCTTGTAATTCTTCCTCTTCGTAGATCCAAAGTCCCAAACTGCTGTCTCGAGCATGGACTTCTTCGCCTTCTAGACCTCATTCCCACCGAACTTTGCTTTAATAGCAACCATATATCCTTGGCATCATGCATGAAGTGAAAATCACTCAAGTGATCCTCGTGAATAGCTTATGTAAGAATAGTTCTCGACCTTTGTTTCTCTCTCGAACCGCTAGCAACTCTTCAAGAAGCTTTGGGAGGAACATTAATCATGTTCCCAAGAAAGATCGTGGTAGTTCTCTTCAAGTCGCTCCTCTTCAAAATTATCTCGCCATAGATTCCAATCAATGTTGGAACCAGCCTGCATCTTCATAGCCCAAAGATCATATTCCTCCCTTTTAAGGTAAGGAAACTTAGCATTGCTATTAGCAAGACTTAGTTGCCGCAGATGGGTGGAGTTTTGTTGTTGGTGAGTTCGGCCAAAGATCCGAACCGGTGCATGGTGTTATTGTAATGGTTGTATTGGTGTTAAGAAAAAGCTTGTCCTTAGTATCGTAGAGACTCTCACGAGGCTCTGATACCACTTGTTAATCCTTAGATCCGGACTCAACTAGGGTATAATAACAATGATTGAATAGATGCACAGCGGATAATAATTAACACAATCAAAGTCACCAACAAGGTTTTTCTTATTAAAACAATGATCCTCTATGGATCTTTTCCTTCTCTCTAAAGAGTTTTCCGGAATGTTTTCTCCGTAGATTTTCTTTTGTTCAAGTCTACCTAATACAAAGACATGGGCCTTTTATACACAAGGAACCCTAAATAAAACAATAATATAAAATAAATGCATATCACTACCTAAAATAGCTCATGCATATCCTAACAAACTAATACCGAATAACTATATCGTGAGAAATACTATAGAATCGAATAACTATCTCCGTAAACCATCTACACGGCTTCCTATCTTCAGCAGTAATCCATTCTTCAAGAGATTCCACCACTACTTTGAGAATTATGTCTTCAGCAGATTCAACACTTCTTCAACAGAATCCTTCAACAGATAATTTCAAGATAATTCATACTTCATGTAATTCCCAACATAAGTCTCTTTTTAGGTCGATATGTCAAATCTCATCTACAATTTTAAAAGTTTGAAAATTTTAAAACCTACAACATTTTCAAAATACTTCAGATTTCAATAAAGTTACGCTTTTACACTATTTACAATTTCACGAGTCTCAAAATGTCAAAAACCTTCACTTTCAAAACATTTCAATTCTCAATATCATAAAAGATCAAAAGTTTCTAAATACTTCAGATTTCAATAAAGCTACGCTTTTACACTATTTACAATTTCACGAGTCTCAAAATGTCAAAAACCTTCACTTTCAAAACATTTCAATTCTCAATATCTTAAAAAGATCAAAAGTTTCTAAATAAAATTTATAAAATTTTCAAATTAGCATGGATGATTTAAAAGCTTTAAAATATTTGAATTCTCAAAGGTTTTGCAATTTCACAATTTCAAAATTTTTATATTGTCAACATATACAAATACACCCGATAAGCTTACATTATATATTTATATAGAACTTTCAAATAATTTGTGTCATCAACACTTTTATAAAGTCAAAAACAATGTTCAAAAAATACAACACTCAAGACTGATATAGACTTCTCATGTTCTTTTTACTTCTTCCAATGTTACTTTTTCTTAGTTCTAAACTCATTTAGATTTTTCGAAAGATTACATGTGATGAATTCAAATTTTATCTTTGAAGTCCATCATGTTTCGAGAGCCACACATGTTCTGGCTACTATTCCCGCAATAGGGCGCTGCAAAAAAAAGAAAAAAAACTTAGATTTACAAATAAAATTAATAGATCTACCAAAAAAAAAAACTCTAGATCTATAAATAAAACCATTAGATCTAAAAAAACGGATCTATAAAAAAAATTAAAAACTTATGGATCTTTAAAAAAAATAAAAAAATACGGATTTAAAAAATAAATCTTAAAAAAAATACAAATCTTATAAATAAAACAGAATTTTAAAAAATTACGATCTTTAAATAAAAATAGATCTACAAAAAAAAATCAATATATCTATAAATAAAAACATTAGATCTACAAAAAAGAAATCGGATCTTTAAAAAAAATAAAAACTAAACGGATCTTTAAAGAAAAGTAATTAAAAAAATACGGATTAAAAAAAACATTAGATCTACACAAAAAAAATTCGGATCTTTAAAAAAAATTAAAAACATAAGGATCTTTAAAAAAAGTAAAATAAATACGGACTTTAAAAAAACAAAAAAAAAATACGGATCTTTAAAAAAATAGATCTATCAAAAAATAAGGCTCTTAAAAAACAAAATTAGATCCACAAAAAATCAATAGATCTAAAAACATTATATCTACTAAAAAAATTAAAAGTTTCGATCTTTAAAAAATAACGATTTTAAAAAAACCTAAAAAATACGATCTTTATAAAAAAAATAGATCTATCAAAAAATACGGATCTTATAAACAAAATTAGATCTACAAAAATCAATTGATCTAAAAACATTAGATCTACCAAAAAATTAAAAGTTTCGATCTTTAAAAAATATACGATTTAAAAAAAAATGAAAAAATACTGCCTTTATAAAAAAATACGGATCTTAAAAACAAAATAGATCTACAAAAAAATCATTTGATCTACAAAAAACATTAGATCTACTAAAAAAATTAAAAGTTATGGATCTTTAAAAAATAAAAAAAAAACTACGGGTTTTAAAAATATATATATATATATAAAATTTTGAATCTTAAAAAGTAGATCTATAAAAATTTGATATATACGAAAAATAACTCATCTTTATTAAAAACATACCAATAAACGGGCCGCTGGTTGTTGTTCTGTGGTAGGGAGTCGATGGTGACCGCAGAAGGTGGTGGCGGCAGACTGCTGGTGGCAGCGTGAGGGTGGCGGCGCAAGGGAGAAAGGTTTGGTTTTGTGGAGAGTTTTTATAAAATGAATGTGTTCAAGGGTGTTTTTTAAAATAAGTGAGAATGGGGTGTGGTTGGGATGAGAGTGTTTTAAGTGTGTGTTTATTTAAATAAAAAGTATAAAGAGGAAGTAAATAGGATTGGAAGATGGGTTTTTGTTGGGTATTGGTTTGTTGGGATTGGATGATGGTTGGTTTGGTAATTTTTAGGATCGGATGTTGGTTTGTTATGTGTAAATTCAGGCTTGGATGTAGGTATGGGTGGCTGAATCTTAAAGATGGAGGGTTGGGTTTTGGTTGGGGATATGCATGCTTTATAAGTAGTATAGATATATATATATATATATATATATATATATATATATATATATATATATATATATATATATATATATATATATATATATATATATATATATATATATATATATATATATATATATATATATATATATATATATATATATATATATATATATATATATATATATATATATATATATATATATATAGTTAGGATCAAATAAGAAGATTACTTAAAATAAGAAGGAATAAGAAGAACTATAACCGCAAACCGAGGTGCACCGACCTAAATTAGATGCATCCCTATAATCTTAGATGCATTATAACGCACCATAGTGTGTTTTCTAGTTTTAATCGATGCATATATGTATATTAGATGCATTTCATGATTTCTCTTGTTTTTATTCCTCTACACACGCTTAAATCATGAAAATCAATTTGCACCATCTATACATCAAATTAACTTTCAAACTCAAGATGTTGCATCTATATGAATAGAAATGCATCTAATGCAAGTTGTTGCATCTCAAATGCGAGGTTTTGGTCACTTCTCATCACTTCTTATTTTAATTTACTTACTTCACTGGATCCCTACTATATATATATATATATATATATATATATATATATATATATATATATATATATATATATATATATATATATATATATATATATATATATATATATATATATATACTAGTCCGAATGGGCGGGCTAGCTTCATGAATTGTATATACTATAGCCACCAAAGGCTCCCGGAGACAGTAAGCTCCTTTGACAAAATTGTATGAAATATAACCTACAAACCATCCAAAAGTAGACATTTAGTACTTAAGATAATGCTTATTTTCACGCTTTTCATAGATAAGGTTGTGTGAGATATACCATAAACATTTACTACATTTCTCATTCGTAAGACATTTTACATCTTCACAAAAGCTACTTATCATGAAAGCTTATATCCTAAGACATTTCGTAGGAATATATTAAGATATAAGCTTACTTGAAATGGTATCCTTCGATCATGAAAAGCAACTTTGATACATACACGCCACCTATACCAGCTCCTTTTGCCTACAAACATAAAAATTTCATAAAGTGGCATAAATGTGAATTGGTATACTAAAAGGGATGAGGTCTAATTAAATATGCATAAAATGTAAATTGTGCATAGGAACCTTTGCACTTATAATATACAAAGGGATGAGGTCTAATTAAATACGGTGGCGTCACTCATATAAGTTTAAAATTCCGCATCAAATGACTTCTTTAAATACAAAGGGATGTTTTGAATCCCAAACGATTCGATTAGGGGTCAGTACACAAAGATTTAAGGTCATTTCCTCGAGTAGTGATGTACGCTTCACCCATAACAAAAAAACATTAAAATCATTACACAATATATGAATCATCAAGTAATCAATATATAGCTTAATATTGTGACATATTATAAAGGTGCTCATTCAGTGGCTTCATTGAAAACCCTTCTTGCAAGGGAGTTGTTTTAACTTAGTTGCATATCCGGGTTCCTTACCAAGCTTGTCTTTGTGAAAATATATTGTGCTACTTCTGGCATTGTGATTACAAACTTAATATTCGAGTCGTATATAATAAATGAATATGAATCATTCATCTTCATTAAATATGAACCATCCAAGTTACGTACGAATAATGATAACAACTTATTGTGGATATAATCAATCAAATAATCAAAACACATCATAAATAAATCATAGAAACTATTGGTTATTTATAAATTTGTGGATACAACTATAAAAAATGCTCTATCAATCAAACAAAGATAGATAAAAGGCTAAAGAAACCAATTAAACCACCAATTAAACAAATTGATCATTTAATTTTTATAAGATCATGAAATTGCAGACCTGGAATAGATGAGTTTATCTCAATAAAAACTGAGTTATTTAGGTGGCGATGGTATTGATTTTGCACATTTTGAAATCACACAATCATCTCCTAAAGTAAACGACCTAAACATGGTAGAGATTTTTATGAGGAGCGTGACTTGGGGGGGTTTTTGAATTTGGAAACGCTTGTGAAATGGAATGAATAGCTATTGGGGATTAAGATTATGTATCACAATTAGTTGAGTGCTCTAGCGGTTGAGGCGCATGTGAATGGACGTTGAAACCCAAGTTCGAACCTTGCAAGCTACAATTTTTTTTTAATATGTAGCCGGATATTGTGCCTAGTCACCATTTCCACCTCATCGTATGATGCTCCATGTCAGCATTAATGTGCCTAATAATCATTAATGACGTGTCATATGTAGTCCCATATATATGTATAGATAGATAGATACTTAACTATTTTACGAATAATAAAAAGAAAGTTTACAACGATAAAGTAATTTTATACAAAATTTATCACTAATTGTCACCTAAAGGCTAAAACATTCCCAGATAACCTTGACACACAATTATTATATAAACATGTGAACTGATGGGGATCTTACTGCTTCATCTGACTTAATTAATGAGCTCGTTCTTGATGAGTCTCTTGACACCCGATGTTGGGAATTATGCGAAGAAGGATTTACGCCATTATCATCAAGGATTCTCATAAGAAGCAGTAATCAAGAAGAGATTCTTCAAGAGTAAAAGCAAAGGTTGTGTTTCCATCAAGGGTGGAAGTCGACTAGGATTAGCATGCTAGCTTTATTTAAATGCTAACCCATCATTATTCTTGTACCGCTTCGAGGTTAGCATGGGTATTATTGTATCGCTCAATATTATCTAGTGTTTTAGTCATTAAGTGCATACTGCATGTTTAGTCGATTGAGTGGTAATAGTTTAGGTTCCTTGTCTATAAAAGGAACCTCATAGTTTGTAATAGATAACTCATCCGAAACATAGAGTTTAAGTGAATAAAAGATCCATAGAGGATCTAAGTGTTCTTAGTTATAACAACTTGTATTTACTTTCCGCCATGAATCACGAGTTCAGAGACCGCCTATTAGTTTGCTTATGATTACATAGGCAACACTAACGATCCACGAGTGCTAAAGATCCGCCAAGGTCTCGAGAGTTGTCAACAAGTGGTATCAGAGCCTCGGGAGAGTCTCTACGATACGAGAACCTTATTTACCTCACCCCATACAACCAAAAACATATTCACCATGCCCGAACCGATGATGAATCGAAGTCTCAACAACAACACCATAAACAACACCACCTCTATGCAAGAACTTAGTCTCTTCAACAAGAATGGCAAGTTTCCTTATCTCGAAAAAGGAAGAGTATGATCTATGGACCATGAAAATGCAGTAATGGATCTCCAATATTGATTGGAATCTATGGAGATTGTGAAGAATGGTACAATCAAGAAGACTATCCTGCATCTTGATGGTAAGTTTACCATTGCTCTCCCAAAACCAACAAGAGATTCTAGCAAGACAAAAAGAGCACAAAGTTAGAACCATCCTTCTTCAATCTATTCACGAAGATCACTTGGGTGATTTTCACCACATGGTTGATGCAAAGGACATCCGGATGGCTCGAAAGCAAGGTTTGGTGGGAATGAAGAGTCCAGAGAATGAGAAGTCCATCCGAGACAACACTTCCAAGAGTTCAATATCTCGAAGAAGAAGGTATCCACAAGGGATACGATGTGTTTCACAAGATTCTAAGTCGACTTAACCAATTGAATGCAAAGCCTGACAATGATAATTGCAACTCAAATTTCCTACGATCTTTGCCTCCATCCTGGTTACATGTCAGTATAGCTCTTAAGGCTAAAGGTGGGTTGGACATGCTCACTTTTGACGAGCTGTACAACAAACTCAGATCTCTTGAACCTGATGTCAGATCTCCCTACCGTGCATCCTCTTCGGGTCATTCAGCCTTTGTTGGGACATCTCACTCCAATATGATGATGCATGCTTCAAGTCTATCTTACTTACCATCATCATCTTATCGTCCCACTCCATCACATCCTCAAGCTAAAACTGGCAGTATATTGGAGGATGTTCTTCATTCATTTGTTGCAGATTATGATACTCAAGAAGATCGGTATATGAAGACTTTGATCAGTGGACCCACTTGAAATGGAGGAGATGAAGTGAAATGGCGGTGGCCATGCTTTCAGAGATATCAAGAGGTTTCAAGAGAAGTCGAAGGAAGTTTGGATTCAAGGAAAGGATCCACTGCTTTGACAGGAGAAAGGTCAAGTGCTTCTCTTGTCACCGATGGGTCATTTCTCGCGGAATGCAAAGAGAGGAAGGGTGAGAGGAGCTAACTACCATTCATATCAAAGAATCGGAAGGAGCTAGCACTTCAGCAGCCTCTTATCACCATGGATGAACAGTCAACTGGGCTGCACATGAACCCGCGACCGAGGAAGTCATTGAGAGAAGCTTGGATTGTCGCCGATGCACTTCAAAGAGATGGGCATGATCGCTTGCTTGATGGGACTTTCTCGTACACAACTCGTATATTTGGTTGTAGTAATAGATACAATGAACTTAAAGAAGCTTATGATACTATGAAACCTAAATACAATGAATGCTATGTTGATAATGAAGCTTATAAACCTTCGTTAAAAACATTAGAAAGACAAAAGGTTTGGTTTCAAAAGAATCAGATAGCTTATGAAGAAAAGATTAAGGTGCTTCAATTTGATCTAGATATTGCAAACATTAACTTTAAACGCACTGAAAAAGAAAAAGCTGATACTATTACTGAGAATCTAGAGCTTAAAGAAGAAACTTTGGTTAAAGAAAATATCAAGGTTCCATCTGCTGAACCATCTACCATTCTCCAAGCACCTAATGTACCAGCTCCCACCGTGGCATCTGCTGACTCGTAAGAAGATACTAAAGTTAAGGAAACCGATATTGCAGTGTAAAACTAGAAAGGCTAGAATCTTGCTAGCCGTGATGAACGCCATTCGTGATGGTGCTACTCCTAAGTTCTCATCTACTTCCTCTAGTCCCGCTAGCAAAACTAATGAAGAGTCCGTCGTACCTTCTTCTGATATCTATAAGCCCTGGTAGGAGGAAGAAGAGGATGGCCAAAAGAACTCTCTTGGATCTTGAAGTCGATGACGCAACATTCATTATAGAAGAGTTCACATCGATTTCGAGGAAATCAAAATGTCCGGTCAATTGACTCAGCATGATGAGATGAATGTCATTCATCGAAAGGATAAAACTTCAATGGAATTCACCTTTTGAAGGAAATACTCCATTTGGTAGACAGGCGATTTGCTTACTCAGACACCTCGTTACTGTACCATTATCGCAACATTGCACCATAAGGTTCGGGATGTTCTTACTAGAGATCTTCAAGTCCTATTTAACTCTCATTCTCCCAATAGTAGAGACATTCCATTTGGGAGAACTCACATTTATGGCGAGTCGTGTCCGGAGAATCTATCCTCTCCTCGTGTGCATGTGCTTGAGACTACGGGTGGAATCACAGTCACATGTTTCTTTGAAAGAAAGTATCCATTGCCCAAGAGACTTATGGAAAGGATGCTTTGTCGAAGTTGGAGTTTCCCCAGCCGTGGGAAATGAAAAGCTAAATGTCAACAACCAGTTAGTTTAATCAAGACACAACTTCTACAAGAACAAACCGCTTCTTCTTCTTCATAATGGTACCATTTTTATTTTTTACTGATTTGTTTTATTGGTTAGTTTTGTATTTCTTTATTTGTTTGTTAGTTTCTTAGTTAAAAAAAAAAAAAAAAAGGGCTTGTTGCACTTTTTGATGGTTTTAACTCACCAGAAATACATTGTGTGTATCAAAGAGTTGACTAGTCCAAAGGGTACAACTTTGGTAAAGACATGTCAAACTGTTGATAGTCAGTAATGATTTGCTCAAAATCATAGGGTCTCGCATCCACCCATGCTTAATTGCTAAGAGTTGTATGGTCATCAATTCACCATGGTCTATTCCTTTTGGAATCCAAGAATTGACTAGCCCACAAGTATATGGCATGTGGTAAAGGCATCGCATCCATATTTGGTTATCAATTCACCAATTCTAAGAATTGACTAGTCCCGAGCAAACGGATACATGTAAAGACAAGTCAAATTGCTTAAATAGTTGCCGATTTGCTCATAAATCGATGGTTATCAATGTACCATAGTTTTGACTTAAACATCCGGCTACTCAAGAGTGATGGCTATTGGTAAAGAGACATCAAATCCATTATTTTCAATGATTCACCTCTCACAGAATTCACACACCGGATGTGATGAGAATAGATTGCAACCGATAAGTATTGATGTACATTATGTCATTTGTTGCGCAAAGACCAAGCGTTTAAAGTGTACTCATCATAGAGATGAGATAATTAGTGGTTCTTTGCTTCGATGTGTGAAAACAATCCTCTAGTACCGAAGCCTCTAAGATCTATTATAGGAAACTGGAACTTAACCAAGTCAAATTCCGCTTTAGGGAGGATTGTTGGGAATTATGCGAAGAAGGATTCTTTGTCATTCTTCAAGGATTCTGAAGTAGAAGCGAGAATCACGAAGAAGAGATTCTTCAAGAGTAAAAGCAATGTTGTGTTTCTTTCAAGGTGGAAGTCGACTAGGATTAGCATGCGTAGTTTTATTTAAATGCTAACCCATCATTATTCTTGTACCGCTTCGAGGTTAGCATGGTATTATTGTAACGCTCAATATTATCTAGTGTTTTAGTCATTAAGTGCATACTTGCATGTTTAGTCGATCGAGTGGTAATAGTTTAGGGTTCCTTGTCTATAAAAGGAACCTCATAGTTTGTAATAGATAACTCATCCAAACATAGAGTTTCAATGAATAAAAGATCCATAGAGGATCTAAGTGGTCTTAGTTATAACAACTTGTATTTACTTTCCGCTACAGAATACGAGTTGTAGAGACTGTCTATTAGTTTGCTTATGATTACATAGGCAACACTAACGATCCACGAGTGCTAAAGATCTGTCAAGGTCTGAGAGTTTTCAACACCCGACCTTCCCGATTTCTTACAGTGGAATGTTAAATAAGCTTATTGAAGATAAGGAATCTTAAATAAGCTTATTGAAGATAAACTGTATGATGGAGAGGTCTTAAACTCATTAAAAAGGTATTCTTAGGTGCATTGAGAGTTTGAAAAATAAACTAGAAAATAAATAAGACGGAACCACAGCTGGAGATAAATGTAGGGAAATACCCGAATCAGAAATCACAACAAGGATACAATATAATCAAGCTTAATTAGGTAAGCAGAAAAATCATAAACAAAAAATATAAACATAAGAGTTTATAAGAAGATAAAACCAGAAAGTAGATGAAACCAAATGCAATAACATGATCGAGGCACGTGTTTGACACGCTTCCCTTAAAACGGATTCGTCGCTTATTCGTCGTCCGTTTCCCAGGGTACAACGATCGAAACAGTACGTTGTACTGCCGGATATGACCTCCATGCCTGAAATTTTCACCGACATTTGTGTTTGGTCTCATGGAACAATAGGTTGTAGTGCGTGTCTTTTTTGGTTTAGGAACAAAAGGTTAGTTAATCACACAGAGTTAACCAACAACACCAAAGTTTTGACATTTATACTACCAAGTGAAACTCATGGTATAATGTCAATTATTATGTCCCATTAATATGCAGTTAACTCCCATTAAACCAATCATTAATCGAGTTAAAAACAATATTTATGACATTTTAGACCATTAACCATTTGTTGTTACAACTTTGATAATTGTAAGCAAGCAATTTCTCTTTTCATAATGTTCCATTCCAGTCCTCATATTTCGGACTAAATATCTTATTCACAAGTTTTCCAACAACAAATGTAGATGCAGAATTAAACATATGTAGACAGAACCCGAACTGAATGAGACTATGCAAACAAAACCAAATGCAGAACCCGAGCGAATCAGATGAAATAAGGTAGAATCAGACATAACCAACCAGATGCAAAACCATTATGTAACCAAAGCAAATCCAGAACCAGAGCAAATCAGATGGAACATGGCGGAATCAAAGATAACCAACCAAATGCAAACCGTTACGTAATCAGAGCAAAATCAGATAACATACCACATGTGTCGTCAGAATCACATCGGAACAAGAGCAGAATCAGAGAAGAAAGAACCCAAAACCAGTAGCAAAACAATACAAAACCAAAATTCAAACAAACCATTGCTTCCTTACGAAACCCAAAAGCGAGCAGTTAACAAATTCAATTTAATATGGCAGTATACAAGAATACCTCATATGATGAATAAATTCCATTTAATTTCCACTGTGTCATTATAACTCTTTATATATGTATCATCCAATAAAACTTAGTTATAAGGTTTTTTTTTTTTTTTTTTTTTTTTTTTTTTTTTTGGTGCAATTTATTCAAACAAACACATAAACGATTAGATTTACATAACTTGATTTCATTAACAAACTCGAGTACAAGAGATTAAGTACAGGCCAATATGCCTTTATTAAGCTACAGATGAATACATCGTTCCTTCTTTTGAAAAAATGTATAGTCCTTGAATTGAGAACTGCTCTTCAAAGTAGAGCTTCTCCGATCCCTAGACTATATGATTTAAAACACTAGTGATCTAACGGCTTCATAGTTCTGTCGTCGTCTCGTCTTTTTTAGGTTGAATGTGCGGGTTTTGGGTTTCCTCTTGTAGCATTATCTTCTTTTCTCTTCGCCCTTGAATATCAGCTGTCTCCAATAAACGTTGGCCGAAACTCAAGGCCACATATGATGAGGCCAGACATAGTTCCTTCATGACTTGTAAACTTCGTATAGATAGAAAGAGAGTCATCCTTGAAATCGTGAGTCAAGTTAAATTTCCACAACTGAATCTCCATCCATCCATCTTCCTGTTGTTTTGGAACCCGTGTAATATCATTTATATTCAGTGGGCTTGGGGTAATAAAACAGAAACATTCAGCCTCTTTGTTTACTTGGTGGAGTAGATCTCGTACCTTCACCGGATTATGCAGCCCCTGACATTCTTCTGAAAGCTTGAATACAAGGTAACACACGTATTCTGTATCCGGTGACAACATTTGACTTCTAATTGTGCAATTAATATAGAATACTTGTTGTGGCAAAACCTCAAGCACCTCTGGAAATCTGCATGTACATATATAATATGATTACATATTTCATAGAAACAAAACAGAATAAAACAAAACAAAATAACTTGAAGACACAAAATACCAAATCCAAGAAGTACAATTTTTGTCACCCACATATTCACTTATCTTCAGTATTTTACTATACAACTAAGATGATTTGGACCACAAATTATTAACTGTAGTTTTTTGTGAGACAATTTCATATAATTGTACAAGCATAGATGAGTGCATTGTGAATATACAATTAAAAAAAGTTCAGCGGTTAAAAGAAACTGTAACAAATTAGGCTATATATAAAGCAAACCTGGACTTGACTGATGGTTTTAAAGTAAAAAGATCCGCATCAGAAAATTTATATACAACTGCCTTTGCCGAAAGCACAAGAAGTTTCTTTCCGTTCAATTCGCCCATCCAGAGCAACTCGCCATAGTTTTTGCGTATCTTAGATAGTTCTTCAGTTGGCAATTGTTGCACCTGATCCAAATTGAGGTTTGATTTCAAGACTTGTTGGACTTCCATCAACTTTTCGATTTCTTCATGTTTCACCTGTGTACAAATTATGTTATATATGTAGCATAAACATGATTTTTTTAAAATGTAAATATTTTTATTTTTTTGCCATGCATCCAATCCCTTTATGCAATACGAACAAAAGAATATTGAACAGAGCCAAGGTATATTTCCATACTCACTTTGTCAATGGCTCGAAATTCAATGCCTTCAACATAAATTGCACTATCTCCACAATAGTGTGATGAAAAGCTCTCTAGTAGAAATGTTAACATGACATCTTCTTTCTGATTCATGAATCGGTACAACTCAATCGTCATCCACTCTTCCTCACTCTGTTTTGCAAAATATGCATGTAGATTTTCGGAGCCCACTCTATACTTTAGGTTAACATACATCGGTTTAGTTGATACTTTTCTTGGATCACAGAGTTTGAAGAGTAAATAGGCCCCATAAACAACATTCGGAGATAATAATCGAGTATCTGTCTTAATTTCGATGTTCAAATTGGAAACATCTGACATCTCCGCTACTGACTCAAATCTGCACATATTATAAATGTTCAGGTCCATTCAGTCATAACCATTATTCCCCCGGATGTACTCTTCTGCTTTAGAATTTAGTATATCTTTAAACCAAAATAAATAAGAAAACAATTTATGTTGGAATTGGGAGAAGACTTCAATTCAAAACTGAAACTTACTGTATCAATAAACATATCTTGAAATAGACAAGTAAGATGCTAGTAAAATTTATGATTCATGGCCGTGCAAACAGAGGGCCCAAAACAGGGCGTACCTCAACCACATTTTGAAAAGAAAAAAATACAGAATCAAGCTACAGAGTACATATCAACTACAAGCAACATGTAAATATCATACATAAATCTGAGACTATTAGAATTAGTCAAGAAGACACTAAAATCTTATATATGAATTCCATGCATACTTTAAAGTAGCTCTATTCATGTTATTCACCCTTTAATTAGTATTTTATAGGAAGAAAAGTCATTTTAGTTAACATAAAATACATTTTTTTTAAAAATCGGCACTATGCAATCCAATTCCTATAAAAATTAGAATTTTGTCTAAGATTTAATTTCTGTTCCTTTGGATGAGCGGAAAAGTACATGTCATGCAACCTTAAGCTTGATCACTGTTACCCAAGGTTATAAATAGCGCGAGGCGTGGCATGGCGGCATGACCAAGCCTCACGCCTTTGCGGCTAAGGCGAAGCTTTTGCGTTTATAAAGCGTGGCATAAGGCGGCACAAAGTATGAAAATGTTTATATATTCATTTCATAATTCATATATATCGAGTTTACAAAAACATGTGGCATAAGGCGGCATAGCAGCATGACGTGGCGGCATGACCAAGCCTCACGCCTTTGCGAGGCCTTTTAGAACAGTGCTGTTACCTAATTATTATGTTTTAGCTTATTAAGTTTTTTGTGTACTTTCAGTAAATAAACTAAAGCTTGAAGAGACTTAAGAGTTGATATGAAAAGATCTAAGACGCCAGCCGTGGACGGAGCCAGGTGGGGAGGGTGCCCCCCCCAAAAAAACTGTGGCGGACATACCCTATACGAAGGTGGTTCCCATAAACATCTTTAGAGATCCAAGCATTGTAGAAGGTATGTATAATGAAAAGAAAGACAAGAAGCTCAATAATCATAGTACAAGTAGAAAAGAAAACTGTGATTTTTGTTTTAATGGAGGTTTTGAGATCTTTGTTTTAAGGAAGAAGATGACGTGAAAACCAAAAAGAATGCCAAGTAGTCCTTTAATTAAAAGCGAGTGATCTGATCACTCAATTATCCACAAAGAATCACGACGCCGAGGTGGTGCTGGATGATTGGTTTTTTGTAGAGCCACTCCTACAAAAACCAATCATCCCGCACCACCTCAGCATGTGGGATTCTTTTGTGGATGAATTTGAGTGGATTTATCATTAGTGTTAAAAAGCAGCTCAATAATCATACTTTTTGGTGTTGTACTTTTATTAGGAAGTTGTATTTGTACCCCCTTCACTTTAAAATTTATCAATTTAGTTATGCTTAATATATCAGTATGATCACCTCTTTCGTAAGAAAACCGCTTTATTAGTCCGTATTCTGATTGAACCATCTATGTTACCATTCACGTCAACTTTGGCTTCTTATTTTTTTATTTTTTTTCAACTAATCAAGTAAATGTGTGTTACTACCGATAAAATATTAGCGAACCCGTATGTCGAACAATTAAAAATTCACTTCAGCTTTTAAAACAAAAAATTCTATGTTACTACCGAAAAAATTGTGCCCCCCTTAATATAAATTCCTGGCTCCGTCTCTGGCTGAAGCATCTACTATTTACTTTTCTTCAAGTCTATTAACCATTTGATTAAAAAACATTTTTGCATTATATCTGAATATGAAAGTCAGTTGTTTATATTTCTTATTCTAAAAGTTGTTGATCATATTAGATTGTAGATTATAACATAAGTTTATGCATCTAACAACAATATATATGTACAAACAGAGGTAGAGAGAATAACCTTGATTCTCGAAGAGATTTCCACTCATGTGGGCAATTGTTTTTGTAGGAAAACAATGTCGCTGAAACCATTGCATTTCTTTCTCCAATACCATCGAATGACATCAACTATAATGCAACAAAAAAACAAGTCAGACTCAACGTTAGGATGTGTAAATGCATGTATGATTATGATTCACCCTCGATAAACTAAAGGATACATAGAACACATGATGCACAAAATATAAGTGAGATTTTAGAATGAACTCATTACCATTTTGTCTTTTTGAAGGAGGATTCGCTTTGAAAAAATGTTGTAAAGATCCTCTTTCTTGATGGTAGAAAAAATTTCATGGCACTTTGACTCCTTGATTATTTCTTTATAGTCTTTTTGCAATTTGGGCTCCCATTTCTCATAATCCTCCTCTGTATACATAAATTAATCAATTAATAAACTCGTATTTCATATAGCAACTTTCGTACAGTTTATAAAACAGTTAAAGGCCAGATTTGTCAAAATATAGAAACTTACCTGGAATTCCAATGCTTTCTTGAGCTGTATGACCACTTCATGAGCTGTTGGCCGTCTTTCTCTCCTGTGATGTAAGCATTGAAGGGCAATCCTTGTAAATGTAGTATATGATTGTGGCACAATTTGTTCTTTAATACCCTCAAACACTAACTTATCAAGTTTTCCAACACAATGATGGTGTTTAGCCAAAAAGGGTAAATAAAGATACTCATCATCTAGCTCTTCAGATGATAGTTTCCCACACAATATGTCAAATAAAACCGCGCCTAGTGAGAATATGTCAGATTCTTTGTGTACAGGTTTGTTGCCGAAAGTTCTTGGTTTCAAAAGGTTTTCATAGTTTTGATAAAGTATTTGTGAAACCGATAAAAGCAATGAAACAAGAAGGATAAAAGGTATATAACAATAATGTATAGCATAGATACAAGTTGATAAGTTGATTGATTTCGCCTACGTAAATCTACATATTTATATGTTTCTAAGAGGCACCAAATGACAGTTATTGTTTCCCTCCAAACGTTGTGACTTTTGGGTGATAACTGCCATGGTAACTGCCAATCCTAACTGCCACAATATGGGCTGCAGTGACCCATTTGTGCAGGCCTATTTCGTCCAAATACATAATACAAATATGTCCATAAACATAAGTACTAACATAATAATACTACTAAGTATACTTGACTCAAATGCAATTAACAAGGGACTAACAATCTCCCCCTTAATTCATTAGGGTCAAGTCCTTCAAAGTTGTTCTTCACTTGCTTCTTTCTTCAAGCAATGATCTGAAAATCATTGCTGTCCATGCTGCTTTCATATCCATCTTCTTCTGCATTGCCTAGCTTGACTCCAAATCTGTTTGCTCCATCTCCACTTGTACTATCCATCACTGCATCTTCCCTATGGCAAGATAGGTCCTTGGCCATCTTCATTTGACTGGTTTCACCTATTTCTTTATGCATTTCACCCCAAGTACTACTTGCAGTTTCATAATAAATAACAAGGAGATCAATGAAATTTCTGTAGCAAACTCTAACTGTGTTACCATCTTCTTTATCCAAGCCTTGAAACTGTGCAATTGTACCCCACTTGTCACCCATGGTGACAGTGAAATAACCCCCATACTATCAACAGCTTTGTATACACATAGCAAGTTTATCTCAACATCTTTAATCCTTAGTGGTATTGCATCTAGTGTATCATAATTAAGATGCACCAAATAAAACCACTTAACCAAATCAATGAATCTCTTATTGAATATTTCCCAGTTCCTATACAGAAGATCATCTTTTTCCAACAGTTTCATGAATGATATGTACCTTGAAAATGAATTCACTTTGAGTGCATAAAGGGTACCATTATAACTGATGTAATCTTCATCAATGTAGTCCTGTGTATCATTCTTGTTCCAATCTAGATCTTCTAGGCCCTTAATGAGAGAGCATTCATCAGTGGGATCCATTTGCTTGAATTGATCCTCCAAAAACTGGTTGTGTTCATTGATAACTTCATTCATATCAACCTTTTCTTTGCCTTTTCCTAACAGTGGTGTCTGAACATGGTTTCATCATGGTACATGTAAAATATGCTACATACACCATCTTCAATCTCTGTCCTATACCCTTGAGTTTTAAGTAGATCTAAACTAATCATGTTTGATGATACCTCAGGAGTATATTGAACAGATTTAACCACTACTTCCCCTACATCAGTTCTAATTGTGACATCCCCCACCCCATATGAGAAAATAAATTTTCTCTCATGCTCTTCTTTGGCTATCATTTTGAACTTATATTCTATATCATTAAACAAAGCTCTTGAGGCACATATGAAACTGATAGGAATCACTAGCATACCATATATCATTCCAATTTTGTAAATCAAGACTTTACTACATAATTTCCAGTCAAGTAGACTTTTTTTGTGTACCTTGCTTCTTCTGTTATAACCTTCTCAGTCAGTTCTTTTTCTTGTTCAAGTTCAAGTCGTCAGCTCTTTCTGCCTTTGCATGCCCGAATGCATGCCCTTTTCCTTGCAAACATGGCACTTGGCTTTCTTGTCTTTCTTCATCTTCATGATCTTTTTTCGCCAACAGATCCGCAGCTTCTCTTCAAGATTAAATGCTTCATTCTCCTTAACTGCTTGTGCAGGATGTTCTTCCCTTTGGTGATATTGTTGTTCTTCCTTCCGCACCCCATAGGTTTACCCTATTTGGAGTTTCTCGAAGGAGATACCTTCCCTGCATGAAACCAGAGTTTGGCCTATCCCAAGAATAAGAGCCTAAGCTCTGATGCCATTTGTGTACAGGTTTGTTGCCGAAAGTTCTTTGTTTCAAAAGGTTTTTCATAGTTTTGATAAAGTATTTGTGAAACTAATAAAAGCAATGAAACAGTAAAGGATAAAAGGTATATAACAATAACATGTATAGCATAGATAAAAGTTGATAAAGTTGATTGATTTCTGCCTACAGAAATCTACATATTTATATGTTTCTAAGAGGCACCAAATGACAGTTATTGTTTCCCTCCAAACGTTGTGACTTTTGAGTGATAACTGCCATGGTAACTGCCAATCCTAACTGCCACAATATAGGCTGCAGTGACCCATTTGTGCAGGCCTATTTCGTCCAAATACATAATACAAATATGTCCATAAACATAAGTACTAACATAATAATACTACTAAGTATACTTGACTCAAATGCAATTAACAAGGGACTAACACTCTTTAGTTAAGAAGCCTGTTTTCAACTGTAGTGGGTCACGATAGCCAATTGTGCCTGTAACATTTTCGATGACATAGTCTACATCCTGATTTGTTGGACATACTAAGGAAAGCCCGAAATCACTAATATTTGCTTTCCAGTCATCAAACAGTAGAACGTTGTTGCTGGTGATGTCCCTATGTATTACCATTTCTTGACTTGTAACAGTTCCATGAAGAAACTCCAACCCGATTGCAATATCGATGCATATTTTAAGCCGCATCACCCACGTGAAGACTATCATCGTCAAGTACTTATCAAGACTTCCTCCGATGCATACTCATAGACAATAACTTTCTCATCCTCTTCATCACAGTAGCCTACAAGACCAATTACATTTTCATGTTTATATTCCATAAGGATTTCAAGTTCTGTCATAAATTCAGCTTCTCCTTCAGCAGATTTCCTACCCAACCGCTTTGCAGCAATGAAGTTATGCCCATGAGTGTGACCCTTGTACACATTCCCAAAATCTCCATGTCCAATGAGATTGTCTTGATTGAAAGTTTTTGTGGCCAATTGCTGACTTGGTAAAGTTTAAGATTAAAACAATATGTCATAAAAGTTAAGGACTAAAAAAGTTAAATGGTAAGATCGTTGATTCAGTAAAACATTGTGGATTAAAATATTAGTTACACAAAGTATAATGTATGAAATGCCACATACTACTATGAAGAATATATGAGGAGATTATACAGTTATTCACAAAATAATTACGCACCTGACAGTATAACGCCTTTTTAAGCTCGTTGATGACAACATCTATTGATGGACGTTCGACTTGAGTCACTGCTAGACATCGAAATGCGATTTTTGAAAATTTGTCCAAAGACTCTTCATTGGGTCCTTTACTTAGAGAAAAGACATGTTCATCTATTTCTTCCTTGATCTTGTGATCAACAATTTCCATTAATGTTCCCTTCTCAAAATGATGTCGCGCAATGAATGCAATCCCCTTCTCATTCACCTTGGTGTATATAGGATCATAGGCCAACCTCCCGGTCAAGATCTCAAACAACACAACTCCAAAAGAGTAAATGTCTGATTTTTTATTTAATCTTCCAGACATCTCATATTCTGGATCCAAATACATATCTGTACCTGCAATCGTACTGGCCATGAGAATACTGGCATCTACTGGATGAAATTTTGAGAGCCCAAAATCGGCAATCTTAGCCTTCCAATTATCGCCCAATAGAATATTCGCGCTCTTGATGTCTCGGTGTATTATCTTTTGTTTGTCTTGATCTGTGTTGGTGTGAATGTAATTCAAGCCATGTGCGATATCAAGACATATTTTCAAGCGTTGCATCCAAGTAAGATTAGTCATTTTATCATTGTTTCCCATATAATCCTCAAGACTTCCTTTAGAAGCAAGCTCATAGACAAGGATCAGGTTATCACGATCTTCATCACAAAAACCAAGAAGAGAGATTATATTCTCATGTTTACAACTAGTCAGCGTTTCAATTTCTGCAATGAATCCTTGTTCTCCGTGTGTATTGAAGATTCGTTTTATTGCTACAGTGCTTCGTTTCTTGGGAAGGTCACATTTATTCACCCTGTCTATCGACGATGATATACTGCTATCAAAATGTTTGAGTTCTGCCTTGTATACCATACCATATGCGCCTGACCCAATGCAATATTTGTCGGCAAACATCTCTGTTGCCCTCTTGATATCATTAAGTCCAATCTTCAAGTGTTCCAAGTTCTTCCACTGCAACATTGTGGAAATTGAAAATACAACGACGTACTTATTATTGAATGAAAAAAAGAATCACAATCTGTACTAATTGTGATGTTAATAGAAAAAAGTTACACAACAACACTTTATTCTCAGCCAATGGATTCCGTTAGCTTCGATATCAGTTACTGTTTTACGCTTAAAAATGATTTGTGATTTGTTACTAGTGTGCAGGTCCATGGTAGTTGGTGCAGACGGTGTTTTGATTTCTGGTTACTGGGTGTTGATCGTGTGGTGTGGAGTTGGCCTGGTCATCTCAATAAATTTATAGATGGTGTTTTGATTTCTGTCCCTATATCAGTAAATTTGTTCACGGTCATTTATCATTTTAGAGTGCCAGGATTATGTAATAGGGATCAAATGTAATATGTAAAAAAACCACATAGACCATTCATGTAATTTACTTTTTTGTTTATTAATTAGTATGACCAGCTTCGAGCTAAAGCTATAAGGAAGTAAATTACCCTCAGGTGGTTGGATGATGTACTGTCAACTGCATTCCTTGGAAGTTCCTAAAATAGTATTTACAAAAGACGATCAGTAGATAAATATAAGAGTTATTATCACATAAAGTTGATAAGCAAGTTGATTTTCTTACCGGATTTTCATACATTGATTGAAGTTTCAACGCTTTCTCCAGTCCTTTGACAACCTGCTCTATATGTGGACGATCTGCTCTTTCCTCTTTTATGCAGCAATATGCTGTTTCTGAAAAGATTTTTAATGCTTTTTGGTCCATCTGATTTCGTAAATGCTCATCAATCATATCATCCAAATGAGAGTTGGCCAGTTGACTTAATAACCCCTCTCCCAACGCTTCATCTAGAATAACTGCACTCCTTCCACACAAGACTTCGAATAATACAACACCGAATGAATACACATCTGACTTGTGGGTCACACCGCTGGTCTTTTCATATTTTGGGTCCATGTATACATTCTTAACAACATCACGAGTAAGAAGAAGACGGTGTCTCCGAGCTACTGTATTTTTCAACGAAAGTTCAAAACCAGATAACTTGGGTTCCCATTTGTCATCTAGTAAAATATTCGAGCTCATGATGTTGAAATGTATGACACTAAAATCTCGTCCAGGATCATAATGGATGTAACTCAATGTCTTCGCAACCCCAACGCATATCTTCAGCCTTTGCATCCATGTGAGGGTCTGGTCACTTAGATATTCGTTGAGACTTCGGATGGCCTCCTTCTTGTATATGATAATCTTCTCGACCTCGTTATCAAAAAAACCAACAATAGACACTAGATTCTCATGTTAGAGACTAGAAAGCATCGAAACTTCCATCCAAAACCTTTTGCTCTCATCTTTACATAATTTACATAGAACCTCTTTACAATAATATCGATGAAATTGTTCAGAATGTAAGAGACGGCCTTTAAGAATTCTTCCAAACATAAATTTTTCGATAATATTCTCAACAGCAAAATTGTTGGTTGCTGATTTTATATCTTGATAGCTGAGTTTTAAGTGAGAAAGATCTTTGACGAAAGACTTTGTCTTTTTGCTGACATGGGACTCAACACGTGTAGATATGGAGGTCAATGAACCCTATATGTACCAAACAAGACAACATTACCGAGTGTTCCAAAAATGACATGTGTAGATTATGGAGGTCACGTTTCTAAAGGTTCCAGTGACTTAAAACAGTAGTAATAATAAGTAAATAATTACCTTGTCATGATTGGATGATGTAACTTCAACTTCGGCCGCATCTATTGAGTGTTCCTATAATATATAAATACAGTAATAAGTAAATAATTTTACTCATGTTAATATTAATATTATCAATAAGTAGAGATTAGTTATTATAAAAAAAAGATGAAAGAGAAAACCGTCTTACAGCATTTTGGCTTTCCATTTGAAGTTTTAACGCGCTCTCAAGTCTCACGACAATCTCATCTATATTTGGGCGTCGAGATCTTTCTTCATTCAAGCAGTCATACGCTGTATTCGCGAAAACGTTGAATGATTGTGGATCCATTTGTTTCAATAGAACCGGATCAATTATTTCATCTAGTATTTTCTTTTTATAATGGAAAATGGCCATTGGACCCAAAAACTTGTTATCTGGATGCTCACTGATTGATTTCCTACCACACAGTAGTTCAAACAATACTATCCCAAAGGAGTACATATCTGACTTGTGGTTCACACTTTTAGTCTTAATATATGTTGGGTCTCCATACCCATGCACATACTTTCGTGTATTAGTATGAAATGAAAGGTGCCTTTGAGTTTCTTTAATCTTCAAGGAACGTTCAAAACAAAATAATTTGGGTTCCCATTCATCATTTAATAAAACTGTGCCACTCTTGATTTTCCGGTGTATTACGCTGAAATCGCGTGGCTCGTCATAATGAATGTAACTCAATGCATGTGCAACACCGACAGATATCTCCAATCTTCGCACCCATGTCAACAACATCGGGTCACTTAGATACCGGCTTAGACTTAATATGGTCTCATGCCTGTAAATGATGATTTTCTCATCATTCTCATCACAAAAGCCAACAAGAGAAACCAGATTTTTATGCTTGAGACAAGAAAGCATGGAAATCTCTGTCCAAAACCATTGTTCTCCATCCTTCCTTTCTTTATTTAACCTCCGAGCAGTGACATCAATCAACTCACCGGACCACAAGAGCGGTCCCTTGTATCTCTGTTCAAACCCATTTTCTCCCCATAAATTATCTTGAGCGAAGTTGTTGGTGGCACATATGATATTTTCAAGGGGCACTCTGAGGTGAGCAAATTCTTTGCTGGGTGAAGACATTATCTGTAAAATAGTCAAGTAAAAACATGAGTTAGAAAAAGGGAGTTTATTGAAGTGCATAATAATGCCTACAATGAACCTTTTTCTAAGATATGTTGAGCTATATCGAGTCTAAAACTGTATATATCATGTACTTTTAGTTATTATATAACTAATATTAGATCCTTTTATAGTTTAGGAAGTGCATGGTCTTTATTAACTTGAAATGTTTTGGTTCTTCATGTTGTCTTATTCACAAGGTTTCGACATTACATGAAAAGTTTGGGAAGTGATGTTTGTTAGTGAATTTTTCTTATTAAAGCATTTGGTCCATAGTCAGATGGCATAAGTATGGACAGACTTTGATTCAAATCCAAAGATTTGATAAAGTAGTATCCAAGAAAAACTATGGCATGTTCTTTGTGCAAGAGTAAACTTATTTTAATAGACATTCTAAGAAGATCAAGTTGTATAAGTTCGATCTCTACGGAACTCATTTGTGAATGATATTTTCCTTTACCATCTTATCTTGTAGCGAAATATTGTAATTTGTTGAGTATGGGTAATCTTTCTATAGACTTTTTGAAATCAAATGATTATGCTATTCATTCCAGTTCTTATATACTACTCATTCTTGTTTCGGGCACAAAATGATTTTTCCAAAGTGTATGAGAAGGGGACCCATAATACCAAGGACCAATTGAAGGACTATATATGGAAAGCCTTGAAAAGTGGCAAGGTAATGTTTCAAAGCAGATCAATAATCCCAAAAAGTCAACTGATAACTGCCTTATATAATACAGTAAAAGAATAAATGTTGAAATTAGAAGGTTGTTACCCATTTGACCCATAGCATTGTTTCAACTTTTAAAACAGATCAGCAATCCCAAAAGGTTGTTACCCAATGCTTGCATACAATATTGATAAGGAGTTCAGGTGCGTGTTGAGTTTAGATGTCATACGTTATTTTGTTGAGTACTCTTTTTCTGAAACTAATACGTGTCTTTTCTTTTTTTCTTTTTTTTCTTCGTTTATGCCTCTGATAGGCAGAATATAGAGGCCAAGGGATCATATTAAATATGTATACTGACAAAACTAAAGGCTAAGATAACCAAGGTCAAAAGGATTATTATGGGTAATACCGTAATATTGAGAAGGTAGTTGTTTCGTTTTCGTGATGTTTTGTTTATTGGGCATCATTTAGCTACCTTTTTCGTCTTTTTAACATGTCAGTTTTTGGTGTTTCATGGTGCTTATGGAATATTAATGTTGCTTATATTGGCTGAGGTTACTAGTTATGTTGTGTTTAATCTCTTACATTAACTTCAGCGTGTGTCAAGCTATGTTGACTTGAAAAAAAAAAATTGTCCAAGAAAAACCGAGTCAAATATGATTTATAGCCATATTATTACAATAATAATCTAATTCTTATTTATAAAAAGGATTTAGAAAGTTTTATTCACTAAATATACACTGTGGGTGACTATCAAGTCTTAACCAGTGACCTAATTGACCTTTTTTCTTATCAGTTATTCGCTTTTTTATCGCCACATAGAGACAAACTGTAAAATGGACAGAAAAATTTACAAGTAAATGGTCGTACCCGTATAAGGGATGTTGCTTCTCTTCCAGTCATAAGTCTGTTAATATTTGTGGTTTTCTTTCGTAGATAATTTTGAAATGGGAAAATACATGGAGATTAGAGTCCCTAAAAGTTCAGGTTTTGAGGTTAAAGACAGAAACAAAAAGGGGATGGACAACTCATATGTAGCTTACATGTAATTTTGAAGAAAATTAGTTTTGATCTACAGCTTGACAAGCTACAGTTCAAGGCCATATATACTACCTTGAGTATATCGTGATGAACTTGCTAAGCTACAGGTAGATTTTATAACTTTACTACTTTGAAAATGTTTTACTTTGTAACTCAGCAATCCCCTGGTTTCTAATTTTAATCGTCTACCAGGGACGCTCCCCCAGTTTCATATAAAGGTTTGCAGGACGTCCAATCAACATCTAGGTTGGGTGGTCATAGTTCACAAATGTTTGCAGACATCAACAAATACTTTTACCACACCACTTTTCTTTTTTTCAATGTTTTGAAACCCGGTTCGACCCCGCTGGATCGACCGGTCAAACCGGTTCTGGCTTTAGATAACAAGTCAAAAGAAACCGATTTTTAAGAATTCAATACCCAGTGTGACCCGCCAGGTTTTACCCGTTTCAATAATTCCGGCTAGGTTTGTCATTAAAACTTTTATATGTGTTCCACATTGCTTTTTACAAGTTTTTAAAGGCTTAAAAAGCTGTTTAGGCAGGTTTATATGGTGTTTGAAACACTTACTATATGCTATTTGGATAGCGGAAAGATGGGATGTTTGGACAGACTTATATGCTGTTTTAACAGCTTTTATATGTTGTTTAATTGGATATAGCCTTTACATCGCTGTTTGGAAACAAGTTTTTGCAGCAATTACATGCTCCTTTTTTTTAAAAGCAATTAATTACATATTTGTATGTTGTTTTTTAGCAGCAATTACAGCTTTTATATGCTGTTCCGACATAGCTTTTTACAGCAACCGTGTTTTTTTTGCAGCAACTACATGTTTGTGTTAGTCTATCTCTTCTATGAACAATCGAATATAAAGTATACTAAGTTTATTTGTTATATAATCAATCATTGGTTTTTACAGACTTTGGTTTATGGGTATATATAACCCACCAAACGACACTATGAACCGGTATATGTTTTACAAACCGACACACACTACAAACTTAACTGCCATAACCGCTTATAACTGTTTTTCGGTTATTAACTTTACTATTGACACACTAGACCCTTTAACTTATATACATACATAAATACTACACTAATCTTGACTTACATGGATTAATAAGTTAATATCCAATACTCCTCCCTAATTTATTAATCCATGCCTTCGATATCTTCAAGCTCCATCATCTTTATCTTTAAACTTTGGCTTGTTTCCACTTTCTTTGTCTTGATCTTCAACACGAACTATGTCTTGAACTTCCTCTTTGATTTGACTTCTTTCTTCATTGTCTTCAATCTCATCTCGATCATCTTTGTCTCCTTTGTCACTATCTTCCTTCATTTGTATCATTTCATAATCTTGCGCCTCCAATAACTGCTTTCGTATCACGATCTTCCGTTCAACTTTCTTGTTGCATGATTGAATGTCTTTCTATCCGGCTTTCCTTTGGAACTCTTGATGGCGTCTCTTGATGCTTCTTGCATTCGCCTTTGTCAACTCTTTCTTCTTCTAGATGTTTCTCATTTGAAACACCTTCATGGTTCTCTTTCTCAAACAATTCTCTTATTGTTTTTAACTCTTTCATCTCTTTGCTTGTGCAATCTCTCAACTTCTTGAGGTTCTCTAACTCTCTTTGCATTTGTTTCTCAAATGCCATTTCTCTATTTCTTATTTTCTTCTCAATTTCTTGTTTTTCAATCTCTAACTCTTGAAGCATTTCAAACTTCCAAAACTCTAATTTACTCTTCAAATCAATTTCTATCTCTGACCGCATATCTTCTAATATTCCTTTTGGAATTTCATCCTTCTCAATGACAATTCCTTTCCTTCTCGGTTCTTCCTTTAAGGATGCTATCTCCTTTTCATCTTTGCTTGTAACCATCAATAGTGCTGGTTCGTCATCTTCAAACACAAGGTTTGCTTTTTCTTCTCTACGGTTTGGTTTTGGACAATTTGCAGCAAAGTGTCCAAACTCATGACAATTATAGCACTCTATTTCTCTTAAGTCTCTCCTATGGTAGTTTTGATCTCCATAGTTTCTCTTGTTTCTATCATAACTATCTCCATTCTTACTATCTCTTGTGAATCTTCCTTGGCCTCTTCCTCGTGTTTGATTACCACCTCCTCGCCTATCATCTCCATAGTTGCGCTCATAATTTCTATTATTCCCTTGACGCGAACAACAATTTCTCACTATTATCTTCCTCACTTTTTTCTAAACTTAAGCCTTTCTTCATAAGTCTTAAGTTTCCCAATAATCTCCTCTAATTTTGCTTTCTTAAAATCAACAACCATTTCAATGGTTGCTACATCGGTACAAACTTATCCGCATCGCATTCAAGAATTTTTGTACTTTTGTTTGTTCATCAAACGTCAATCCACATGTAGCAGCCTTTGTAATAATACTCATCAACCTCCCAAAGAAATGAATCTATTGATTCATCTTCTTTCATCACAAGTCTTTCAAATTTCGATTTAAGTTGTCATGAGTGCTTGTTGTACATCTTCTGCTCCAACAACTGGACTTTAGAGTCCCAAATTTCTTTTGTCGCTTCACATCCCGCAACTTGCATTTGCAAATCTTCTGGTAACCCTTGAAATAGGTATGCTGACGCCGAACTATCCTTTTTTACATCAATCTCTTTTGATGTACCTGTTCCTTCTACTAAATCCCATACTCCATTTGCCGTTAATATCTTCTTCATTCTTAATGCCCATAATGTATAATTTGTGTTGCTTAAAACTGGGCATTGATATGATGGCAAAGATGTGGTGAAAACAACTCTGTTTTCGTTTTTATCTCCCGTCATATCTTACGATTTGGTTTTCTTCTAATACCAATATAATTCTAATAATAGTCGACCTTAAATTTTTCTTTCTAATCCACAATAGTAATATGCAACTTCTAAAAACCAATATAATCTTAATAAACAGTCGAACTTAAATTTTCTGCCTAATCACAATAATTCTCAAATGATTCTAACGGTTTCTAACGCGAATTGTAATGAAAATTACTTTTTAATCTATTCTATAAATAGAAAAAAAGTATTGAAAAATATAGAACCTGTACTTGGCTGTTGATGTGGGCTCCCTTTTCCAAATAATAACTCCCTTTTGCTTTTAATAAAAAGCTACTTTGTTCCCAAATAAAACCCCTTTCTTCTTCTTTTTTCTCCAAATAAACGCTGCTACTTTCTTTCCTGCTTTCTTCTACACGTAATTAGGGCAAAATATGATCGGTCTTCTTCTGCTTTTCTTTCTAATCAAATGGTGGTTAATCGGTTTCTATTTCTTTTCCGCAACCATACACGGCGGCGGTTGTTATTTCTTCTCCCAAGAACAATACGGCGGCGGTTGCACAACCGTATGTTTACTCTCTCTCTCTTATTTTGAGACGATTCCCCGAATCGCTTTGTACTTCTTTTTTCGTCTCTTGATTGATTCCCCAATCAATCGGTTCTGTTTTTCTTCTTGATTTGACCGGTATGCGCACGGTCTACTTCTACTCTTGATTGATTCCCTGAATCAATCGGTTTCTGTCTCTCTGGTTCGAATCCTTTGGCTCTGATGCCAATTGTTAGTCTATCTCTTCTATGAACAATCGAATATAAAGTATACTAAGTTTATTTGTTATATAATCAATCATTGGTTTTTACAGACTTTGGTTTATGGGTATATATAACCCACCAAACGACACTATGAACCGGTATATGTTTTACTGTAATCGACACACACTACAAACTTAATCGCCATAACCGCTTATAACTTTTTCGGTTATTAACTTTACTATTGACACACTAGACCCTTTAACTTATATACATACATAAATACTACACTAATCTTGACTTACATGGATTAATAAGTTAATATCCAATAGTTTGTATGCTGTTTTTTTAATAGCGATTGGCAATTAGATACTTATAGAGGTTTGTATGCTGTTTTCCAGAGCAATTACATGCTGTTTGGACATCAGAAAGTTGGATGTTTGGACAGGTATATATGATTGAATCTTAGAATAGTTCCTAGGAGTTAAAACTCTAAATGAGACTATAAGTGTGCTAAACAGAGCTTGAGCATGATATTATACTTTTTGATTCAGGATATTCTCTGCAAGTCGAATGGTCTAATTGTTAAACTGATCATAGGCTAATAAGGTAAAGTAGGTTTCTTTTGTTTAATAAGACATGTGTGTCCGTACTAGTTTAGGCTCGCTAATTTTTAATTTATTTGTTAGGGTGTTATTTACAGTTGAGTATGATTAATACAAATTTTCTTTTTTTCTCCTTATATGCTAGTTGTAGGTGACTTTGGTTCACGTTAAGACTCTTGCTAGTCTTTTTTCTTCACGTACTCATTTGGTTGGAATGCTAGAATGAAAACTAACAAAAAATAATTTGTTGTTGCTTTAACTAATACTTGTGTTGGCCTAGCAAGTTGCTAAGCCACTTGTTTATGTAAAATGGTTGATTAGCAAATAAGCTTTGGTGTGGTTGGCGGGTCGAATAATATGGGTTTGGATAACGTTAACAATCCATATTCATATTCTCATTCTTATTCTTTATATACTAGTTTTAAACCTTGCATGCACACAATTGTGACATAAGTCACACCGTCTTACTAGCCCATTTGCATAAAACTTTTCACTAACTCACATAGTATAACCATAGCTCATTTGCACTCAAAGAAACAGATAGTAGTACTTATTATGATAGAAAGATGGAAGAGGAAAAACCATCTTACCGCTTTTTGTTGTTCGAGTTGAAGCTCCAACGCTCTCTCAAGTCTTGTGACAATCTCATCAATATTTGGGCGCTGCGATCGTTCTTCGTTCAAGCAGTCATACGCTATTTCTGCGAAAATGTTAAATGATTGAGAGTCCATTTGATTCCATAGTTCCCAATCAATTATTTCATTGAGTTTCTTCTCTTCGTAAAGGCGAATGGCCGCCGGAGCCAAATACTTGTTAGTGTCGTTGGCGATTACTGATTCTCTGCCACATAGTAGTTCAAACAATACTATCCTGAAGGAGTACATATCTGACTTGTGGTTTGCACTTTTGGTCTCAATATATGTTGGATCTGTATACCCATCCGTACTCCATACTTTATCAGTATCGAAACAATTGTGCCTCTCAGATGCTTTGATCTTCATGGAGCGTATAAAATCACCTAGCTTGGGTTCCCAGTCATCATTTAAATAAATCGATGGACTGTCGATGTTGCGATGTATCACGCTAAAATCACGTGACTCATCATAATGAATGTAGCTCAATGCTTGCGCGATACCGACAGATATCTCCAACCTTCGCACCCATGTCAACAACATGGGGTCACTTAAATAGTTATCAAGACTAACCATTGTCTCAGCCTTGTAAATGATGACCTTCTCGTCATTCTCATCACAAAACCCAACAAACGAAACCAGATTCTTGTGCATGAGACTAGAAAGGATGGAAACCTCCATCCAAAATTGTTGGTCTCCATCAAACCATTCTTTGTTTAACCTCCGAGCAATGATATCAATCAACTCACCCGACCACAAGAGCTGTCCCTCGTAATCCTTTTCAGATGCATCTTCTCCGAGGAGATTTTCTACTTCAGAGAAGTTGTTGGTGGCGGATAGTATATTTTCAAGGGGGATTTTAAGGTGACCAAAGTCGTCAGGTGAAAACATCATGTTTCTATTTTCATCAAAATGAAGGAGCACTTCTCACGAGATCTGAAAGAACAAATGCACAGAGAGTAGGAGTGAGGTTGGTGGTGGTGATACAAATGTGTTTAGCATGCGTTTTGTATATATGTGGTCGTGGATGAGTATCTATATCTCTTTGCATAAGTTTATTCTAAGTAATAATAAAAGACTATTGACTTTGAATTGTATAGGAAACTTCCTTTATTTACTATAGAATAAATTGTATAAATCATCCCTGAACTTTGGTTAAATTGCAACTTTTATCTCAATCATTTCAAAAGTGCAAATAACATCCTTGTAAGAAACCTTTGGGTAAGTTTTGGTCCCTGGTTTTAACCAGCGTTAGATAAATTCCTTTAGTAGTTACACATTAGCCTTTTTCCCAACGACTCTTGCAATGTTCATCCTTTAAACTAACGGACGTCCATAATTTAAAATTTTCAGTTTATTTAAAGTTTTTATAAACATATACATTTTTACATACGTTTTTAAACACTTTTATATATTGTTTATGTATACGCTTATATATATATATATATTCTTAAATACGTTTTCAAATACTTTTATATAAATTTCATATATATTATTACAAAATGTTCTTATATACTTTGTATATGTTCTTACACACTTTTTATAAACTTTTATATACTTTTTATGCATTATTACAAAAACGTTTTTATACACATTTTTATATATTATTTAAATGTTTTTACATAAGTTTTTGTATACGTTTTTGTATACGTTATTATATAAGTTAGTGTTTCTGTTTTTATATACATTTTTAAATACCTTTTTATATGTGTTTTATATACACTTGTTTATATACATTTTTAAATACATTTATATATTCGTTTTTATATTCATTATTATAAAAATGTTCTTATATACGTTTTAATATATGTTTTTATACACGTTATTATATACTTTTTATACGTTTTTATATAAGTTTTTGTATACAATTATTTACGTTCTTTTATACGTTTTTATATAAATTTCTCAATACGTTTTTATATACTTTTCGTATACGGTTTTTATATACGTTATTACAAAAACATTCTTTTATAGGTTTTTATACACGTTCTTATATACTTTTTATACGTTTTTATATAAGTTTTTGTGTACGTTCTTATGTACTTTTTATATGTTTTTATATGCTTTTATATACCTATTTATACGTTTTTATATATGTTCTTACATACTTTTTATATGTTTGTAGACGTTTTTATATACGTTTTTGTAATAACATATATAAAAAGTAGGGTTATTGTACAAAAAAGTCACTAAAGTTTGCGAGAAATTTGTCCTAAGTCACTATAGTTTAAAAGTTGTCATTCAGGTTACTCAACTTATTGTGACCGGTTATATTTGTTACTCTTGTTTCGTTAACCTAGAATTACCGGTAATAATACTACGTGGCAAATATTTTAGATTTCATTTATATTAAAAAATGAGTTAATATACAAATAAGTTACTAAAGTTTGTCAAAATGTTCATTTAAGTTACTATCGCTTATCGTTCTTTACATTTAAGTTAATATACAAATAAGTTGCTAAAATTGTGTACATTTTTATACGCTTTTTTACAACAACTTTTTGGACGTTATTATAAATTTATATTCTTTTACATTTTTGTCTGTTTTTGCACTTTTTTTACAATTTTGCACACATTTGTATTTTTTATTTTTATTTTATATTTATTTCTTTTACATAATTGGACGTTATTAGACTTTTTTGGAAGTAATTTTTTGTTTTGATATGTTTTCATACGTTATTATACATTTTTGGATGTTATTATACGTTTTTGGATGTTATTATACGTTTTTGGATGTTGTTATACATTTTCTTACATTTTATACGTAAAAACGTATAAAATATACAAACGTTTTAAAGAAGATAAAATGTATAGAACATAAAACCATATAAAACTTACAAATGTATGAAAATGAACGAAATGAACAAAACCATACAAGAATGTATGAAAACGTAAAAGGTATAGAAAACGCACACACATATATATAAAACGGATAAATACATACAAAACGTATTTAAAATGGACAAACATATATACAAAAATGTACGAAACGTAAAAAGGTACGACAAGAGAAATGCATACACATAAGTATAAAAAGGATAGAAACGTAAAAACATACTGAAATATACAAAAACGCATTTAAAATGGAAAAAACTTAAAAAGAACGACAACAAATAAAACGTACACAACGATAAATACGTATAAAACGCATTTAAAATGGAGAAAACGAAAAAATACGAAACAGATAAAACATACATAAATGTATAAAACGGATAGTAACTTTTTAAAAGTTCGTAACCTATTTAATAAACCCCGTGAACTATAGTAACTTGCTTGTAACATCTCAAACTATAGTGATGACATGGACAAGAGAACCGGTAAATCATCCGGTTGCCAACCCTCGTAGTAACAAGAATGTCACTTTTTTAAATGTTGAGTAACCCATATAATAAACCCGTTAACTTGAGTAACCTGAATGACAACTTTTAAACTATAGTGACTTAGGACAAATTTCCCGCAAACTTTAGTGACTTTTTTTTATAATAACCCATAAAAAGTATATAACAACGTATATAAAAACGTATATTAAAAGTATATAAAAACGTATATAAAAAGTAAATAAAATGTATATAAAAACGTATATAAAAATGTATATAATAACCTATACAAAAACGTATACAAAAACTGATATAAAATGTATATAAGAACGTGCATAAAAACGTATATAAAAACATATATAAGAACGCTTTTGTAATAACTATATAAAAAAAGATATAAAAAGTATATTAAAACGTATACAAAAACGTATATAATAACGTATACAAAACTTATAGAAAAACGTATATAAAAAGTATACAAAAACATATACAAAAACGTGTATAATAATACAAAAACTTATATAAAAACGTATAAAAAGTATGTAAGAACATGTATAAAAACATTTTCTTAATAACGTTTATAAAAAGTATATAAAAACATATACAAAAACGTATGTAAAAAGGTATATAAAAACGTATATAAAAACGTATATGTTTATATACAAACGTAAATAAAAAATCAAAAAACTTTAAATAAACCAAAAAATTTAAATTATAAATGGTCAGTAGTTTAAAGGATGGACGTTGCAATGGTCATCAGCTAAAATGGTTAACGTGTAACTGCTAACCGAATCCACTTAACGCGGTTAAAACTAGGGACCAAGACTTACCCAAAGATTTCTCAGAGGCACGGTATCAACACTTTCGAAATGGTTGGGATAAAAAATTTAGTTTGACTAAAATTCAAGGACAATTTATGCAGCTTACTCTTTGTTATACTAGTTACTCTATGAAAATAATAAAAGGAAATGGTTTTTAAGCAACTTGCGTGTGCATTACTTGTACTTTGTAAATAAAAAATCACTAATAGAAAATATCAACAACTTGACAAAATTTTTATGAAAGATTCTTATAGTATTCGTGGAAAACTAGAAGGGGGTTGAATAGTTTTACCAATTAAAACTTCGTTTTAACATATTTAGATCGACATATGTCAATCTATTTAGATGTGTATGTTGGACATTGATAGATAGATATATAAAAGTCTAATGAAAGATAAAGAGTACGAAGCACATAACCACGGCACGAGTATTTATAGTGGTTCGGCTACAAGGACACCTTCCTTGCCCTACTCCACTCCCCGAGTCACCTACTCGAGAGTTCGTAATCACTACACGACACCAACTCCTTATGGCGGAGAAGCCTTCACAACGTCGCCTACTCTTTTTCCGGTACTAGGCTAACTACCGGGTTCTTTCACTAAGGAGAACCACACCTACCACAACGTCGCCTACCCTTTATCCGGTACTAGGCTAAGTACCGAGTTTCATTATAATGGAGGAACTACTAACCAACACTACACAACACCTAACCCCAAAGGAGACCCACTTCTTATTACAACATCATCAATGATATCAATATCCTTGGATCCAATACTAATCTATTTTGTACATCGAAACACACCATATCGAATGTATATTTTAGGCACTCTTCACTAATGCCTTGGACACGAATGCTTGACACCTTTCATTAATGCCTTCGTTTTGACTTCTTTAGCATTCTTCACTAATGCTTTTGACACGGACGTTAAGCACCCTTCACTAATTCTTTCATCTTGACTCTTTCGGCATCCTTCACTAATGCCTTGACACAACACTTCTATGTAGGAAGAATGAACTATCAACAAGAGAACCTCAGTAGTCTTGATGGTAACGAAGCATGGCAACTCATGAACTTGAGCTTGCTGGACTTCAAGAGGTGGTGATCTCGTTTTTAAGAGGAACCTAGAGAATCACACAAAAACAAAAAACAAACTAAATAGAAAGATCCCTTAGGATCTGTGGTTCGAAGGTTATAATACTTGGGGAAAGTATGTGTGGGAGAGACAACCCAAAAGGAAGAAATGACTCACTATTTATAGAGAAAAATAACTACTGTTCCACGGATCCCTCCCTTAAGGTATCCGTCCAGTGTACTAACTGGGATCCGTGGGACGCTCCCTTTTGCCCATGGGTTTTGGGTCATGGGTCATGGGTTATTGGTTATGGATATCAAGTAGGTTCAATGTATCCACAAGATGCAATGCATCTAGTCCATGGTTCATGGATTAAAACTATGGGCCATGGATTAAAACCATGGGTCATGAATATTATCCATATATGACATAAGCATGATGTCATGTAGTGGGTTATGGGTCAAGCTCCATGGGTATGCGTCATGGACTTTAGGGTGGTGGCAGTCATGCCTACCATTTTTTTTCATGCCTAGTCATCTACCAATAATATCTCGCCAACTCACCTCATACCAATCTCATACCTAACAATAGATTTTTAGTGGCAACCATGCCTAACTCATTACCTTTTTTTTTTTTTTTTTTTTTTTTTTTTAATAATTTTATTAAACAATTTAATAAAACGTAATTTTTATTAATACTTAAAAGAGAATTACATAAGACATGAAAGAAAATTACATAGTACTTATTAAATAAAACACTAGTCATCAAGGTATGGTAAGTCTTGAGCGCCCACATACTCCGTGAAGATCAAAACGGAGACGGTGATGGATATTTTCATCTTGTAACTCCGGTAGTATATTCGGGTCATAAACTGCGTGACCGCGGATCCATTATATGAACCGGTGATATTGCCACCCGTCGCCTTTTAAAATCATATTGTGTAATATAACACACGTATGAACTATTTTCGAATCTTTATGACGGTCATAGCCCGTAGAGGATGACCGAGAATAATCCATTTTGCTTTAAGACGACCAAAAGCTCTTTCGACATCCTTTCGTGCGCACTCTTGTAGCTTCTTGAATTTTTTTTCTTTGGGTCAGAGGATGAGGATAAGCTTTAACAAACGTTGAATATGTGGATAGATTCCATCGGAAGATAATACCCACATTTGTAAAGCCGCTCATTTAGAGTAAATGAACTATTGGGCGTCGCTCCATTACGATGAGTAAGATACGTGTGATTGATTCAAAACATTGATGTCGTTATTTGCACCGGAGGACCAAAATGAATGCCAAAACCACATATCATTTGAAGCAACGGCTTCAAGCATAATAGTCGGTATTGGTGATCACCTCTTTATATTGCCCTCTCAATACCTAGGGCAATTTCGCCAAACGAAATGTGTACAATCAATGCTACCAAGCATTCCAGAATGTGATGTTCTCTTCATGTGCCTCGTATAAGCGTGCAACGTCGTGGGTTGTTGGCCCACGTAAGAACTCTTGCCTATATAATTGGATTACCGCTCACAAAATGATCAAGGCATTCACCTACAAAGTATACAAAATTTAATATATGAATTGTATAAAATAAATAATAATCAATTATATAAAAAATAATAACCGAATTATAAAAATTTAAAGTACGAATTATATAAAATAAATAATACCAATTATATAAAATAATAATAACTCGATGTTCTTCGTGCCATGTTTAAGTAATCATCGATCTATCCGGAGGTCCACCCGCATCGAGTTGACGAATAGCCGATGTACATTTTTGCAACGCTGTGAAACTTTTTTTCCCCTAGCGCCTACACCCTCTTGAAACCATTCAAATTCGCCTCAATATCACCTACAATTTTTAGAAACAAACTCTTATCCATACGAAATCTTTCACGAAAAACATTAGAGCTAAACTGGGTCTTCTACAAAATAGTCATTCATTAGAGTTTCTAGCGCTTTTCACGATAACGGGTAACATATCTTCGGTAGAGCTAGCCGTGTCTTCAATGCTATCACACGCGGCTAAATAGGTTTCTAAGGTAGAACCGTAGAAAATATGTCGGATGAAGAGTCGGATAAAATCTAACTCTTCATCGGATGAAGAAGATGAAGATGAAGATGAAGATGAATACATTTTGTTTGTGAAATACAAATGATATTGTTTGACAAAAATTAGAGATGTATTGAATTTAAAAGGGAGAAAAGAGGATTTAATTTTTTTTTATGCCTCAAACGGATATATTTTACACATTAAATGCTATCTAACGTTCGAATATGTCCCATGTCGATTCGGTGATGTTTGCCGATTTGGTGTTCCATTCGTTCATGCCGATCCAAACCGAAATGGAGGCAAAACATACGATGCTCGGTATGGTGCATGCCGAAGGCCATGCCTAACCCACTGCCACCACCCTTAGGTTATCCCAACTACATTCAAAGTATTTGGTCAATGGGTCAAATACTTAAGTTTTTACCCAATTGTATTACCCAATGTAATACATACTAGTTACGTATGTATTTGCCCAATATGTAAACACTAGTTGTTGTACATATGTATTGCTAAATTATAAAATCACTTATACTTGTTTTATCGTTTTTATGTGAAAACGTAAGTTGTTAGAAAACTATTGGCTCAAACCATTTACGTATTTTATTTGTTTTGTTAAAATGATTTTACGTTTGTTATCAATAAAACATTAGAAGATCGTAAAATATAAATAAACGTTTTTACGGCTTATTTGTATTAACAATCTCCCTTTTGTCGATGACAAAACATTAAATTATTTTAAGGAAAACTAAAATTGTAAAAGTTTAAATTGAGTTTTACTTTCTCCCTTTTGTCGAAACAAAAGAGCGTTAAAAGAAACTAACACAATGTTTTAAGAAAACATGTAATGAAAGAAAAATATAGAGAGCAAGTGACGAAAAGTTCTCGCCTTAACTCCCCTTGATGAGTCCATCCCTTTGTGAGGCGCCAAGTAACAAAAATTAAGCTAATGCATTGCAACTATATTTGCAAGTGGTTTCGCCTTAGTGACGATAACGCCCCTTGATGATTGCAACTTTTGCGGGACGAACGAAATGTAATCCATATGAGGATAATATTGCAAATGGTTTTGCAATGTATGGTTTGACACAAAGCTCCCCTAGCTTAGGTGTCAAAGTCTTCATGTGTATTTTGAAAATCTATAAAACAAATGTTAGAAAACAAGTATAAAGTGCATAATTTCCTGCAAATAGACTCAAGTTAGTAGAAGATTGGTCTTCTGTTGCACGGTTCCCTCCTTAGAGGGATCCGTCTAGGCAAAATCCAGGGATCCGTCTGTCTGATTACAGATTTCAGCAATGGTGATATAACAAATAATGTTAACATCAAAGTGAGATATGTATTCAAGCAACAAACATATGGCATATAAACTATCATTCAATAAAACAAAGAGATAATCAACAAATCTCTAAAACTAAGAGAATGACTTAGCCATGTAATACATATTCTACTAATACTAATAAGTTACTAAAACTTAAAAAGCAACAATGTGCTTAAGTCTAAGAATGAGTAGACTTGTTGATTTGGTCCAATCTTTCAAGAAGATGATTAAACATGAAATGCAACTCATTTCGTACTTCTTGAACAAGTCCTTGGGTGATTAGGCAATTTGAGCAATTGTTGTCTTGATTGGGAACCGGAGGAAATTGGATGTTTTGAGGAGGCTCTACAAATGATGGTGGGGTTTCATTGAGAGATGTAGGATGAGGTTCTACTAAAAATGAGGGTGGTGGTAATGGAAATTCCTCCATATGATCAAGTCCTTGGTGGTTCCTTGTTTCCAATGATGGACTAGTCGGTGTTGTAGGTGGTTCCCTATTTAACGAGAAAGTTGGTGAGTGGGAAGTTCTCGGTGGTGAATGCTCTAATGAATAGAGATTAGGGTGAGAGAGAGGCTCGGTGAAAGAGTGTAGTCTATGCTCTATGAATGAAGGCTTAGACGGCTTGCTAGAACTAGCTATGTTTGGTTTAGAGCTAGATGAACCCTTTTCTAGCCCAAAAGGTTTAATGCTAATTCTTGCGGTTCTCTTAGCAATTGTTGAATGGGTTTGTTGAGGTGGAATTCTAGCATTATTATCTCTTACGGGAGATGATTCAGTGGATGAAATCTCATGAATCATACGACCATTCCTTTTGGATGAACCTTTGGTTGAAGAGTTGTTGCTAAGTGCTTTAGTCATGTTGATGGTGAGGATACAATATGAGATTCTAACTACTGATTTTTGAGGACTAGGTAAGAGTGATGACTTAACCTCAAGAGTGTTTGGTTTATAAAGGATGAAATTGAATTAAGGAATTAAATTCATGACCACTAAGGGGATTAAGCATGCACTAAGGTCAACTAAGATATTGTTCAGCTCTTGGTTTAAAAATGCGTGCATCATTGCGTAAATTGCGCGCATCATTGCATTGCATATAGGATTTCGCATCATGGTGCCTAATGCTAGGCCATCCCAAAATGCGCTCACATTAGACCGCAATTTGCCGCATTTGTATAATGCTAGCAACGGTTGCAATTGTCACAATATAGAATTTATGTCATTTTGGGAAAAAATAAACCATTTAGAAAAAGATAGAATCTTTTAATGGACTTTGAAAAATAGAAGTTGTTTAAAGACGTCCAAAACAAATACGATAACAACATCCAAACTACCCATCTAAATTACCCTCCGGTTCATGATCATGCACCAATAACATGATTTGAAATTCCACAAACGATCATCTTATTCCAGCTTCATTTTGTGCAAGAGATCATATTTTTATTTGATCATACATAACCATCTATGTTAAATAACTGAGTTGGAAATCATATGTGTGATTCAAATCTGACTAAAATTTTTAGTTTTGACTTTTGCTATTTAATTAATAATAAATGAATTAAGATTGTTAGCCACTCCGTATAATTATTAGTATACCTTATAATATCATGTCATCATTTATATTTATAGAATGGACTTCAATTGTTGGTGTTCTACCGCATTGACTGCTAAAAATAAAAAGGATCCAAGCAGAAATTATGGAATTCAAGATCTAAAAATTAAAAATAAAGTTACATGTTCATCCTGTTCGAAAGTAAATAGAGGAGGAGGGTCTCATTTAAAACAACATTTAGTTGAAGTTAATAATATTGTTTCTAAGTATTTTGTGTTATGGCTTAGTGACTTATTTGTTTTACAAATAGATTATTTTCCTATTTTTAATATTTTAGTGACTTATTTGTAAACTAATTGCATTTACTTGGTAATTTGTTTAATATTCTACGTATAAATCATTTTTGTATTTTTTTTAAATACAAAACGCATCGCGTCCAAAATGCGCTCGCATTTGCAACGCGCATCACGCATCGGCCACTAGGACCTTTAACGCATCGAATCGCAAAGCGCAATTTTAAACCAAGGTTCAGATCTAGGAAAACATCAAATGGTAACTAAAAGTGTTTAGATTACCAAAGGTGGCTTAAATTTGAAGAGAAAAGCTGATTAAAGTCTTTTCAGAGACACGATCCTCTCACTGTGGATCCGTCTCGTTATAAACTGTGGATCCGTCTCGTCGATGATGATATGTGATGAAATGATTATGATTTTTGTAAGGTCTAGTACCTATGAGTCTTTAGGATTTGAATTTCCTTTGATGTCATGAGTGGTGGATGTCTTATATGTTCAACCATAAAGAGTGAGGATGCTTAATGATGATTTTGGGTAGGAAAGTGGACTTTAGAGAGTCTAACTAAGTGCTTTGAGAAGGATAGCATTTGATTTGAAATGGGAAAATGATGACACTTAGTCTTAGAAATCAGATGATGACTCAAGAGAAAATAGAGAAAATCCTTAAAAATAAAGAAAAAAAAAAACAAGTTTTAAGCCTATTTTGAGGTAAGAGTGACTAAAATCAATTTGCTAAAATTGATAGAAATGTCAAACTAAGTGTTTTGAGATATGAGGAATAATGTGTGAGCGTTAGAGCGGAAATATGGTGGATATTGGTGAGTTTGATAAATCAAATGCACTTTGAATTTGACCCTAAGTTACCTACGGGTGAATGTGAGACCTACTATGCATGAGGAAGTCTCAAGTGGTATTAAAGAATCATGTTTAGCCATCATGATGTGATTAAGGAAATAACTTGGATGTATGGTGATCAGATTCCGATAACCGTCTTCGAGATCCCACGGTTCCTCTCGAGGGATCCGCTAGTTATATCGGGATCCGCCATCGCAGATCAAGGCTTTCAAAGAATGTGCAATTCTTGAACTCTTAGCCAATGCTTCTCCTAGTTGTTTGTACAAAGTCTAATTGCAAGAACACATCAAGTACAACGCATAGCAAGTGTGGGGGAACTAAAGGTAGCTAAAGATGAGTGATGACGACTACTTGAATGATTTCAAGATGTCGTAAAATCTCATCCTACACGTTCCTAAGTTAAGATTGTTCAATGCCAAGTTATGGCAATACCTACATACTACATCCTACTCTACATAAGTATTGTTTAAATGTTACAAACCATTGTTTCAAATTGTTTTCACAAATTAAGGTCCTATGACCTTACCTCACTTCCCCATCTCCTTCTACATCACTCCCCATCTTCACCCTCCCCTCCACTCTTTATCTCACCATCTCTACTTCTTTTTCTTTAAGAAGTTGGCGAAGCACTTGAAGATCCCTTTGGTTTGTTTCCATTCTTGTGATGGGCTAGGAATGTCCGGCAATTGATTGATGTAATCCAAAGGGTCGAGATCGATGTTGCCGAGAGGGTTGCTACTTCCTTTTCCTTCTCTTTGTCTCTCCCGTTCATCCAAGGAATCCGTTGGTAGGTGAGGTCTTTTGCCTTCCACCATAAACCTTGTAGTTCTACCCTCGGTCAATGATACCATAACTTTATTGCAAAAGCTATGATCATAGGAGAACGGAGAAGGATCTAAAGCAAAGATGAACCTTGCAAGATGGGTTAGGAGAATTGCATACGGGAGCACCATTTTATCCATGCTTTTTACACTTGGAATTCTCTTAATCATGTAATGTGCAAGATTGAAGCGAGTCTCGGTCACAAGGCAATAGATCATGAAACTTAGGCACGCATTGGGGTGATCCTTGTTCCCTCCTAAGCATAGCACATTCTCCCTTACTACCATTTCCCATTTCCTATACAAAGCATACATCTCGGAGAGCTCCATTTGAAAAGGATCCCTATAGATCACTTTTGAATTTCTAGTGACCTTTGATGGGGATGCCCTTTGCATGAACACATTATCCCTTACCGTGGTTGCTTCCGGGATTCTCATGTGGTAGATTTCTTGATGATCAACCATATCGTATAGCTCCGCCAAAGACCACTCATTTGAAAACATGCAAACTCCTTGATATGGAACCCGTAGTATTCTTCCAAACTCTACAAGCGAAAGGGTGTACTCATGCTCATTTATGATGAAGACAATTGAGATGGTCCCATCATCATTTCTAACAATCCTCATTGTTTTGTAGAACTCGAGTACGAACACCGGGCAAATTTGCTCGTTTATGTCCAACAAACAATCAAATCCAATAGTTTCAAAAACTTGTCGGATGTCGGTGTTATCAAGAAATGATGGTTCTACCACACGACCTTCATGAAAAAGTCTCTGTTCGAGCAACTTGAAAGCTTTCCTATCTTCCGGGCTAAGTCCATCCTTTCTATGGTACATTGAGATGTAGTGGGCGGTATCTTGATAGTCTTGTTGTCGGTTACTAGGCATGATTGTTCCTATACAACACAACCACAATGTGGTGTTAATTGTGAACAGTGGCCTAAAGGGTTTGATCACAATTTTGCTCAAATAATCTTTATTGAATTCAAGAAATGAGTTTAATTTGTATTAAAAATGTTAATTCTTTGATTTAGATTATCTTAGAAAACAATGTGGTAACAAATTATGACAAACCCATTTGAACCCAACTTCTAAAGATGAAAAATTGTAATCATAGAAATCAAGGAATTAAATTAACAATGTAGTGAAGATTATACTTACACAAGAGATTGTTTTGCTTGAAGGAAATGATCAAATTGTTCCGTGAATGTGAATTGGGTTTTGTTCGTGAGTCTTTGAAGGAAAGTGATAGTGGAACTCCAAAGGATCATTTCTAACTTATGATGTCTTCTTCTGCATCGGATCCCATGGATCCTCTCATTAGGGATCCGCTAGTTCAAACCTGTGGATCACTTAAGCTGCCCTTGATAACTTTGGTTTAGGAGTTCTAAAATGCCTAGAGTTTGATGTTTAAGCTCTATAACTTGTGGTTTGGGGTTTTGACGATTTAATACTAATCCTATTTGACGGGATTCCCTTTTTATGAATTAGTCACAATTCTTGGGAGGTTTTTCAAAGATTATGATAAAATCCTATTTTATCATAATATAAGAAATTTCACATGGATATTCATTGACATAGATGAAATGTCAATAATCCTTTTGTGATGAATAATGATTGAGGCTATCGAATAACCGAGAAATCATTATTACATATTTGTAGTGTAGTCTATATGAATCAACGAAGAATACTATTCTTGATGATGATTTTAATATAGAAAACTACTTAAGTAATTACTAATAAAGAGTAATCATACAACTAAGACTTTAATAATAATAGCAAAATGTAAATTATTAAAGATCATACCTTTGCTAAATATTCTTTTTAAGGAAAGAAATATTTAGAGAAATTCTTTGTGGTCTTCTTAGGATCCAGATCCATGTGTGAGGAATACAATTCTAAATATTCTTTTTACGAAAAGAAATATTTAGATAGTTTCTTCATGATCTTCTTGGTATGCCCAAATCCAAGTATGGAGAATTCTTAACAAGGAAAATATTACAACGTTCTATCATTGTCCAATATTAAACACTATGATGATTTTTGTAAAACATGACTTAAATAATCCTTCTTTGTAGTTTTCAAACATACACGGATCGTATCAAAATTTTAAAGTACAACATACTCTAAGAAACTTGGTAACAAAGCTCTGATGCCAATTGTGGAAAACTAGAAGGGGGTTGAATAGTTTTACCAATTAAAATTTCGTTTTAAAATATTTAGATCAACTTATGTCAATCTATTTACATGTGTATGTTGGACATTGATATATAGATATATAAAAGTGTAATGAAAGATAAAAAGTACGAAGCACATAACCACGACACGAGTATTTATAGTGGTTCGGCTACAAGGACACCTTCCTTGCCCTACTCCACTCCCCGAGCCACCAACTCAAAAGTTCGTAATCACTATACGACACCAACTCCTTATGGCGGAGAAGCCTTCACAACGCCGCTACTCTTTTTCCGGGTATTAGGCTAACCACCGTGTTCTTTCACCAAGGAGAACCACACCTACCACAACGTCGCCTACCCTTTATCCGGTACTAGGCTAAGTACCGAGTTCCATTATAATGGAGGAACTACTAACCAACACTACACAACACATAACCCCAAAGGAGACCCACTCCTTATTACAACATCATCAAGGATATCAATATCCTTGGATCCAATACTAATCTATTTTGTACATCGAAAACACCATATCGAATGTACATTTTAGGCACTCTTCACTAATGCCTTGGACACGAACGCTTGACACCTTTCACTAATGCCTTCGTCTTGACTTCTTTAGCATTCTTCACTAATGCTTTTGACACGGACATTAAGCACCCTTCACTAATGCTTGCCTTGACTCTTCGGCATCCTTCACTAATGCCTTGACACAACACTTCTATGTAGGAAGAAAGAACTATCAACAAGAGAACCTCAAGAGTCGGATGATAACGGCATGGCAACTCATGGACTTGAGCTTGCTCGACTTCAAGAGGTGGTGATCTCGCTTTAAGAGGAACCTAGAGAATCACACAAAACAAAAACAACTACATAAAAAGATCCCTTAGGATCCGTGGGTTAGAAGGTTATAATACTTGGGAAAGTATGTGGGAGAGACAACCCAAAAGGAAGAAATGGCTCACTATTTATAGAGAAAAATAACTATCGCTCCATCGGATCCCACGGATCCTCCTCGAGGATCCATCCAGGTATTAACCGGGATCCGTGGACGCCCCTTGCCCATGGGTTTTGGGTCATGGGTCATAGGTTATGGGTTATGGATATCAAGTAGGTTCATGTATCCACAGATGCAATGCATCTAGTCCATGGTTCATGGATTAAAACTATGGGCCATGGATTAAAACCATGGGTTATGGATATTATCCATATATGACATAAGCATGATGTCATGCAATGGGTTATGGGTCAAGCTCCATGGGTATGGGTCATGGACTTTGGGTTATCCCCAACTGCATTCAAAGTATTTGGTCAATGGGTCAAATACTTAAGTTTCTACCCAGTTGTATTACCCAATATAATACATACTAGTTACGTATGTACTTGCCCAATATGTAAACACTAGTTGTTGTACATATGTATTGCTAAATTATAAAATCACTTATACTTGTTTTAACGTTTTTATGTGAAAACGTAAGTTGTTAGAAAACTATTGGCTCAAACCATTTACGTATTTTATTTGTTTCGTTAAAATGATTTTACGTTTGTTATCGACAAAACATTAGAAGATCGTAAAATATAAATAAACGTTTTTACGACTTATTTGTATTAACAGTATTATTTGTTTATACAAAATAAACCTGAAAGTTAAATGAAAAAAAAAAAGCTACTGTATTTCTTTAAATAATGCATATGAACAATCTCAAACACAACAAAAATATACATAAATGAGATATGTGGTATGAAACTATGAACTATGAATGTGTGTTAGACAAAAGAGACTGGTAAAGCGTGTATACTTGATTATTAAAGATAAGAGAAATTTAAAAAAAATACACATTTCTCCCTTTTGGGTTCACTTTCTAGTAAAAAGAATGTGTTTTTTTTATATTCAGTTTTGTGCGACCGTTAGACCTTGCGACTCTATAGAATTCTCAACACTTGTCACGTCCCCATTTCATCTCCAATAAAATAAAGAGTGCCCGCAAACGAGGGTGAGCAAAACGGTTTGTGTGATCTGCCTAACCAGCTTCTAATATAATCTATGGGACATGTGCACATAATCCAACTAACGTGCATAATAGTTTTGCACGCAGTCTTTCTGCGCACACTTTTTTTTATTATAGATTTTAGTTTCGATAGCTAATTACTTGACTCGGACGGATGGAGGTAGAGCCCGACGCTTTTAATATATATATATATATATATATATATATATATATATATATATATATATATATATATATATATATATATATATATATATATATATATATATATATATAGAGTCCGTTCTAGAGAAAACTATAATTAGATAGAAAAGTGAGAAAAAAGTTGCAAGGTGGATTTCAAACACAACTAAAACTTCAGGGGTAGAAAATGAAAAAAAAGAACAAAAGTGCAGATACAACACAAATACACACAGCCACCACACTCACCATCTACATCGCCACTCACCAGTTTTCTCCCGCTCACCATCTATATCGCCACCACAACCACCGCACCGCTGCCAATCACCACCGCACCACAACAACATCGACAATCATCATCTCCACCGTCATCATCTACACTATCCAAAACCCTAACTACACTCATTTCCGTCATCATCTCCACCGTCACCGGAGTATCTTAAACCATCTACACCGCACACCAGATCATCCGTCGTACATACATGTTACAACAGAGTTAAATTGAATAAATTGAAATCGAATCACATATATGAGTTACCTTAACTGTAAGTTTTCAATTACATATTCTTTTAATTTTTATGTTATTTTAGTGCATCCTTATGAATATTATTAAATAATTAGTGTTACTGTGGAAATGAATGATATTTGATGAATCTGTATGTATAAAATTACATTTTACTGCATCCGAGTAAATAATATGTTATAGCTTTTATTTGTATGAATAAGTGCATCAATATAAACATTATGTAAAAAGTGTAGATTATTAGATTATAATGAATTTAATTTACATCATATTTTTGTTAGATTAGAGCATCGTAAGATAGATGAATGCATCCATTGTGTATTATTAGAGCATCGCGTGACATGTTTCATCATTTGTTTGTTTGGTTAATGCATAAGCAATTATTGTTATGGAATAGTTGTTAGAATGATTAGAGCATCTAGTTACAAAATTAAGGCATCCGGAGTGTTTGGTTGGTGCATCAAGTGACAAATTTAAGGCATCAAAAAGTATGATTAGTGCATTGTCATACACATTAGGGGCATCAATGAGTCCCCGTGTTTGCGATGTGATTGAATCAAGTGAGATTATTTATCAAGATAGTTTCTTAAACAACATTTTATTAAAAACAAGATAGATCTTTAGCCTTCATATAGATGTATTTTAAGATTAAAATTAGTCTAGTATCTTTATTCAAAATAATAATAATAAAGGTGCGATAGGGTAGGCAGCTGATACCTCTATAAAAATGAATCGAAATAACAAGCACTACGATTATACATCGCATCTTCTATGCGCCATTCCTTGTCGATTGGTGCATCTAAAGGTAGATATTAGGCATCAAAGACACCAACAATAACGACTTTTCCAACAATAGCCATATCATTCTCGACTGCTTGACTCAACAATTATTTTTTGCTTCAAATAGGAAAACGATGATTGTCGGAAGATGGAAGCATCGGATCACAACCCGTCACACCCCAATTTACTGCTTTGCAAATGAATGAAATTCGGGATTGACCGTCATAGCACCACATCACAGTTATATTGAACGACCTAAAGTGTCGCTTTAAAACACATCGTTGGATATTTCATAAAACATTCGTAGTACAACATCGGTCCCAAAAGGTTTACAAAGTTTGCATAAATACAAATATGTTACAAACCAAACGATGTTTTGAAATGAAGTGCCATAATGTACATAATGTAAGTCGACGCGACTCAAAATGTAGGTCCCTAAACCATGTCATGATGATAGTGCCTCGCCACTGTAAATACATTGCTAAAAGGTCAACAATAATGTTGGTGAGAAATCATAGGTTTATGTAAATGTTTTATCGACTACACAAGTATAAATATCGCATGACAATTATGTCACGTGAAAAAAATGTTACGATTGCTTTAAGCCCATGACATCGAAACTAGACAATTCATAATGTATACCGCAGAGTGTTTGCGGACAACTCCGTGAATGTTATAAAATGAAATGCATCCGTATGGCCGTTGGGATTCACCAACCCGGATGGAGGCGTCACCCTCGATAGATCTATCCACTCATCCTCGCTTCAAAGATTAACGGTTCATGTTCAAGTAATGGGGACTTTCAAATTGGCAAATGTAGTAACTTAAGCAATGTAAATGAATTTAACATACTTGGTATCGTACAAAAATGTAGTGCAATGTATTCTCCCCCGTGGGTTTGAAAATAATCGAAAGCATGTAAAACGGGGCTATGAAAACTCACTTGGTAAACTGGAATAATGGCAAAAGCGAGTACACCGAGGTATAATGTAACGTCAACCGGACCTATTACGAATGATATGATATGTCATGAGTTGCAATGTAATGTTATGCATGCACTTCAGATGTTATTTATACCATTTACGGTTTTGAAAATATTACCGTCGTCGAAAATACTCTTTGACGCCTTGACCCTTCAAAAATGACTTTACATGTTTTTACGCCAAATGTCATCCTACAATGAGTTTTATAATGATTTTGGTGAAATTACCATTTTCGTCAGCAAAACAATGTCGCCGGAAAAATCATGAAATCAACAAAATGGCTTCGAAAAATAGTCGTGAAACGGTGTACGCCGATCGTTAGAGAACGAACTCGACGGTTTTGGAAAGTTTGTATCGATATCTAGAAGTTTCAGTTCAGGAGTTTTCGTTCAAAAGGTCTCGATCATAAAGATATCAAAGGCTAAAGATGGTGGTTTTTGCTAATTGTGTGCGTAAAATGAGTTTCGCCAAGTTTGAACATCCGTAATTAATTTACTATAAACCGCTTGACAAACAAATTTTTGTTTTGAAAAATATGGCGGTGAACTTGATTTTACTAGAAGACATTTCGCTCCAAAAAGTTTCACATCATGGTTAAAAACAACCGCAAACATGGTCACATAGCCTAGTGAAATACTTGTAACGTAAAAATAATATAGTTTTTCGTAAAATAATATTTACGGCAACTTTATAAAACGCGTATATCTTTGTCGCTTTAAACCGTTTTCACGATAATATGTCCTTAGCTTCGTATCAAGTAAACTAATATATTTTTGACTAGTCGAAATAATTTGTGAAGCTTAAGGCTCGCTTTTGACCGAACAAGTAAAACAAGAAAGTGAATTTTCCGAAATTAATACGCTTCGTCGTCAAACTTTAAAAATCCATAACTTCTTCAAGTTATAAGTCCGCTTTTATCCGCTCAAGCGCCACGGATTCGCTTTTAAAGTATATTTTCTAAATATCAAGGCCAAAGTTTCGCACCAACAGTAGGGTTTTCCGAAATTCAATTAAGGACAGAACATAAAATATACATATCGAAAATAGTTTTCTCGGACAAAACCTATTCTAATCCCTTCAAATCAACTCCAAAGCTAATCTAATCCTACCATACACCTTCTTAGGGTGTCATGGGTTCCTAATCACCATCAAGACCAAAGAATACCATGGGAATATTTATAGGATGACCAATATGTATATATAACTCAAAAATCATGAAATAAATGGTATAAATCACATATCATGCATATAAGCTCCAAAAATGAAAAGAAACATATGAAATGAAAAGGAAACATGAAAATGATAAAACAAGCTTACAAGTGATAGTGATGAGGTGAAAGTAACAAGGATTAAACTTAAATACCCTTGGTTTTTATTTCAAAACCATATAAAGGATATAACTAGGTTGTAATAACACTTGATCTTGCAAAACTTTTGATCCCCTTTGTTCTTGAGTGTGGCCGGTTTGGTGAAGCCAAAAAGGAAGAGAAACTTTTATTACACTTTGATAAAATGACATGTATGAGAAATATTTTTGAGGTGCAAGACTTTTAAGGTTGAGTGAAATAATTAGAAAACATAACACCATGCCAATCAATAAATACACTCTCCCCTTGTCGCCAAGGGGGAGCATCCGTCACACCCCAATTTACTGCTTTTGCAATGAATGAAATTTCGGGATTGACCGTCATAGCACCACATCACAGCTATATTGAACGACCTAAACTGCTGCTTTAAAAACACATCGTTGGATATTTCATAAAAACATTGTGAGTACAACATCGGTCCCAAAAGGTTTACAAAGTTTGCATTAATACAAATATGTTACAAATCCAAACGATGTTTTGAAATGAAGTGCCATAATGTACATAATGTAAGTCGACGCCGACTCAAAATGTAGGTCCCTAAACCATGTCATGATGATAGTGCCTCGCCACTCGAAAATACATTGCTAAAAAGGTCAACAATAATGTTGGTGAGAAATCATAGGTTTATGTAAATGTTTTATACGACTACACAAATATAAATATCAGGCATGACAATTATGTCACGTAAAAAAAATGTTACGATTGCTTTAAGCCCATGACACCGAAACTAGACAATTCATAATGTATACCCCTCGCAGAGTGTTTGCCGGACAACTCCGTAATGTTATAAAATGAAATGCATCCGTATGGCGTTGGGATTCACCAACCCGGATGGAGGCGCCACCCTCGATAGATCTATCCACTCATCCTCGCTCAAAGATTAACGGTTCATGTTCAAGTAATGGGACTTTCAAATTGGCAAATGTAGTAACTTAAGCAATGTAAATGAATTTAACATACTTGGTATCGTATAAAAATGTAGTGCAATGTATTCTCCCGTGGGTTTGAAAATAATCGAAAGCATGTAAACGGGCTATGAAAACTCACTGGATAAACAGAATAACGGTAAAAGTGAGTACACCGAGGTATAATGTGATCGCCAACGGGACATATTACGAATGATATGATATGTCATGAGTTGCAATGTAATGTTATGCATGCACTTCAGATGTTATTTATACCATTTACGGGTTTTGAAAATATTACCGTCGTCGAAAAATACTCTTTTGACGCCTTGACCCTTCAAAATGACTTTACATGTTTTTACGCAAAATGTCATCCTACAATGGTTTTATAATGATTTTGGTGAAATTACCATTTTTCGTCGCAAAACAATGTCGTCGGAAAAATCATGAAATCAACAAAATGGCTTCGAAAAATAGTCGAACGGTGTACGCCGATCGTTAGAGAACGAACTCGACGGTTTTAAAAGTTTGTATCGATATCTAGAAGTTTCAGTTCAGAGTTTTCGCCCAAAAGGTCTCGATCATAAAGATATCAAAGGCTAAAGATGGTGGTTTTTGCTAATTGTGTGCGTAAAATGAGTTTCGCCAAGTTTGAACATCCGTAATTAATTTACTATAAATCCGCTTGACAAACAGACTTTTTGTTTTGAAAAATATGGCCGGTGAACTTGATTTTACTAGAAGACATTTCGCTCCAAAAGTTTCACATCATGGTTAAAACAAACGCAAACATGGTCGTTATAAATAGTGAAATACTTGTAACGTAAAAATAATATAGTTTTCGTAAAATAATATTTACGGCAACTTTATAAAACGCGCATATCTTTGTCGCTTTAAACTGCTTTCACGATAATATGTCCTTAGCTCGTATCAAGTAAACTAATATATTTTGACTAGTCGAAATAATTTGTGAAGCTTAAGGCTGCTTTTGACCCGAATAAGTAAAACAGCAAGCTGAATTTTCCGAAATTAATACGCTTTCGTCAAACTTTAAAAATCCATAACTTCTTCGTTATAAGTCCGCTTTTATCCGCTCAAGCGCCACGGATTCGCTTTTAAAGTATATTTTCTAAATATCAATGCCAAAGTTTCGCACCAACAGTAGGTTTTTCCGAAATTGAATTAAGGACAGAACATAAAATATACATATCGAAAATAGTTTTTCTCGGACAAAACCTATTCTAATCCCTTCAAATCAACTCCAAAGCTAATCTAATCCTACCATACACCTTCTTAGGGTGTCATGGGTTCCTAATCACCATCAAGACCAAAGAATACCATGGGAATATTTATAGGATGACCAATATGTATATATAACTCAAAAATCATGAAATAAATGGTATAAATCACATATCATGCATATAAGCTCCAAAAATGAAAAGAAACATATGAAATGAAAAGGAAACATGAAAATGATAAAACAAGCTTACAAGTGATAGTGATGAGGTGAAAGTAACAAGGATTAAACTTAAATACCCTTGGTTTTTATTTCAAAACCATATAAAGGATATAACTAGGTTGTAATAACACTTGATCTTGCAAAATTTTTTTTTGATCCCTTTGTTCTTGAGTGTGGCGGTTTTGGTGAAGCACAAAGAGAAGAGAGAAACTTTTATTACACTTTGATAAAATGACATGTATGAGAAATATTTTGAGGTGCAAGACTTTTAAGGTTGAGTGAAATAATTAGAAAACATAACACCATGCCAATCAATAATACACTCTCCCTTGTCGCCAAGGGGGGGATGTAGAGACTATGTTTTTTTTTTTTTTTTTTTTTTTTTTTTTTATCTATTACTTGTATATATTTGTATAAACTTTGATAAAAAGTGTAAGTAATTTGTAGAAATTTGCAACTTGTAGGATAAATGGAAATTTTGGTACAAGTGAATTTTATTAGGTCAAAATAGAATGTATTGAGATGATAAAATTGTAAAAATGCTTTCCTTGTGAAAATTGAGTGATAAGATAATTATCGATAATTTTAAGAAAAACGACGTAATAATTAAACTTTAACGATTAATATACCAAATAAATTTGAAACACTAGGAAAACTAAAATATAGTTTTTATAAACTAAATGTAAGTTTAAAATACCTCGGATCATTTTTGAAAATAATGGATTAAATATACAAAATAATAACTCACGCGATAAAGATTATTAAATATAAAATTACGCGTTGAAAGTGAAATGAAATGTCGTGAATGAACTAATGAGATGCACATGATGTCAATGAAATGTAGACTAATCATAGTCCATATGAAATGTACGTGATGTCATGATCATGAATTCGCCGCTAAACCTCCAAGGTTACGCGAATTTGAAACAAGTAAACCAAGTTTACTATAAATGTTGAAATAATGAAACATGAACTGTGTCGAGAAATGACCTGCAAGTACGGATTGTCACATTCGCCCATCCAAAAAGGAATTCAGTCCCTGAATTCAATCGTTGTTAGGTCTATCGAATTTTTGAGTTTATGATGAATATTGAGGAGAGAAGACATGGAGAAATGTAGTTACGGTTGTCGATGATTAAGAGTGTATAAAACATCGTAGTAGAGAAAAATATTGGATGAATCTCTCATATGCAACACTTTGAATTGGAACATGTGAACATTTTGCTTGCACTAAGATTTATAAATAACGCCCCAACATAACATGATCCTCCGAAATTAGACATAGTTAGCTAGGCTATGTATAATTAAGGAACGATGATGTGACGCTCGGTTTAGTTGTTATAACTCTCGATGCTTACAAGGATTTAAACCGTGTCGTTAAAATGGTCGATAAAGTAAAAAGAAGTAACATTCTCGTAAGTGATATCGAATCGAAAGGAAATAAAGTATGATAGATGATAATATTATACAACTAGTGGTTTATCAAAAGTAGTACATCTTAGGTTATAAAGATTCGGATAGGATGAAAACATAAACTTAGTACAACATAGTACATAAGGAGAAATAAGACCGTTAGTTTCCGATTTTCTTCAGTCTTTCGTGTCGTTGGTACCTTGACGAGCTTCTCTTTTCCTAATCCATGAGCACCTTCAACTTGATGACCTTGGTTTTTGAGGACATTGATTCCGATAGTGTCCTTGCTCCCCACATCTGAAACATGTAATTATAGTTTTGCCTTTACAATCCCTGGCTAGATGTCCCGGTTTTTGGCATTCGCGGCACTTGGCAGGGCAAGGACCCGTGTGATGATACTTACATCGATTACATAGTGGTTTAGTCCCAACATATCCTTTTCCTTGCGTCCTTAGCAAGGTGTCCCACCTGCTTGACAATAAAGCATATACCACATGGACCATTATGATGTAGAGTGCATTGATGGCCTCGTGGCAAGTTTCCAAGATAAGTTCTTTCCTTTGTTGGTGTAAAGAACATGAACCTCGACGGCTTTTTTGTCTTCTATTTTGTTGTTGGTGATGGTTAGTGTTATGCTTTGGTTGTTGTTGTTATAACCTCCCGGTCATTTTCCCATTTCCTTTTGTTGTTGTTAGTTTGGTTGTCGCGGTTGTTGTTGGTTTGATCGTTGTCATTGTTGTGGTGGTTATTGTTGATAATGTTTTCCTTTTCACAACTTGAGCCATGAGTAATTGAGTTACCTTGATGGTCTCTTCAATTGTTTGCGAATCGAAAGAGGCTACCTCTCCTTGAATGCATTTTGAAGTCCTCCAATGAAACTTTCCAAGAGTTTCTCATTGTCCATAACCATATATGGACATAAAGCACCAACTCTTGAAACCTTTCGATGTAGGTCTCAATGTCATAACCAACGGTCACTAGCCCAATAAATTCCATTTTCAATTTCTTCATCTCCTCGGGCGATACTTTAGTCATCAACCTCTTGAATTGATCCCATGAGAGTTTATAAGCATTTTCCATACCAATAGGTCTGCATAATGATTCCACCATAACATTGCCTCATCCAAGAGTGTACTAGTAGCAAATTTCACCTTGTAGTCATCCGGGCAATCGATATAAGAAATAACAACTCGATCCTTTCCAACCAACGGATCATAGTAATGGCTCCTTCAGGCCTCTCAACTTCGGGGTCACCGCTCTTAAAGTCCATGTATGTACCACTGAACTTCGAATCTCCGCAACTCCGTAGTAGTAGCATGTCTAGTAGTTTCAGAATCACCGTGGTCTCGACAAATGGCAGCAGCAGCAGCCTATCGCTGTCTGCTCTTCTTTCTAGTTCCCTAGCTATACAATCCTTTATATACTTTTGGATATCGGCTTGTGTCATAGTGGTGGAGCTCTTCGCGCCATAACTCTTCAAATAAGAGGAAATGAGACGTGTTCAAATCCTATGCTAAGAATAAGCGCCTAAAGAGATGTGATAGGTGGTAAGTTTGAGGTTTCTTGAGTTTCTAGAGATCACAAAGTCTTAGGGAAGTTTATATTGATAACCTTAATTTAACCAAATTTTCCTTTAGTGGAAACTCATTGTAGGGAAGTTCACATATTGTTGAAGCTATGTTTAGTGAAATGTTCAGTAGCCTCGGATAGAAGACTTGGTATATCCCTATAGTGTTGTTTCATGGGTATTCGCTCAGACAAATCTCGAACTCGGTCTAGCTAGTACTTATGGAATGATAGAGTTTGGATTCTAATTCAAAATAGTGGTTCGGAATGTCTCGTGATGTCTTAAGATTTTGTTGAGTTTTGAATCATCCTACCTCCTAGTTTTAGTCCTTGTTGGTAATCCCAAAATCCTTCCATTGTTTTCTTGTATCGAGGAATCCTCCTCACAGATGGTATAGGAAGTCTTCCTAAAAGGTCAATCATCAAATCCTAACTTATCGGTTGAGTGAAAGATAAATGGCGAAGCATTTATAGAGTGTTAACAGAAAGAAATGTTTATGCACGATATATCCGATTATAAAACTTTGCTTTCGAATCGAGAATAAATAGTTTGTAAGAAAATTACAAGAAAGTTTATGAAAAGGTTTATAAAACCACTTTATTGAGTAAGAAAGAAACATTTTTATCATTTACGCTTAATAATAAATCTTAGTTGTGGCTTGGTGTTAAAGCAACAACTTGATAAGGTGATTTTAAAGCACTTATATAGTGATAGTAAACGCTTAACAATGGTAGTGAAATATTTTGGTAAGACACCATTCGTATTATAACATAACTCAGAAATGATTTGTAAAATAGCTTACAAGAAAACAATTTATCGCTTGTCAAATAATAGAAGATTTCGTAGTTTAATTAATATCAAGATGGTTTAGAGGTTGGTAATATAATAGTCAAGAAAGTAAAGGCGAATAGTCTATGAGGTATGCGTATCAAGTTTTATGATTTTGAATCGATAAAGGCTAATATAGCTCACCAAAAGGGTAAAATAGTTTATAATATCGTAATATTACTTGGTGGAAAATTTGTAATATAGTTTGTAACTTGCTATTGCAATTGTTTGTTGTTTTATAAAATAATAGCAAATTAGTCGGTTTATCATACTATGAGAAAATAGTTTGCAAAGTATCGAAGGTCATTGTTTATAGAGTATTATTAAAGTCGTAAAATTTTTTTTTTTTTTTTTTTTTTTTTTTTTACGTGAGTAAGATGAAATGGTCGGTAAAATAGTTGAAAGCGCTTATGTTAAATAACGATGAAATTTATTATCTCATAAGAGGAATATAGAACAAATAGTTGGTATTCAACGCTTTGTTTTGTAAGATAATAGCTCGATGATTTTTCGTAGTAACATGAAAATCGCTTCGCATGAGGATATTAAATAGTTGATAAAATGACCGAAACCATTTGATAAATAGATAATAAAACAACTTGCGTTAAAACTTTATGAAACAACTTTTCTAAGATGGTGATAAAATAGTTCAAATAAAATCAAGTGAAATAAGTTCATGAAATAGTAGCAAGATAATTTGGAATGAAATTTGTTGGATGGTTTGTAGGATACATAAGAGAACCTTATCGAGTAATAATATCTACTAATTGATCGAGAATAAGGTTGGCCTAATCCCTAGTAAGATAGTGACGATCGTCGTGAAATGATGGAAAATTGGGCGATTGGAGTAAGGAATGAAATAAACAAGATGGTGATTATCGAGAGATAATAAATGATAAAGATCACATTAGCTAGGAAGGTACTTATTATCTGCTCTCCTGGTAGTCTAATCGTGTTTCAAGTGTAGGAGTAGTAGGCGGTCTAGCAACAATAGCCCTAGAACTCTCACGGTCCTCAAACCTATGATATGATGTAGTGTCTATAGTCTTAGTGGTAGATGGTAATGGTGTGTCAAATCATGCACGCTCCCAAGTCGCAAGTCGTGTTATGAGTATCGGTATGAGATGTGATGGTACGGATGGTGCTCGATATGATAATGATGATCATGGAATCCTTGTGGTGAGTTAAGAAAATAGGTTCATTAGGACTAAGCCTATAAGTTATACCCAATGGTATGATCTGTCCCAACTGAGTGATAAAAATTGTCCTGATCCTACAGTGAATCGATAGTGATCGTGATGGTGTAGGTGTAACTTCGTCCTCCCAAAAGGGTTTATCTCGGTATTCAACATTATCGGTGATGAGTCAATTGATGAAAATTATGATAGATAATGACAAGGAATTCTCCACGTTAGAGTATGAGGAAAAGATAATGGGATGGGTATTTAAGGGCATCCATGTGACAATCGCTTTGAAATGAAAGTAAATAACTCGAAATGTGCGATAAAACCGCATGCAAAGTGAACATGTACTTATGATGAAATGATGAGATGCTATGATAATGTAGTTATAGTCTAGGGTCAATGATGCAACCTAGTTCTCTATAATCGTAGCTCGTACCAATCATCACACCCCAATTTACCTGCTTTGCGCAATGAATGAAATTCTCGGGATTGACCGTCATAGCACCACATCACAGCTTATATTGAACGACCTAAAGTGTCGCTTTTAAAACACATCGTTGGATATTTCATAAAAACATTCGAGTACAACATCGGTCCCAAAAGGTTTACAAAGTTTGGATAATACAAATATGTTACAAATCCAAACGATGTTTTGAAATGAAGTGCCATAATGTACATAATGTAAGTCGACGCCGCGACTCAAAATGTAGGTCCCTAAACCATGTCATGATGATAATGCCTCGCCACACGAAAATACATTGCTAAAACGGTCAACAATAATGTTGGTGAGAAATCATAGGTTTATGTAAATGTATTATACGACTACGCAAGTATAAATATCAGGCATGACAATTATGTCACGTAAAAAAAATGTTACGATTGCTTTAAGCCCATGACACCGAAACTAGACAATTCATAATGTATACCCCTGCAGAGTGTTTGCCGGACAACTCCGTAATGTTATAAAATGAAATGCATCCGTATGGCAGTTGGGATTCACCAACCCGGATGGAGGCGTCACCCTCGATAGATCTATCCACTCATCCTCGCTTCAAAGATTAACGGTTCATGTTCAAGTAATGGGGACTTTCAAATTGGCAAATGTAGTAACTTAAGCAATGTAAATGAATTTAACATACTTGGTATCGCATAAAAATGTAGTGCAATGTATTCTCCCGTGGTTTGAAAATAATCGAAAGCATGTAAAACGGGCTATGAAAACTCACTTGGTAAACTGGAATAATGGCAAAAGTGAGTACACCGAGGTATAATGTAATGCGTCAACCGGGACCTATTACGAATGATATGATATGTCATGAGTTGCAATGTAATGTTATGCATGCACTTCGTATGTTATTTATACCATTTACGGTTTTGAAAATATTACTCGTCGTCGAAAAATACTCTTTTGACGCCTTGACCCTTCAAAATGACTTTACATGTTTTTACGCCAAAATGTCATCCTACAATGGTTTTATAATGATTTTGGTGAAATTACCATTTTCGTCGCAAAACAATGTCGCCGGAAAAATCATGAAATCAACAAAATGGCTTCGGAAAAATAGTCGAACGGTGTACGTCGATCGTTAGAGAACGAACTCGACGGTTTTGGAAAGTTTGTACCGATATCTAGAAGTTTCGGTTCAGGAGTTTTCGTCAAAAGGTCTCGATCATAAAGATATCAAAGGCTAAAGATGGTGGTTTTTGCTAGTTGTGTGCGTAAAATGAGTTTCGCCAAGTTTGAACATCCGTAATTAATTTACTATAAATCCGCTTGACAAACAAACTTTTTGTTTTGAAAAATATGGCCGGTGAACTTGATTTTACTAGAAGACATTTCGCTCCAAAAGTTTCACATCATGGTTAAAAACAGTCAGCAAACATGGTCACATAATTAGTGAAATACTTGTAACGTAAAAATAATATAGTTTTTCGTAAAATAATATTTACGGCAACTTTATAAAACGTGCATATCTTTGTCGCTTTAAACCGCTTTCACGTATAATATGTCCTTAGCTTCGCATCAAGTAAACTAATATATTTTTGACTAGTCGAAATAATTTGTGAAGCTTAAGGCTCGCTTTTGACCGAATACAGTAAAACAGCAAAGCTGAATTTTCCGAAATTAACACGCTTCGTCGTCAAACTTTAAAAATCCATAACTTCTTCGTTATAAGTCCGCTTTTATCCGCTCAAGCTGCCACGGATTCGCTTTAAAGTATATTTTCTAAATATCAATGCCAAAGTTTCGCATCAACAGTAGGTTTTTCAGAAATTCAATTAAGGACAGAACATAAAATATACATATCGAAAATAGTTTTCTCGGACAAAACCTATTCTAATCCCTTCAAATCAACTCCAAAGCTAATCTAATCCTACCATACACCTTCTTAGGGTGTCATGGGTTCCTAATCACCATCAAGACCAAAGAATACCATGGGAATATTTATAGGATGACCAATATGTATATATAACTCAAAAATCATGAAATAAATGGTATAAATCACATATCATGCATATAAGCTCCAAAATGAAAAGAAACATATGAAAATGAAAAGGAAACATGAAATGATAAAACAAGCTTACAAGTGATAGTGATGAGGTGAAAGTAACAAGGATTAAACTTAAATACCCTTGGTTTTTATTTCAAAACCATATAAAGGATATAACTAGGTTGTAATAACACTTGATCTTGCAAAACTTTTTGATCCCCTTTGTTCTTGAGTGTGGCCGGTTTTGGTGAAGCCACAAAGGAAGAGAGAAACTTTTTATTACACTTTGATAAAATGACATGTATGAGAAATATTTTTGAGGTGCAAGACTTTTAAGGTTGAGTGAAATAATTAGAAAACATAACACCATGCCAATCAATAAATACACTCTCCCCCTTGTCGGCCAAGGGGGGAGGGATGTAGTCCTCAAAATTTTTTTTTTTTTTTTTTTTTATCTATTACTTGTATATATTTGTATAAACTTTGATAAAAAAAGTAAGTAATTTGTAGAAATTTGCAACTTGTAGGATAAATGGAAATTTTGGTACAAGTGAATTTTTATTAGGTCAAAATAGAATGTATTGAGATGATAAAATTGTAAAATGCTTTCCTTGTGAAAATTGAGTGATAAGATAATTATCGATAATTTTAAGAAAACGCACGTAATAATTAAACTTTAACGATTTAAGTACCAAATAAATTTGAAACACTAGGAAAACTAAAAATATAGTTTTTATAAACTAAATGTAAGTTTAAAAATACCGGGATCATTTTTGAAAATAATGGATTAAATATTAAAATAATAACTCACGATAAAGTTTATTAAATATAAAATTACGTTGAAAGTGAAATGAAATGTCGTGAATGAATTAATGAGATGCACATGATGTCAATGAAATGTAGACTAATCATAGTCCATATGAAATGTACGTGATGTCATGATCATGAATTCGCCGCTAAACCTCCAAGGTTACGCGAATTTGAAACAAGTAAACCAAGTTTACTATAAATGTTGAAATAATGAAACATGAACTGTGTCGAGAAATGACCTGCAAGTACGGATTGTCACATTCGCCCATCCAAAAAGGAATTCAGTCCCTGAATTCAATCGTTGTTAGGTCTATCGAATTTTTGAGTTTATGATGAATATTGAGGAAAGAAGACATGGAGAAATGTAGTTACGTAACACCCCAAAATTTCACAATGAAGGCGTTGGTCATGGGGTGCTACTAAATCAATATACACAACATAAGGTAATAAAGAATGGAAATTCTATTCCATTTCCAAAAGATATATTAATTTAAGAAATAATTTTACATCATTGTTTCAAAGTGCGGAAGTAAAGCCCATAAAAATATATGTTGTCCCATTAAAAGTTGTATTAAAATGTTTGGAAACACTTCGGATGCCAGTCTTCAACGAATGCCTTTGCCAATGCCCACGCCAATAAGTAAACCTGAGAAAAACATGCTAAAATGTCAACACAAAGGTTGGTGAGTTCATAGGTTTAAGTTTCGAAAATCAAGTTGGACCACAGTTGCACATATAGCATCTCCGTGAATGACACTATATGCAAAAAGGCTATTACGCTAGTACCAAGTTCATGCGACCGAAACTATGACGATGTGCATGCATCTAGAAGCATGATAAATAAAAGCCCGGCAAGTGTATTTCCAGTACACTCAATCAATACGATATGATATACGCCCGACGTTTGCCTATCCGGTCAAACTCGAGCGGGGTGTCATCCCAATAGATCTATTCATAACAATCGCGCCTCCCCAAAGGGAACTAACGGTAGCATAGTTGGGATTCAAGGTTGTTTCACGTAATAGTGTTTTCGGTTTGGTCCGAAAAGAGTTTTGCATGTTTCTCACCCCAAAGTTTTATAAAGCAAGTAAATAAGAGTAAAAGTGGGGCTATAAACTCACCTTAGCGATTCGGTGAATAAAGCACAAAGAGATCAAGTAACAAGTGGCTTCAACACGCAACCTAAATTAGTCTGACAAGTCTCGGTCTTTATTCATGTTTAAGGCTCAAGTTTTTAAATAAATGCAAGTGTTTATAAGTGGTTGTGTTTAATGTTGCTTGTGTGGCGAATTTATGTTTAGATAGTTTCAAAGTGTTTTGTAAGTATTGGCCCTTGGAAAATGTACAATTATATATATAGTGTATATGTGACTAGTAGGTTTCGGTTCGGGAGTAACCGAAAGACTGCAGGAAGTATTCAAAATTATCATCTTGGTGAAAAAAAATAAAATAAATGTTTAGTAAAATATTAATAAATACTTTACGTTAAGTATTTATATCAATAACGTTTACGATATGTATGTACATAAGTGTGTTTAGGGGATAATAAGTTAGAAAATATTTATTTGCATGCGTTATAAATAATTTCTCGCTATTTAGTTTTCGTCCTTTAGTCGGGTTTTAGTAAAATTTACTAAATATATAAATTTAACGAAATGTTGGACAAAAGGTGTTAGAGAAATATTAGTTTCGAATACTTATTAAAAGTTTTAAGAAAGTTGAATAATGACATGAAGTGAAGGGCTAAAGCTGTCAAAACCATTTAAGTTTCAAAGTTATATAAACTTATAAGATGAATGTCGACCATTTGGAAATTGAGGGCTGAAGGTGGCAAGTTGCGAAACTGGCAAAAATAACAAAAGAGAAGTAAAGGTCAAAGCCCAGATTCGAACCCTGGTGGTTTGAATGAGAGTAGGCGACGTTTCCATCTGAGCCAGGGGCTCCTCTGTTTTAGTTTCACAGCCATGCGTATTTAAACTGTTGTTCACTGCCTTCTATATTGATATTAACTTCACAGGTTTCATGCTTGCGTTGTATATTTCTATTTATTTCATTTCCAAACTGTTTTGCCATTTAACGAGACCCAAGAGCTTGCCATGCGAGAAAAAAATTAACCACTTAACTACTTAAGCATGCTTATCTAAGCGCGTGCGTTGGTGTGTATGTCGACATGTCTTGAAAATATACACATGCTTATTTTTAAGGTACATGCAAGTATTAAACGAGTTCGAGATTCGCCACACAAGTTTCAAGCAACACAACCAAGTAACCCATTTATAAAACCTTATGTATGCATGAATGTAGAAGACTTAAAATGATAAAGAAGTAATCAAATGAGGAAGTTTTGAGGCTCACAGTAGGTCGAGACTTAGCGTGTCGGATGAGAGTGAGACCAAGAGCAGTGAGACGATAAACAACCTAGCTTCCAATGCTTAACCCGACTAGAAACTAACCCAAGTGAACGTTTGGCTTATGAAAATGAAACCCAAACCTTGCTCGATGGGCTAGTATGTTTAGAATGTGAGAAGTGTTTGAGTGAGTTAGATATGTAATGAGTTTGTGAGTTTAGCAATGGTCTTAGGAGTTTATATAGAAGGAGATGGGTATGGTCTTCACGTGGCTCTTGGTGTTATCTTCAGGTTGTGGTCCAAAGAAGGGACCTTGGTTTTGTCGACATCCTCATGGGAAAAGCCAAGAGAGTGATTTAAATCCGGTTATGGTTGTCCTTGGAGGTGAGAGGGTTGTTTGAAAGGTTACCATTTTGGAGGTGGTGAAGCGTATGCAGAGGAGGAAGAGAGGAAGCGATTTTTGGGGGCAAGAAGAGTAGCAGTGGGTTGCGGAGTTTGTCTTGTTTTTCGTGGGGATCACATGGAAATCAGTTCACGGGGGACCAAGTTTTAATATTCTAGTTTGTTGCTTTGCCTTGTGTTTGTCTCGTGGTGTACACGTAAAACAAAGGAATCATGTGAAAAAAATATATATATATGACAAGTACTTGACCTACACACGCAAGGAATGGTAGACCAAGTTTTCTATTTGAGTTTTGTTTGTTTGATCTCTTGCTCGTGTGTCCGTAAACCATGGTATCAAAATGTGAAAATACTTGTGCTAATTATAATAATAATGGTGCGCTTGGTTAGTCTTGTTTACCACATGCATACTACATATATTATGACCAAGGATGTTATTGTTTTGGCTTGATGCGGTCACGTTGAGTGAAGTAAACATGGTACCAAATATTACCAAGTGTAAACTCTTTTGTAATAAAATACTTTAGGTGACGTTGGGTGAGAAATAGATGGGTTAGGCCCATGAGAAAGAAAAGGTTTGGGTTGGATCGGATAAAACACGCGAGCCCAATAAATATAGAATGAATCGGATCGGGTAGTGTTGGGCTTAGAGGCCGGTGTTAAAACATAAAATTTATTATCATCTTTATTTTATGAAGTTTTTATTATCGAGGTCGAGGTAAGTTTTAAAAAATAATTCGTATCTTGTCGCGATGAAAGAAAGAAAAAAATATAGCCGCGAAAAATCGGTAGGAAATTTACTGAGTTGTTATAGTACCTACCCTTAAAAGAGACCACGTCCTCGTGGTTTAAGATGCGAGAGTCGTCGAGGTCGATACGGTGACGAGATGCGAGAAGATATGCTTAAAACGTGTCGTGGAAAAACAGCTAGTCGTTCAAGAAAGATTTGGTGACGTGAGACGATAAGTGAATAACAGTTAAAGGATTCATTAAACAGAATACAACGCGGTTTCATAATTGAGTAAAACAGAAAGAACAGAGTCGTATGAGGTTACGAAGGATAGAGCATAATAGTGAAATATGAGATCGTGACCAGTGACAGAGGTGGTTTAACTACATGTGCAAGCATCAAGTAGTTGTATGTTAAATAAAGAAATAACGTAAAAGCGGTGATGAGTTGTACGTTACATAGAGAAATAACGTATAGGTCGATACAATGACGAGTTGTACGTTACGCACAGAAATAATGTAGAAGTCGATAGAGTGACGAGTTGTACGTTACACACAGAAATAACGTAGAAGCATTGGCAAGTTGTATGTTATATACAGAAATAACATATAAGCATTTATGAATTGTACGTTACATAAAGAAATAATGTAGAGACGATTATGGAAAGATAGCATAGTGCGATATTGTAATAGTGGGCATGTTACGCATTTAACATAGAGATGTAACAAGTATAAGCATTCGTAGTCTACTCTACACTCTCCTTAAATTAATTATTCCTTAAACTCATTAAGTTTGTTACATCAACATTATTCTCATTTAAACTTCGCGACCCAATCAAACAAGAACAAACCTTAAAGTTTAAATGTGAGTTAATTAAGAAACTTAATGATTTTGAGAAATAATTAAATTAATTCAAATGAGAGCTTATACGAGCCTAAAATATAGCGATAACACATAGCACGACTAAATCGTGTAACGATAGGGCAAGGCATGGCGGACATCGGCAACAGAAGCGGCGTTGAAGTGTTTTAGAAAATTTGGTTATAGTTTAGGTTTTGAAAATACCTAATTCTCTATAACCTTGGCTCTGAATACCAATCTGTAACACCCCCAAAATTTCACAGCGGAAGCGTTCGGGTCATGGGGTGCTACTAAATCAATATACACAACATAAGGTAATAAAGAATGGAAATTCTATTCCATTTCCAAAAGATATATTAATTTAAGAAATAATTTTACATCATTGTTTCAAAGTGCGGAAGTAAAGCCCATAAAAATATATGTTGTCCCATTAAAAGTTGTATTAAAATGTTTGGAAACACTTCGGATGCCAGTCTTCAACGAATGCCTTTGCCAATGCCCACGCCCAATAAGTAAACCTGAGAAAACATGCTAAAATGTCAACACAAAGGTTGGTGAGTTCATAGGTTTAAGTTTCAAAATCAAGTTGGACCACATTGCACATATAGCATCTCCGTGAATGACACTATATGCAAAAAGGCTATTACGCTAGTACCAAGTTCATGCGACCGAAACTACGACGGTGTGCATGCATCTAGAAGCATGATAAATAAAAGCCCGCAAGTGTATTTCCGGTACACTCAATCAATACGATATGATATCATGGCGTTTGCCTATCCGGTCAAACTCGAGCGGGGTGTCATCCCAATAGATCTATTCATAACAATCGCGCCTCCCAAAGGAACTAACGGTAGCATAGTTGGGATTCAAGGTTGTTTCACGTAATAGTGTTTCAGTTTGGTCCGAAAAGAGTTTTGCATGTTTCTCACCCCAAAGTTTTATAAAGCAAGTAAATAAGAGTAAAAGTGGGGCTATAAACTCACCTTAGCGATTCGGTGAATAAAGCACAAAGAGATCAAGTAACAAGTGGCTTCAACACGCAACCTAAATTAATCTGACAAGTCTCGGTCTTTATTCATGTTTAAGGCTCAAGTTTTTAAATAAATGCAAGTGTTTATAAGTGGTTGTGTTTAATGTTGCTTGTGTGGCGTAATTTATGTTTAGATAGTTTCAAAGTGTTTTGTAAGTATTGGCCCTTGGAAAATGTACAATTATATATATAAGTGTATATGTGACGAGTAGGTTTCGGTTCAGAGTAACCGAAAGACTCGATGCGGGAAGTATTCAAAATTATCATCTTGGTGAAAAAAAATAAAATAAATGTTTAGTAAAATATTAATAAATACTTTACGTTAAGTATTTATATCAATAACGTTTATTTATATGTATGTACATAAGTGTGTTTAGGGATAATAAGTTAGAAAATATTTATTTGCATGCGTTATAAATAATTTCTCGCTATTTAGTTTTCGTCCTTTAGTCGGGTTTTAGTAAAATTTACTAAATATATAAATTTAACGAAATGTTGGACAAAAGGTGTTAGAGAAATATTAGTTTGAATACTTATTAAAAGTTTTAAGAAAGTTGAATAATGACATGAAGTGAAGGGCTAAAGTCTGTCAAAAACCATTTAAGTTTCAAAGTTATATAAACTTATAAGATGAATGTCGACCATTTGGAAATTGAGGGTGAAGGTGGCAAGTTGCGAACCTGGCAAAAATAACAAAAGAAGTAATAGGTCAAAGCCCGTGATTCGAACCCTGGTGGTTTGAATGAGAGTAGGGCGACGTTTCCATCCGAGCAGGGCTCCTCTTGTTTTAGTTTCACAGCCATGCGTATTTAAACTGTTGTTCACTGCCTTCTATATTGATATTAACTTCACAGGTTTCATGCTTGCGTTGTATATTTCTATTTATTTCATTTCCAAACTGTTTGCCATTTAACGAGACCCAAGAGCTTGCCATGCGAGAAAAAAATTAACCACTTAACTACTTAAGCATGCTTATCTAAACGCGTACGTTGGTGTGTATGTCGACATGTCTTGAAAATATACACATGCTTATTTTTAAGGTACATGCAAGTATTAAACGAGTTCGAGATTCGCCACACAAGTTTCAAGCAACACAACCAAGTAACCCATTTATAAAACCTTATGTATGCATGAATGTAGAAGACTTAAAATGATAAAGAAGTAATCAAATGAGGAAGTTTTGAGGCTCACAGTGGGTCGAGACTTAGCGTGTCGGATGAGTGTGAGACCAAGAACGAGTGAGACGATAAACAACCTAGCTTCCAATGCTTAACCCGACTAGAAACTAACCCGAAGTGAACGTTTGGCTTATGAAAATGAAACCCGAAACCTTGCTCGTTGGGCGAGTATGTTTAGAATGTGAGAAGTGTTTGAGTGAGTTAGATATGTAATGAGTTTGTGAGTTTAGCAATGGTCTTAGGAGTTTATATAGAAGGAGATGGGTATGGTCTTCACGTGGCTCTTGGTGTTATCTTCAGTGTTGTGGTCCAAAGAAGGGACCTTGGTTTTGTCGACATCCTCATGGGAAAAGCCAAGAGTGATTTAAATCCGTTATGGTTGTCCTTGGAGGTGAGAGGGTTGTTTGAAAGGTTACCATTTTGGAGGTGGTGAAGCGTATGCAGAGGAGGGGAAGAGGAAGCGATTTTGGGGCAAGAAGAGTAGCGGTGGGTTGCAGGTTTGTCTTGTTTTCACGTGGGGATCACATGGAAATCAGTTCACAGGGGGACCAAGTTTTAATATTCTAGTTTGTTGCTTTGCCTTGTGTTTGTCTCGTGGTGTACACAGAAAACAAAGGAATCATGTGAAAAAAATATATATATGTGACAAGTACTTGACCTACACACGCAAGGAATGGTAGACCAAGTTTTCTATTTGAGTTTTGTTTGTTTGATCTCTTGCTCGTGTGTCCGAAACCATGGTATCAAAATGTGAAAATACTTGTGCTAATTATAATAATAATGGTGCGCTTGGTTAGTCTTGTTTACCACATGCATACTACATATATTATGACCAAGGATGTTATTGTTTTGGCTTGATGCGGTCATCAAGTGAAGTAAACATGGTACCAAATATTACCGGTGTAAACTCTTTTGTAATAAAATACTTTAGGTGACGTTGGTGAGAAATAGATGGGTTAGGCCACATGAGAAAGAAAAGGTTTGGGTTGGATCGGATAAAACACATGAGCCCAATAAATATAGAATGAATCGGATCGGGTAGTGTTGGGCTTAGAGGCCGGTGTTAAAACATAAAATTTATTATCATCTTTATTTTATGAAGTTTTTATTATCGAGGTCGAGGTAAGTTTTAAAAAATAATTAAGTATCTTGTCGCGATGAAAGAAAGAAAAAAAATATAGCGCAAAAATCGGTAGGGAAATTTACGAGTTGTTATATTACGGTTGTCGATGATTAAGAGTGTATAAAACATCGTAGTAGAGAAAATATTGGATGAATCTCTCATATGCAACACTTTGAATTGGAACATGTGAACATTTTGCTTGCACTAAGATTTATAATAACCGCTCCCAAAATAACATGATCCCTCCGAATTAGACATAGTTAGCTGGGCTATGTATAATTAAGGAACGATGATGTGACGTTTGGTTTAGTTGTTATAACTCTCGATGCTTACAAGGATTTAAACCGTGTCGTTAAAATGGTCGATAAAGTAAAAAGTAACATTCTCGTAAGTGATATCGAATCGAAAGGAAATAAAGTATGATAGATGATAATATTATACAACTAGTGGTTTATCAAAAGTAGTACATCTTAGGTTATAAAGATTCGGATAGGATGAAAACATAAACTTAGTACGACATAGTACATAAGGAGAAATAAGACTGTTAGTTTCCGATTTTCTTCAGTCTTTCGTGTCGTTGGTACCTTGACGAGCTTCTCCTTTTCCTAATCCATGAGCACCTTCAACTTGATGACCTTGGTTTTTGAGGACATTGATTCCGATAGTGTCCTTGCTCCCCACATCTGAAACATGTAATTATAGTTTTGCCTTTACCATCCTTGGCTAGATGTCCCGGTTTTTGGCATTCGCGGCACTTGGCAGGGCAAGGACCCGTGTGATGATACTTACATCGATTACATAGTGGTTTAGTCCCAACATATCCTTTTCCCTTGCAGTCCTTAGCAAGGTGTCCCACTGTTTGACAGATAAAGCATATACCACATGGACCATTATGATGTAGAGTGCATTGATGGCCTCGTGGCAAGTTTCCAGTATAAGTTCTTTCCTTTGTTGGTGCAGCAACATGAACCACGACGGCTTCTTGTCTTCTATTTTGTTGTTGGTGATGGTTAGTGTTCTGACTTTGGTTGTTGTTGTTATAACCTCCTGGTCATTTTCCCATTTCCTTTGTTGTTGTTAGTTTGGTTGTCGCGGTTGTTGTTGGTTTGATCGTTGTCATTGTTGTGGTGGTTATTGTTGATAATGTTTTCCTTTTCACAACTTGAGCCATGAGTAATTGAGTTACCTTGATGGTCTCTTCAATTGTTTGCGAATCGAAAGAGGCTACCTCTCCTTGAATGCATTTGGAAGTCCTCAATGAAACTTTCCGGAGTTTCTCATTGTCCATAACCATATATGGACATAAAGCACCAACTCTTGAAACCTTCTCGATGTAGGTCTCAATGTCATAACCAACGGTCACTAGCCCAATAAATTCCATTTTCAATTTCTTCATCTCCTTGGGGCGATATTTAGTCATCAACCTCTTGAATTGATCCCATGAGAGTTTATAAGCATTTTCCATACCAATAGGTGTGCATAATGATTCCACCATAACATTGCCTCATCCAAGAGTGTACTAGTAGCAAATTTCACCTTGCGGTCATCCGCAATCGCATATAAGAAATAACAACTCGATCCTTTCCAACCAACGGATCATAGTAATGGCTCCTTCGCCTCACGAACTTGGGGTCATTTGCTCTTAAAGTCCATGTATGTACCACTGAACTCTCGAATCTCCCCAACTCCTGTAGTAGTAGCAGGTCTAGTAGTTTCGATAATGTAGTGGTCTCGGCAAGTGACGGCAGCCACTATCATTGCCGTTCTTTCTAGTTCCCTAGCTATACAATCCTTTATATACTTTTGGATATCGGCTTGTGTCATAGCTGGTGGAGCTCTCTTCGGCGCCATAACTCTTCAAATAAGAGGAAAATGAGACGTGTTCAAATCCTATGTTAAGAATAAGCGCTCTAAAGAGATGTGATAGAAGGTGGTAAGTTTGAGGTTTCTTGGAGTTTCTAGAGATCACAAAGTCTTAGGGGAAGTTTATATTGATAACCTTAATTTAACCAAATTTTCCTTTAGGGAAACTCATTGTAGGGAAGTTCACATATTGTTGAAGCTATGTTTAGTGAAATGTTCTGTAGCCTCAGATAGAAGACTTGGTATATCCCTATAGTGTTGTTTCATGGGTATTCGCTTAGTATTAAATCTCGTAACTCGGTCTAGCTAGTACTTATGGAATGATAGAGTTTGGATTCTAATTCAAAATAGTGGTTCGGAATGTCTCGTGATGTCTTAAGATTTTGTTGAGTTTTGAATCATCCTACCTCCTAGTTTTAGTCCTTGTTGGTAATCCCCAAAATCCTTCCATTGTTTTCTTGTATCGAGGAATCCTCCTCACAGATGGTATAGGAAGTCTTTCCTAAAAGGTCAATCATCAAATCCTAACTTATCGGTTGAGTGAAAGATAAATGGCGTAGCATTTATAGAGTGTTATGAGAAGAAATGTTTATGCCGATATATCCGATTATAAAACTTTGCTTTCGAGCGAGAATAAATAGTTTGTAAGAAAATTACGGTAAAGTTTATGAAAAGGTTTATAAAACCACTTTATTGAGTAAGAAAGAAACATTTTTATCATTTACGTTTAATAATAAATCTTAGTTGTGGCTTGGTGTTAAAGCAACAACTTGATAAGGTGATTTTAAAGCACTTATATAGTGATAGTAAACGACTTAACAATGGTAGTGAAATATTTTGGTAAGACGCCATTCGATTATAACATAACTCAGTAAAATGATTTGTAAAATAGCTTACAAGAAAACAATTTATCGTTTGTCAAATAATAGAAGATTTCGTAGTTTAATTAATATCAAGATGGTTTAGAGGTTGGTAATATAATAGTCGGTAAAGTAAAGGCGAATAGTATATGAGGTATGCGTACCAAGTTTATGATTTTGAATCGAGATATTGGCTAATATAGCTCACCAAAAGGGTAAAATAGTTTATAATATCGTAATATTACTTGCGTGAAAATTTGTAATATAGTTTGTAACTTGCTATTGCAATTGTTTGTTGTTTTATAAAATAATAGCAAATTAGTCGGGTTTATCATACTATGAGAAAATAGTTTGCAAAGTATCGAAGGTCATTGTTTATAGAGTATTATTAAAGTCGTAAAATTTTATTTATTTATTTTTTTTTACAGGAGTAAGATGAAATGGTCGGTAAAATAGTTGAAAGCGATTTCGTTAAATAACGATGAAATTTATTATCTCATAAGAGGAATATAGAACAAATAGTTGGTATTCAACGCTTTGTTTTGTAAGATAATAGCTCGATGATTTTTCCGAGTAACATGAAAATCGTTTCGCATGAGGATATTAAATAGTTGATAAAATGACTGAAACCATTTGATAAATAGATAATAAAACAACTTGCGTTAAAACTTTATGAAACAACTTTTCTAAGATGGTGATAAAATAGTTCGAAATAAAATCAAGTGAAATAAGTTCATGAAATAGTAGCAAGATAATTTGGAATGAAATTTGTTGGATGGTTTGTAGGATACATAAGAGAACCTTATCGAGTAATAACAGTCTACTAATTGATCAAGAATAAGGTTGGCCTAATCCCTAGTAAGATAGTGACGTATCGTCGTGAAATGATGGAAAATTGGGCGATTGGAGTAAGGAATGAAATAAACAAGATGGTGATTATCGTAGAGATAATAAATGATAAAGATCACATTAGCTAGGAAGGTACTTATTATCTGTTCCTGTTGGTAGTCTAATCGTGTTTCAAGTGTAGGAGTAGTAGGCGGTCTAGCAACAATAGCCCTAGAACTCTCACAGTCCTCAAACCTATGATATGATGTAGTGTCTATAGTCTTAGTGGTAGATGGTAATGGTGTGTCAAATCATGCACGCTTCCCAAGCTGCAAGTCAGGTGTTATGAGTATCGGGTATGAGATGTGATGGTACGGATGGTGCTCGATATGATAATGATGATCATGGAATCCTTGTGGTGAGTTAAGAAAATAGGTTCATTAGGACTAAGCCTATAAGTTATACCCAATGGTATGATCTGTCCCAACTGAGTGATAAAAATTGTCCTGATCCTACAGTGAATCGATAGTGATCGTGATGGTGTAGGTGTAACTTCGTCCTCCCAAAAGGGTTTATCTCGGTATTCAACATTATCGGTGATGAGTCAATTGATGTGAAAATTATGATAGATAATGACAAGGAATTCTCCACGTTAGAGTATGAGGAAAAGATAATGGGATGGGTATTTAAGGGCATCCATGTGACAATCGTTTTGAAATGAAAGTAAATAACTCGTAAAATGTGCGTATAAAACCGCATGCAAAGTGAACATGTACTTATGATGAAATGATGAGATGCTATGATAATGTAGTTATAGTCTAGGTCAATGATGCAACCTAGTTCTCTATAATCGTAGCTCGTACCAATCATCACACCCCAATTTACTCGTTTTGCCAGGAATGAAATTCTCGGGATTGTTGTCATAGCACCACATCACAGTTATATTGAACGACCTAAAGTGTCGTTTTAAAAACACATCGTTGGATATTTCATAAAAACATTCAGAGTACAACATCGGTCCCAAAAGGTTTACAAAGTTTGCATAAATACAAATATGTTACAAATCCAAACGATGTTTTGAAATGAAGTGCCATAATGTACATAATGTAAGTCGACGCCGCGACTCAAAATGTAGGTCCCTAAACCATGTCATGATGATAGTGCCTCAGTTACCTGAAAATACATTGCTAAAAAGGTCAACAATAATGTTGGTGAGAAATCATAGGTTTATGTAAATGTTTTATACGACTACACAAGTATAAATATCAGGCATGACAATTATGTCACGTAAAAAAAATGTTACGATTGCTTTAAGCCCATGACACGAAACTAGACAATTCATAATGTATACCCGCAGAGTGTTTGCGGACAACTCCGTAATGTTATAAAATGAAATGCATCCGTATGGTCGTTGGGATTCACCAACCCGGATGGAGCGTCACCTCGATAGATCTATCCACTCATCCTCGCCTAAAGATTAACGGTTCATGTTCAAGTAATGGGACTTTCAAATTGGCAAATGTAGTAACTTAAGCAATGTAAATGAATTTAACATACTTGGTATCGTACAAAAATGTAGTGCAATGTATTCTCCCGTGGGTTTGAAAATAATCGAAAGCATGTAAACGGGGCTATGAAAACTCACTTGGTAAACTAGAATAATGGCAAAAGCGAGTACATCGAGGTATAATGTAATGCGTCAACCGGGACCTATTACGAATGATATGATATGTCATGAGTTGCAATGTAATGTTATGTATGCACTTCAGATGTTATTTATACCATTTACGGGTTTTGAAAATATTACTCGTCGTCGAAAAATACTCTTTTGACGTCTTGACCCTTCAAAATGACTTTACATGTTTTACGTCAAAATGTCATCCTACAATGGTTTTATAATGATTTTTGGTGAAATTACCATTTTTCGTAGCAAAACAATGTCGTCGGAAAAATCATGAAATCAACAAAATGGCTTCGGAAAAATAGTCGTAAACGGTGTCGTCGATCGTTAGAGAACGAACTCGACGGTTTTGGAAAGTTTGTATCGATATCTAGAAGTTTCAGTTCAGGAGTTTTCGTCAAAAGGTCTCGATCATAAAGATATCAAAGGCTAAAGATGGTGGTTTTGCTAATTGTGTGTGCGAAAATGAGTTTCGCCAAGTTTGAACATCCGTAATTAATTTACTATAAACCGCTTGACAAACGACTTTTGTTTTGAAAATATGGCGGTGAACTTGATTTTACTAGAAGACATTTCGCTCCAAAAGTTTCACATCATGGTTAAAAACAATGCAAACATGGTCGTTCTGACTAGTGAAATACTTGTAACGTAAAAATAATATAGTTTTCGTAAAATAATATTTACGGCAACTTTATAAAAAGCGTGCATATCTTTGTCGCTTTAAATCCGCTTTTCACGTGATAATATGTCCTTAGCTTCGTATCAAGTAAACTAATATATTTTGACTAGTCGAAATAATTTGTGAAGCTTAAGGCTGCGTTTTGACCCGAACAAGTAAAAACAAGAAAGTGAATTTTCTCAAATTGTCGTTTCGTCGTCAAACTTTAAAAATCCATAACTTCTTCGTTATAAGTCCGCTTTTATCCGCTCAAGCGGCCACGGATTCGTTTTAAAGTATATTTTCTAAATATCAAGGCCAAAGTTTCGCATCAACAGTAGGTTTTTCCAGAAATTGAATTAAGGACAGAACATAAAATATACATATCGAAAATAGTTTTTCTCGGACAAAACCTATTCTAATCCCTTCAAATCAACTCCAAAGCTAATCTAATCCTACCATACACCTTCTTAGGGTGTCATGGGTTCCTAATCACCATCAAGACCAAAGAATACCATGGGAATATTTATAGGATGACCAATATGTATATATAACTCAAAAATCATGAAATAAATGGTATAAATCACATATCATGCATATAAGCTCCAAAAATGAAAAGAAACATATGAAAATGAAAAGGAAACATGAAAATGATAAAAACAAGCTTACAAGTGATAGTGATGAGGTGAAAGTAACAAGGATTAAAGTTAAATACCCTTGGTTTTTATTTCAAAACCATATAAAGGATATAACTAGGTTGTAATAACACTTGATCTTGCAAAACTTTTTGATCCCCTTTGTTCTTGAGTGTGGCCGGTTTTGGTGAAGCCAAAAAGGAAGAGAGAAACTTTTTATTACACTTTGATAAAATGACATGTATGAGAAATATTTTGAGGTGCAAGACTTTTAAGGTTGAGTGAAATAATTAGAAAACATAACACCATGCCAATCAATAATACACTCTCCCCTTGTCGCCAAGGGGAGCATATCACACCCCAATTTACATTTTGCGGAATGAAATTCACGGGATTGATTGTCATAGCACCACATCACAGTTATATTGAACGACCTAAACGTCGCTTTAAAACACATCGTTGGATATTTCATAAAACATTCGTAGTACAACATCGGTCCCAAAAGGTTTACAAAGTTTGCATTAATACAAATATGTTACAAATCCAAACGATGTTTTGAAATGAAGTGCCATAATGTACATAATGTAAGTCGACCACGACTCAAAATGTAGGTCCCTAAACCATGTCATGATGATAGTGCCTCGATTACACGAAAATACATTGCTAAAAGGTCAACAATAATGTTGGTGAGAAATCATAGGTTTATGTAAATGTTTTATACGACTACACAAATATAAATATCGTGCATGACAATTATGTCACGTAAAAAAATGTTACGATTGCTTTAAGCCCATGACAAGAAACTAGACAATTCATAATGTATACCGCAGAGTGTTTGCGGACAACTCGTAATGTTATAAAATGAAATGCATCCGTATGGCGCTGGGATTCACCAACCGGATGAGGCGCCACCTCGATAGATCTATCCACTCATCCTCGCTTCAAAGATTAACGGTTCATGTTCAAGTAATGGGGACTTTCAAATTGGCAAATGTAGTAACTTAAGCAATGTAAATGAATTTAACATACTTGGTATCGTACAAAAATGTAGTGCAATGTATTCTCCCGTGGGTTTGAAAATAATCGAAAGCATGTAAACGGGGCTATGAAACTCACTTGGATAAACAGAATAACGGTAAAAGTGAGTACATCGAGGTATAATGTGATCGCCAACCGACATATTACGAATGATATGATATGTCATGAGTTGCAATGTAATGTTATGCATGCACTTCAGTATGTTATTTATACCATTTACGGGTTTTGAAAATATTACTCGTAAATCGAAAAATACTCTTTTGACGTCTTGACCCTTCAAAAATGACTTTACATGTTTTACGCCAAAATGTCATCCTACAATGGTTTTATAATGATTTTTGGTGAAATTACCATTTTTTCGTCGCAAAACAATGTCGTCGGAAAATCATGAAATCAACAAAATGGCTTCGGAAAAATAGTCAGAAGCGGTGTACGTCGATCGTTAGAGAACGAACTCGACGGTTTTAAAAGTTTGTATCGATATCTAGAAGTTTCGATTCAGGAGTTTTCGTCCAAAAGGTCTCGATCATAAAGATATCAAAGGCTAAAGATGGTGGTTTTGCTAATTGTGTGCGTAAATGAGTTTCGCCAAGTTTGAACATCCGTAATTAATTTACTATAAACCGCTTGACAAACAACTTTTTGTTTTGAAAAATATGGCGGTGAACTTGATTTTACTAGAAGACATTTCGCTCCAAAAGTTTCACATCATGGTTAAAAACACCGCAAACATGGTCGTATAACTAGTGAAATACTTGTAACGTAAAAATAATATAGTTTTTCGAAAATAATATTTACGCAACTTTATAAAAAGCGTGCATATCTTTGTCGCTTTAAATCCGCTTTTCACGTATAATATGTCCTTAGCTTGTATCAAGTAAACTAATATATTTTTGACTAGTCGAAATAATTTGTGAAGCTTAAGGCTCGTTTTGACCCGAACAAGTAAAAACAGCAAAGCTGAATTTTCCAAATTAATACGTTTCATCGTCAAACTTTAAAAATCCATAACTTCTTCGTTATAAGTCCGCTTTTATCCGCTCAAGCGCCACGGATTCGTTTTAAAGTATATTTTCTAAATATCAATGCCAAAGTTTCGTACCAACAGTAGGTTTTTCCAGAAATTCGAATTAAGGACAGAACATAAAAATATACATATCGAAAATAGTTTTTCTCGGACAAAACCTATTCTAATCCCTTCAAATCAACTCCAAAGCTAATCTAATCCTACCATACACCTTCTTAGGGTGTCATGGGTTCCTAATCACCATCAAGACCAAAGAATACCATGGGAATATTTATAGGATGACCAATATGTATATATAACTCAAAAATCATGAAATAAATGGTATAAATCACATATCATGCATATAAGCTCCAAAATGAAAAGAAACATATGAAAATGAAAAGGAAACATTAAAATGATAAAAACAAGCTTACAAGTGATAGTGATGAGGTGAAAGTAACAAGGATTAAACTTAAATACCCTTGGTTTTTATTTCAAAACCATATAAAGGATATAACTAGGTTGTAATAACACTTGATCTTGCAAAACTTTTTGATCCCCTTTGTTCTTGAGTGTGGCCGGTTTTGGTGAAGCCACAAAGGAAGAGAGAAACTTTTTATTACACTTTGATAAAATGACATGTATGAGAAATATTTTTGAGGTGCAAGACTTTTAAGGTTGAGTGAAATAATTAGAAAACATAACACCATGCCAATCAATAAATACACTCTCCCTTGTCGCCAAGGGGAGGGATGTAGAGACTTTGTTTTTTTTTTTTTTTTTTTTTTTTTTTTATCTATTACTTGTATATATTTGTATAAACTTTGATAAAAAGTGTAAGTAATTTGTAGAAATTTGCAACTTGTAGGATAAATGGAAATTTTGGTACAAGTGAATTTTTATTAGGTCAAAATAGAATGTATTGAGATGATAAAAATTGTAAAAATGCTTTCCTTGTGAAAATTGAGTGATAAGATAATTATCGTATAATTTTTAAGAAAACGACGTAATAATTAAACTTTAACGATTTAAGTACCAAATAAATTTGAAACACTAGGAAAACTAAAAATATAGTTTTTATAAACTAAATGTAAGTTTAAAAATACCTCGGGATCATTTTTGAAAATAATGGATTAAATATACAAAATAATAACTCACGCGATAAAGTTTATTAAATATAAAAATTACGCGTTGAAAGTGAAATGAAATGTCGTGAATGAATTAATGAGATGCACATGATGTCAATGAAATGTAGACTAATCATAGTCCATATGAAATATGCGTGATGTCATGATCATGAATTCGCCGCTAAACCTCAAGGTTACGCAATTTGAAACAAGTAAACCAAGTTTACTATAAATGTTGAAATAATGAAACATGAAGCGTGTAGAAATGACACGCAGCACGGATTGTCACATTCGCCCATCTAAAAGGAATTCAGTCCCTAATTCAATCGTTGTTAGGTCTATCGAATTTTTGAGTTTATGATGAATATTGAGGAAAGAAGACATGGAGAAATGTAGTTACGGTTGTCGATGATTAAGAGTGTATAAAACATCGTAGTAGAGAAAAATATTGGATGAATCTCATATGCAACACTTTGAATTGGAACATGTGAACATTTTGCTTGCACTAAGATTTATAAATAACGCTCCCAACATAACATGATCCTCCGAATTAGACATAGTTAGCTAGGCTATGTATAATTAAGGAACGATGATGTGACGTTCGGTTTAGTTGTTATAACTCTCGATGCTTACAAGGATTTAAACCGTGTCGTTAAAATGGTCGATAAAGTAAAAGAAGTAACATTCTCGTAAGTGATATCGAATCGAAAGGAAATAAAGTATGATAGATGATAATATTATACAACTAGTGGTTTATCAAAAGTAGTACATCTTAGGTTATAAAGATTCGGATAGGATGAAAACATAAACTTAGTACGACATAGTACATAAGGAGAAATAAGATCGTTAGTTTCCGATTTTCTTCGATCTTCGTGTCGTTGGTACCTTGACGAGCTTCTCCTTTCCTAATCCATGAGCACCTTCAACTTGATGATCTTGGTTTTGAGGACATTGATTCCGATAGTGTCCTTGCTCCCCACATCTGAAACATGTAATTATAGTTTTGCCTTTACCATCCTTGGCTAGATGTCCCGGTTTTTGGCATTCGCGGCACTTGGCAGGGCAAGGACCCGTGTGATGATACTTACATCGATTACATAGTGGTTTAGTCCCAACATATCCTTTTCCTTGCAGTCCCTAGCAAGGTGTCCCACTGCTTGACAGATAAAGCATATACCACATGGACCATTATGATGTAGAGTGCATTGATGGCCTCGTGGCAAGTTTCCAAGATAAGTTCTTTCCTTTGTTGGTGCAAAGAACATGAACCCCGACGGACTTCTTGTCTTCTATTTTGTTGTTGGTGATGGTTAGTGTTCTGACTTTGGTTGTTGTTGTTATAACCTCCCCGGTCATTTTCCCATTTCCTTTTGTTGTTGTTAGTTTGGTTGTCGCGGTTGTTGTTGGTTTGATCGTTGTCATTGTTGTGGTGGTTATTGTTGATAATGTTTTCCTTTCACAACTTGAGCCATGAGTAATTGAGTTACCTTGATGGTCTCTTCAATTGTTTATGAATCGAAAGAGGCTACCTCTCCTTGAATGCATTTTGGAAGTCCTCCAATGAAACTTTCCAGTAGTTTCTCATTGTCCATAACCATATATGGACATAAAGCAACCCAACTCTTGAAACCTTCGATGTAGGTCTCAATGTCATAACCAACGGTCACTAGCCCAATAAATTCCATTTTCAATTTCTTCATCTCCTTGGGCGGGCGATACTTCTTAGTCATCAACCTCTTGAATTGATCCCATGAGAGTTTATAAGCATTTTCCATACCAATAGGTTGTGCATAATGATTCCACCATAACATTGCCTCATCCAAGAGTGTACTAGTAGCAAATTTCACCTTGCGATCATCCGGGCAATCGCATATAAGGAATAACAACTCGATCCTTTCCAACCAACGGATCATAGTAATGGCTCCTTCGTGCCTCTCGAACTGGGGTCACCGCTCTTAAAGTCCATGTATGTACCACTGAACTTCGAATCTCCTGCAACTCCCGTAGTAGTAGCAGGTCTAGTAGTTTCGATATGACCGTGGTCTCGACAATGGACAAAGAATGACTATCGTTGCCCGTTCTTTCTCTAGTTCCCTAGCTATACAATCCTTTATATACTTTTGGATATCGGCTTGTGTCATAGCTGGTGGAGCTCTCTTCGGCGCCATAACTCTTCAAATAAGAGGAAAATGAGACGTGTTCAAATCCTATGTTAAGAATAAGCGCTCTAAAGAGATGTGATAGAAGGTGGTAAGTTTGAGGTTTCTTGGAGTTTCTAGAGATCACAAAGTCTTAGGGGAAGTTTATATTGATAACCTTAATTTAACCAAATTTTCCTTTAAGGGAAACTCATTGTAGGGAAGTTCACATATTGTTGAAGCTATGTTTAGTGAAATGTTCTGTAGCCTCAGATAGAAGACTTGGTATATCCCTATAGTGTTGTTTCATGGGTATTCGCTTCGTATTAAATCTCGTAGCTCGGTCTAGCTAGTACTTATGGAATGATAGAGTTTGGATTCTAATTCAAAATAGTGGTTCGGAATGTCTCGTGATGTCTTAAGATTTTGTTGAGTTTTGAATCATCCTACCTCCTAGTTTTAGTCCTTGTTGGTAATCCCCAAAATCCTTCCATTGTTTTCTTGTATCGAGGAATCCTCCTCACAGATGGTATAGGAAGTCTTTCCTAAAAGGTCAATCATCAAATCCTAACTTATCGGTTGAGTGAAAGATAAATGGCGAAGCATTTATAGAGTGTTAACAGAAAGAAATGTTTATGCACGATATATCGATTATAAAACTTTGCTTTGAGCGAGAATAAATAGTTTTTAAGAAAATTACGGTAAAGTTTATGAAAAGGTTTATAAAACCACTTTATTGAGTAAGAAAGAAACATTTTTATCATTTACGTTTAATAATAAATCTTAGTTGTGGCTTGGTGTTAAAGCAACAACTTGATAAGGTGATTTTAAAGCGACTTATATAGTGATAGTAAACGCTTAACAATGGTAGTGAAATATTTTGGTAAGACACCATTGATTATAACATAACTCAGAAATGATTTGTAAAATAGCTTACAAGAAAACAATTTATCGTTTGTCAAATAATAGAAGATTTCGTAGTTTAATTAATATCAAGATGGTTTAGAGGTTGGTAATATAATAGTCGAGAAAGTAAAGGCGAATAGTCTATGAGGTATGTGTACCAAGTTTTATGATTTTGAATCAGACAGTGGCTAATATAGCTCACCAAAAGGGTAAAATAGTTTATAATATCGTAATATTACTTGCAGGAAAATTTGTAATATAGTTTGTAACTTGCTATTGCAATTGTTTGTTGTTTTATAAAATAATAGCAAATTAGTCGGTTTATCATACTATGAGAAAATAGTTTGCAAAGTATCAGTAAGGTCATTGTTTATAGAGTATTATTAAAGTCGTAAAATTTTATTTTTATTTTTTTTACAGGAGTAAGATGAAATGGCCGGTAAAATAGTTGAAAGCAGTATGTTAAATAACGATGAAATTTATTATCTCATAAGAGGAATATAGAACAAATAGTTGGTATTCAACGCTTTGTTTTGTAAGATAATAGCTCGATGATTTTTCGAGTAACATGAAAATCGTTTCGCATGAGGATATTAAATAGTTGATAAAATGATCAAACCATTTGATAAATAGATAATAAAACAACTTGCGTTAAAACTTTATGAAACAACTTTTCTAAGATGGTGATAAAATAGTTGAAATAAAATCAAGTGAAATAAGTTCATGAAATAGTAGCAAGATAATTTGGAATGAAATTTGTTGGATGGTTTGTAGGATACATAAGAGAACCTTATCGAGTAATATGATCTACTAATTGATCGAGAATAAGGTTGGCCTAATCCCTAGTAAGATAGTGACGATCGTCGTGAAATGATGGAAAATTGGGCGATTGGAGTAAGGAATGAAATAAACAAGATGGTGATTATCGTAGAGATAATAAATGATAAAGATCACATTAGCTAGGAAGGTACTTATTATACATTCTGTTGGTAGTCTAATCGTGTTTCAAGTGTAGGAGTAGTAGGCGGTCTAGCAACAATAGCCCTAGAACTCTCACAGTCCTCAAACCTATGATATGATGTAGTGTCTATAGTCTTAGTGGTAGATGGTAATGGTGTGTCAAATCATGCACGCTTCCCAAGCTGCAAGTCATATTCGCTTCGTATTAAATCTCGTAGCTCGGTCTAGCTAGTACTTATGGAATGATAGAGTTTGGATTCTAATTCAAAATAGTGGTTCGGAATGTCTCGTGATGTCTTAAGATTTTGTTGTGTTTTGAATCATCCTACCTCCTAGTTTTAGTCCTTGTTGGTAATCCCCAAAATCCTTCCATTGTTTTCTTGTATCGAGGAATCCTCCTCACAGATGGTATAGGAAGTCTTTCCTAAAAGGTCAATCATCAAATCCTAACTTATCGGTTGAGTGAAAGATAAATGGCGTAAGCATTTATAGAGTGTTAACAGAAAGAAATGTTTATGCACGATATATCTGATTATAAAAGTTTGCTTTCGAACGAGAATAAATAGTTTGTAAGAAAATTACAGTAAAGTTTATGAAAAGGTTTATAAAACCACTTTTCATTATCATTTCGAGCACCATCCGTACCATCACAGCTCATACCCGATACTCATACACCCGACTTGCGACTTGGGAAGCGTGCATGATTTGACACACCATTATCATTTACCACTAAGACTATAGACACTACACCATCTCATAGGTTTGAGACTGTGAGAATTTTAGGGCTATGGTTGCTAGACCGCCTACTACTCCTACACTTGAGACATGATTAGACTACCAACAGGAACAGATAATAAGCACCTTTCTAGCTAATGTGATCTTTATCATTTATTATCTCTACGATAATCACCACCTTGTTTATTTCATTCCTTACTCCAATTGCCTAATTCTTCAATCAATTCGCGATGATACATCACTATCTTACTAGGGGTTAGGCCAACTTTATCCTCGACCAATTAGTAGACTATTACTGCTCGATAAGATTCTCCTATGTATCCTACAAACCATCCAACAAATTTTATTCCAAATTACCCTGCTACTATTTCCTGAAATTATTTCACTTGATTTTTATTCCGAACTATTTTATCACCATCTTAGAAACGTTGTTTCATAAAGTTTTAACGCAAGTTGTTTTATTATCAATTTATCAAATGGTTTCAGTCATTTTATCAACTATGTAATACCCTCAAACTTACCACCTTCTATCACTCCTCTTTAGAGCGCCTATTCTTAACATAGGAATTGACTACGTCTCATTTTCCTTTCATTTTGAAGAGTTATGGAGTCGAAGAAAGTCAGACTAGAAATGACACCAGCTGCTATCCAAAAGTACATAGAGGATTATATATCCGAGGCACTAAGGAAGGAACGAGCGACGTGAGTGCTATTACCGAGGCCGCGAATCGCTGCGAAACTGCGAGACTTGCTTACATCAAAAGGTTTCAAGAGTTGTTGCTTTTTCTCCACTATGGTTTCGGACAATGAGAAACTATTGAAAAATTTCATTGGAGGACTTTCACAAGATATCCAAGGAGATGTAACTTTTCGATCCACAAACAATTGAAGAATCTACCAGATTACTCAAATACTCATGGCTCAAGTTGTGAAAAGGGAAAGCGTTATCAACAATAACCACCACAACAATAACAACAATCATACCATCAACAATATTAACAACCAAACCAACAACAACAAAAGGAAATGGGCAAATGACCAGGGAAGTTATAACAACAACAACCAAAGCCGTAACACTAACCATCACCAACAACTGAATAGAAGACAAGAAGCCGTCAGGGTTCATGTTCTTCGCATCAACAAAGGAAAGAACTTATACTGGAAGCTTGCCACGATGCCATCAATGCACGCTACATCATAATGGTCCATGTGGTATATGCTTTATCCGTCAAACGGTGGGACACCTTGCTAAGGACGCAAAGGAAAAGGATATCTTTGGAACACACCCACTATGTACTAGATGTAAGTTTCATCACTCGTGTCTTTGCCTGTCAAGTGCCGCCAATGCCAAAAATTAGGACACCTCGCCAGGGATTGTAGAGGTAAAACTATAATGACATGTTTCGGATGTGGGAAGCAAGGACACTATCGAGCCAATGTCCCCAAAACCAAGGTCAACAAGTTGAATGTGCTCATGGAATGCATACATGTTAGGAGGAGGAGAAGCTCGTCAAGGTATCAACGACGCGGAAGACCGAAGAAGTTCGGAAACTAACCGTCTTATTTCTCCTTATGTACTATGTCGTACTAAGTTTATGTTTTCCCTTGTATCTGAATCTTTATAATCCAAGATGTACTACTTTTGATAAACCACTCGTTGTAAAATATTCTCATCTATCGTACCTTATTTCCTTTCGATTCAATATCACTTCCGAGAATTTTACTTCTTATTACTTTATCGATCATTGTAACGACACGGTTTAAATCCTTGTAAACATTGAGAGTTATAACAACTAAACCGAACGTCACGTCATCGTTCCTTAATTATACATAGCCTAGCTAACTATGTCTAATTATGGAGGGATCACGTTATGTTGGGAGCGGGTAATTATAAATCTTAGTGCAAGCAAAATCTTCACATATTTCAAAGTCAATGTGTTACTTATGAGAGACTCATTCGATATTTTCTTTATTACGATGTTTTCTACACTCTCAATCATCGATAACCGTAACGACACTTCTCCATGTCTTTTCTCCTCGTTATTCATCATAAACTCAAAATTCGATAGACTAACACGAACCGAATTCGTGGATGAATTCCTTTTTGATGGGCGAATGTGACAACCCGTACTTTCGTGTCATTTCTCGACCTACAGTTCATGTCTCATTATTTCAACATTTATAGTAAACTTGGTTTACTTGTTTCAAATCGCGTAACCTTGGAGGTTTAGCAATAATTCATGATCATGACATCACGTACATCTCATATGGACTAAGATTAGTCTACATTTCATTGACATCATGTGCATCTCATTAGTACATTCACGACATTTCATTTCACCTTCAACGCGTAATTTTTATATTTAATAAACTTTATCGCGTGAGTTTTATTTTGTATATTTAATCCGTTACTTTCAAAAATGATCCCGAGGTATTTTTAAACTTACATTTAGTTCATAAAAACTATATTTTAGCTTTCCTAGTGTTTCAAATTTATTTGGTACTTAAATCGTTAAAGTTAAATTATTACGTCGTTTTCTTAAAAATTATCGATAATTATTTTATCACCCAAATTTCACAAGGAATGTATTTTACAATTTTTATTATCACATTACATTCTATTTTGATCTACTAAAAATACTTTCTACCTAAAATTATCATTTACTTTACAAGTTACATATAACTACATATCTACTTGCACCTTTTTCTTACAACTTGTTACAAGTAAATATATATACATTTTATAAAAAAAAAATAGATATTTTGAGGACAAGATACCCAAAAATCCGGCCAAGGGGTGGCTTAGTCAAAAATTTGGTGAAAAATTTATTATACATCTAAAGATATACTCCAAGTAGCTACTTGATCCAATCATTCATTTCTCATTTCTCATTTCTACAAGTATTAGCTAAATAAAAATTCTCTCTTCCTTCTTTGGCTTCATCAAAACCGGCCACACCTTCAAGAACCAAGGGATCATCTCCAAAAAATTTTCATCAAGTTCAAGTGTATTTACAATCTAGTATATACTCTTTATTTGGTTTTGAAATAAAAACCAAGGGTATTTAAGTTTAATCCTTGTTACTTTTACCTCATCATTTTCACTAGTAAGCAAGTTTATTTCATTTTCATGTTTCCTTTTCATTTTCATATGTTTCTTTTCATTTTGGAGATAGTATGCATGATATGTGATTTATACCATTTTTCATGATTTTAAGAAGTTATTTATATATATTGGTCATCCTATAAATATCCCCATGGTATTCTTTGGTCTTGATGGTGATTAGGAACCCATGACACCCTAAGAAGGTGTATGGTAGGATTAGATTAGCTTTGGAGTTGATTTGAAGGATTAGAATAGGTTTTGTCCGAGAAAAACTATTTTCGATAACTATATATTTAGGTTCTGTCCTTAATTCAATTTCGGAAAACCCATCGTTGGTACGAAACTTTGGCCTTGATATTTAGAAAATATACTTTAAAACGAATCCGTGGTCGCTTGAACGGATAAAACGGACTTATAACGAAGAAGTTATGGATTTTAAAGTTTGACGACGAAACGTATTATTTTCGTAAAATTCAGCTTTGCTGTTTTTACTTGTTCGGTCAAAACGAGCCTTAAGCTTCACAAATTATTTCGACTAATCAAAAATATATTAGTTTACTTGATACGAAGCTAAGGACATATTATACGTAGAAAACGGATTTAAAACGACAAAGATATGCACGTTTTTATAAACTTGCCGTAACTATTATTTTCTGAAAACCTATATTATTTTTACGATACAAGTATTTCATTAGCTGTATCGACCATGTTTGCGGCTGTTTTTAACCATGATGTGAAACTTTTTGGAATGAAATGTCTTCTAGTAAAATCAAGTTCATCGGCCATATTTTTCAAAACAAAAAGCTGTTTGTAAAGCGGATTTATAGTGAATTAATTACGGATGTTCAAACTTGGCCGAAACTCATTTTCTGCACACAATTAGCAAAAATCACTATCTTTAGCCCTTGATATCTTTATGATCGAGACCTTTTGGACGAAAACTCTGAACTGAAACTTCTAGATATCGATACAAACTTTCCAAAACAGTCGAGTTCGTTCTCTAACGATCGACGTACAATATTTTACGACTATTTTTCCGGAGCCATTTTTGTTAATTTCATGATTTTTCCGACGACATTGTTTTGCGACGAAAATGGTAATTTCACCAAAATCATTATAAAACCATTGTAGGATGACATTTTGACGTAAAACATGTAAAGTCATTTTTGAAGGGTCAAGACGTCAAAGAGTATTTTTCGACGACGAGTAATATTTTTAAAACCCGTAAATGGTATAAATAACATACTAAATGCATGCATAACATTACATTGCAACTCATGACATATCATATCATTCGTAATAGGTCCCGTTGACGATTACATTATACCTCGGTGTACTCGCTTTTGCCATTATTCCGTTTACCAAGTGAGTTTTCATAGCCCCGCTTTACATGCTTTCGATTATTTTCAAACCCCGGGGGAGAATACATTGCACTACATTTTTGTACGATACCAAGTATGTTAAATTCATTACATTGCTTAAGTTACGCATTTGCCAATTTGAAAGTCCCCATTACTTGAACATGAACCGTTAATCTTTGAAGCGAGGATGAGTGGATAGATCTATCGAGGTGACGCTCCATCCGGGTTGGTGAATCCCAACCAGTGCAAACGGATGCATTTCATTTGATAACATTACGAGTTGTCCGCAAACACTCTCCGTGGGCATACATTATTGAGCAGTCTAGTTTCGGGGTCATGGGCTTAGAGCAATTGTAACAACATTTTACGTGACATAATTGTCATGCTCGGAACATTTTTTACGCGATCGGATTGTCATGCCCGATCTATACTTGTGTAGTCGTATAAAACATTTACATAAACCTATGATTTCTCACCAACATTATTGTTGACCTTTTTAGCAATGTATTTTCAGTGGCGAGGCATTATCATCATGACATGGTTTAGGGACCTACATTTTGAGTCATGACGTCGACTTACATTATTGTACATTATGGTACTTTATTCCAAAAACATCGTTTGGATTGTAACATATTTGTAATTTTCGCAAACTTTGTAAACCTTTTGGGACCGATGTTGTACTGATTGTTTTATGAAATATCCAACGATGTGTTTTAAAACGACACTTTAGGTCGCTCAATATAACGTGATGTGGTGCTATGACAACAATCCCAGAATTCCATTCCACGCAAAGCAGTAAATTGGGGTGTGACGGATAATCAAGTTCATCGGCCATAGTTTCAAATTGACTTAGTGCCCGGAGCTGCACCGATTGCGCGAGCACCGCATCGCTTAGCACCATCCGAAATGCAAGAGTTGTCTAATCAATTGCAAGAACTTCTAGACAAAGGATTCATTAGGCCGAGTTCCTCTCCTTGGGGAGCACCGGTTTTGTTTGCGAAGAAGGATGGATCCTTCCGAATGTGCATAGATTATCGAGAGTTGAACAAGTTAACGGTGAAGAATCGTTATCCACTCCCGTAATTGATGACTTGTTCGATCGGTTGCAAGGTTCAAGTATTTATTCCAAGATTGATCTTCGTTCGGGTTATCATCGACTTCGAGTTCGGAAGAGGATATTCAAAACAAACATTTAGAACACGTTACGGTCATTACGAGTTTCAAGTGATGCCGTTTGGATTGACTAATGCACTGCGGTATTCATGGATCTCATGAATAGAGTTTGTAAACCGTATTTGGACAAGTTTGTTATAGTGTTCATCGACGACATCTTGATTTATTCGAAGAGCAAGAAGAGCACGAAGAACATTTAAGGACGATTTTAAGGCTACTCAAGGATGAGAAGTTGTATGCCAAGTTTTCAAGTGTGATTTTTGGAACCACAAAGTGCAATTTCTTGGTCACATCATTGATAGTCAAGGACTACAAGTTGATCCCGCAAAGATTGAAGCCGTGAAAGATTGGGCTACTCCAACGAATCCTACGGAAATTGACAATTTCTAGGACTAGCCGGTATTACCGAAGGTTCATCAAGGTTTTCAAGATAGCCGGACCTTTGACCAAGTTGACACAGAAAAACAAGAAGTACAGTGGGAAAGAAACAAGAAGTTGCTTTTCAGGTTGTTGAAGCAAAAGCTTTGCGGTCGCCAATTTTGGCACTACCGAAGGCGGTGAGAACTTTGTTGTATATTGCGACGCTCGCATAAAGGACTTAGGGCTGTTTTAATGCAAACGAGAAGGTGATAGCGTATGCTTCTCGACAACTTAAGACTCATGAGAAGAATTACACCACTCATGATCTCGAGTTAGAGCCGTAGTTTTGCGCTCAAGATTTGGAGACACTACCTCTACGGTACAAAGTGCACAGTGTTTATCGACCACAAGAGTTTGCAATATATTCTTGATCAAAAGGAACTTAACATGAGGCAACGTCGTTGGTTGGAATTACTCAGCGACTATGATTGTGAAATCAAGTATCACCCAGGAAAAGCCAATGTTGTGGCTGATGCTCTTAGTCGGAAAGAGAGGCCTAAACCTTTAAGAGTTCGATCATTGGGAATGGCGATTATTTCTCCTTTACCATCGAAAATCCATGAAGCACAAGTTGAAGCACTTAAGGAGGAAAACCGACCAAGTGAAAAGCTTTATGGTATGCCCGAAAGCGCAAATGGTTTTGTGAAGAGAGCAGATGGAGTCTTATGTTTCAAAGATAGAATGTGGGTTCCATTGTATGGCGGAATACGAGAATTGATTATGCATGAGTCGCATAAGTCAAAGTATTCTATTCATCCAGGATCGGATAAGATGTATCAAGATCTTAAGAAGCTTTATTGGTGGCCGAACATGAAAGCGAGATTGCCACGACGTTAGCAAATGCCTTACCCGCTCTAAGGTAAAAGTCGAATACCGAAGCCGTCGGGATTACTCCAACAACCGGAAATTCCTCAATGGAAATGGGAACGATATTACTATGGACTTTGTTACGAAACTTCCTAAGACATCGGGAGGTTACGACGCTATTTGGGTAATTGTTGATCGCCTTACCAAGTCACCCATTTCATACCGATTAGAGACTTATTCCATGGAGCAACTCACTAGACTTTATGTCAAGGAAATAGTCTCGAGGCACGGAGCACCAATTTCTATCATTTCCGGCGAGATAGTCGATTCACTTCAAACTTCGAATTCATTGCAAGATTCGTTTGGAACTAGATTAGAGATGAGCATGAGATATCACCCACAAACCGACGGTCAAAGTGAAAGGACCATTCAAACGTTAGAAGATATGCCGAGGGCATGTGTAATTGATTTTGGAAATGGTTGGGCTAACCATTTGCCATTGATTGAATTCTCGTACAACAATAGTTATCACACCAAGATCAAGATGGCACCATTTGAGGCACTCTATGGTCGTAAGTGCCGATCACCGTTTGTTGGGCAAGTAGGAGACGCACAACTTACCGGGTCCGTAAATGGTACGGAAACCACGAAAGATAGTTCGATTCGTGATCGACTTAGAACCGCCGAGTCGACGAGAAAAGTTATGCGGATGTTAGACGCAAGGATTTGGAATTTCAAGTGGGTGACAAAGTTATGTTGAAAGTATCGCCTTGGAAAGGCGTGGTACGCTTTGGAAAGCGTGGGAAATTAAATCCGAGATACATTGGACCATTCAAGATTTTGAGCCGAGTTGGTCCGGTAGCTTATCGACTTGATCTTCCTCCAGAACTTAGTCATGTGCACAACACGTTTCACGTTTCAAACTTGAAGAAGTGTCTTTCAGACGAATCGCTCGTTATTCCATTGGACGAAGTTCGCCTTGACGACAAACTCAACTTTGTGGAAGAACCAGAGAAATCATGGACCGCGAGGTCAAGCGGTTGAAACAGTCGTATTCCTATTGTGAAAGTTCGTTGGAATTTCGACGAGGTCCCGAGTTTACTTGGGAACGAGAAGACCGGATGCGACATAAGTATCCTCATATTTTCGCCGACACCGTTAGACCTAATAAACGATTGAATTCGTGGACTGAATTCCTTTTGATGGGCGAATGTGACAACCCGTACTTTCGTGTCATTTCGACACCGTTCATGTCTCATTATTTCAACATTTATAGTAAACTTGGTTTACTTGTTTCAAATTCGCGTAACCTTGGAGGTTTAGCGGCGAATTCATGATCATGACATCACGTACATTTCATATGGACTATGATTAGTCTACATTTCATGGACATCATGTGCATCTCATTATTACATTCACGACATTTCATTTCACCTTTCAACGCGTAATTTTATATTTAATAATCTTTATCGCGTGAGTTATTATTTTAAATATTTAATCCATTATTTTCAAAAATGATCCGAGGTATTTTAAACTTACATTTAGTTCATAAAACTATATTTTAGTTTTCCTAGTGTTTCAAATTTATTTGGTATATTAATCGTTAAAGTTTAATTATTACGTCGTTTTCTTAAAAATTATACGATAATTATTTTAGCACTCAAATTTCACAAGGAAAGTATTTTTACAATTTTTATTATCTCATTACATCCTATTTTGAGTTATTAAAAACTTACTTGTACCAAAAATTCTCATTTTACCTTTATTTGTACATTTCTACACCTTTTTACTTATACCTTTTTATCAAATTATGCAAAGTTATACAAGTTGCAAAAAAAAAAAAAATAATAATATCTTCACATTCCCCCGGCCGACCAAGGGGGAAGGGTCTCATAAATGAGGTATGGTTTATTAAAATCATGTTTTCTTCACTTACTTAAAAGTCTTTCATCTCTATTATTAATTCTCATTCACTTCACATAGTTTTCAAGTGTAAAAATAAAACTCTCTCCTTTCTTTGGGGCTTCATCATAACCGGCCAAGCATCAAGGTGCCAAGGGGATCAAAATTTTTATTGAGTTCAAGTGTTATTTCAACCTAGTTTATACTCTTTTTATGGTTTTGAAATAAAAACCAAGGGTATTTAAGTTTAATCCTTGTTACTTTCACCTCATCACTATCACTTGTAAGCTTGTTTTTATCATTTTTATGTTTCCTCTTCATTTTCATATGTTTCTTTTCATTTTTGGAGCTTATATGCATGATATGTGATTTATACCATTTATTTCATGATTTTAGAGTTATTTATATACTTATGGTCATCCTATAAATATTCCCATGGTATTCTTTGGTCTTGATGGTGATTAGGAACCCATGACACCCTAAGAAGGTGTATGGTAGGATTAGATTAGTTTTGGAGTTGATTTGAAGGGATTAGAATAGGTTTTGTCCGAGAAAAACTATTTTCGATAACTATATTTTAGGTTCTGTCCTTATTTCGAATTTCTGGAAAAACCTACTGTTGGTACGAAACTTTGGCCTTGATATTTAGAAAATATACTTTAAAACGAATCCGTGGCCTTTTGAACGGATAAAAACGGACTTATAATGAAGAAGTTATGGATTTTTAAAGTTTGACGACGAAACGTGTTAATTCGAAAATTCAGCTTTGCTGTTTTACTTGTTCGGGTCAAAACGAGCCTTAAGCTTCACAAATTATTTCGACTAGTCAAAATATATTAGTTTACTTCGATACGAAGCTAAGGACATATTATACGTAGAAAGCGGTTTAAAGCGACAAAGATATGCACGCTTTTATAAACTTGCCGTAACTATTATTTTAAAATCTATATTATTTTTACGATTCAAGTATTTCATTAGTCATAACGTCCATGTTTGCGGTTGTTTTAACAAGGTTGTGAAACTTTTAGAACGAAATGTCTTCTAGTAAAATCAAGTTCATCGGCCATATTTTCCAAAACAAAAAGCTGTTTGTAAAGCGGATTTATAGTGAATTAATTACGGATGTTCAAACTTGGCGAAACTTATTTTACGCACACAATTAACAAAACCACCATCTTTAGCCCTTAATATCTTTATGATCGAGACCTTTTGGACGAAAACTCCTGAATCGAAACTTCTAGATATCGATACAAATTTTCCAAAACCGTCGAGTTCGTTCTCTAACGATCGACGACACCGCTTTTACGACTACTTTTCCGAGCCATTTTGTTAATTTCAAGAAAATTTCGACGACATTGTTTTGCTGACGAAAAGTGGTAATTTCACCAAAAATCATTATAAAACCATTGTAGGATGACATTTTGACGTAAAAACTTGTAGATTCATTTTTGATTGGTCAAGACGTCAAAAGAGTATTTTTCGACGACGAGTAATATTTTTAAAACCCGTAAATGGTATAAATAACATACGAAGTGCATGCATAACATTACATTGCAACTCATGACATATCATATCATTCGTATAGGTCCCGGTTGACGACAACATTAAACCTCGGTGTACTCACTTTTGCCGTTATTCCGGTTTATCCAAGTGAGTTTTCATAGCCCGTTTACATGCTTTCGATTATTTTCAAACCCAGGGGAGAATACATTGCACTACATTTTTGTACGATACCAAGTATGTTAAATTCATTTACATTGCTTAAGTTACTACATTTGCCAATTTGAAAGTCCCCATTACTTGAACATGAACCGTTAATCTTTGAAGCGAGGATGAGTGGATAGATCTATCGAGGGTGACGCCTCCATCCGGGTTGGTGAATCCCAACGGCCATACGGATGCATTTCATTTTATAACATTACGGAGTTGTCCGGCAAACACTCTGCAGGGGTATACATTATGAATTGTCTAGTTTCGGTGTCATGGGCTTAAAGCAATCGTAACATTTTTTTTACGTGACATAATTGTCATGCCTGATATTTATACTTGTGTAGTCGTATAAAACATTTACATAAACCTATGATTTCTCACCAACATTATTGTTGACCTTTTTAGCAATGTATTTTCGTGTGGCGAGGCACTATCATCATGACATGGTTTAGGGACCTACATTTTGAGTCATGGCGCCGACTTACATTATGTACATTATGGCACTTCATTTCAAAACATCGTTTGGATTTGTAACATATTTGTATTTATGCAAACTTTGTAAACCTTTTGGGACCGATGTTGTACTCAATGTTTTATGAAATATCCAACGATGTGTTTTTAAAACGACACTTTAGGTCGTTCAATATAACTGTGATGTGGTGCTATGACAACAATCCTCGAGAATTTCATTCCATTGCAAAAGCAGTAAATTGGGGTGTGACAGATTATACATATCGAAAATAGTTTTTCTCGGACAAAACCTATTCTAATCCCTTCAAATCAACTCCAAAGCTAATCTAATCCTACCATACACCTTCTTAGGGTGTCATGGGTTCCTAATCACCATCAAGACCAAAGAATACCATGGGAATATTTATAGGATGACCAATATGTATATATAACTCAAAAATCATGAAATAAATGGTATAAATCACATATCATGCATATAAGCTCCAAAAATGAAAAGAAACATATGAAAATGAAAAGGAAACATGAAAATGATAAAAACAAGCTTACAAGTGATAGTGATGAGGTGAAAGTAACAAGGATTAAACTTAAATACCCTTGGTTTTTATTTCAAAACCATATAAAGGATATAACTAGGTTGTAATAACACTTGATCTTGCAAAACTTTTTGATCCCCTTTGTTCTTGAGTGTGGCCGGTTTTGGTGAAGCCAAAAAGGAAGAGAGAAACTTTTTATTACACTTTGATAAAATGACATGTATGAGAAATATTTTTGAGGTGCAAGACTTTTAAGGTTGAGTGAAATAATTAGAAAACATAACACCATGCCAATCAATAATACACTCTCCCCTTGTCGGCCAAGGGGAGGGATGTAGACTTTGTGTTTTTTTTTTTTTTTTTTTTTTTATCTATTACTTGTATATATTTGTATAAACTTTGATAAAAAGTGTAAGTAATTTGTAGAAATTTGCAACTTGTAGGATAAATGGAAATTTTGGTACAAGTGAATTTTTATTAGGTCAAAATAGAATGTATTAAGATGATAAAAATTGTAAAAATGCTTTCCTTGTGAAAATTGAGTGATAAAATAATTATCGTATAATTTTTAAGAAAACGACGTAATAATTAAACTTTAACGATTTAAGTACCAAATAAATTTGAAACACTAGGAAAACTAAAAATATAGTTTTTATAAACTAAATGTAAGTTTAAAAATACCTCGGGATCATTTTTGAAAATAATGGATTAAATATACAAAATAATAACTCACGCGATAAAGTTTATTAAATATAAAAATTACGCGTTGATAGTGAAATGAAATGTCGTGAATGAATTAATGAGATGCACATGATGTCAATGAAATGTAGACTAATCATAGTCCATATGAAATGTACGTGATGTCATGATCATGAATTCGCCGCTAAACCTCCAAGGTTACGCGAATTTGAAACAAGTAAACCAAGTTTACTATAAATGTTGAAATAATGAAACATGAACTGTGTCGAGAAATGACCTGCAAGTACGGATTGTCACACAACCCAACACGAGTTCTGCCGATGAGCTTTCATCCGTTTCGGGTTTAGAGATGAGAGTTAAGTTGATTGTTTCAAAAAACTGTTATAATCAATTTAGAGTTTTTTTTTTTTTTTTTTTTTTTTTTCTTCTTCTTTAATATTGTTTTGATATTTGTAGGGGGAATTGGAAATGATGATAACGTTACAACATTTTGCTAGGTATAGTTTTACGCCATTAATACGTCAAATTGTGAGTTACCTTAACTCTTCTTTTTACAAGGTGTTTGGGCTTGCTATCAAAACTGCTTATTCTTTTATTATATAAGAGATACATAGTTTTTGGCTTTTTAAGAAAAGAAAATAGATAAAGGATTTTTTGTGTGTTTGGATAGAAGTAATTAAGTAAAGTGTTAATGCTTACTTGATTATATGAAGGTCAAACAAGAAGCTTAAAATATGAGTTTCGGATTGCGTTGCACTAGCGCACAAACAAAATAAACACATTGTCTGCTGCATTGGGGTTCATTGCAGCTGATTATACGCTTCTTTATTTCAAAAGCTATTAGTTTCAATAAGCAATTCCAAACACGGTATACCAGTTACTTCACTATATGATACCTACTGATTTTTTGATGTATGTATTATGTTAAGGGTACCGTCTTTTATTCAATCACTATCTCAAGTGCATTGAAAAGGAATATAATAGTTCATCGATGGACAACATTAGGGCATCAATGAGTACAATTAGTGCATCAGTGTTTGTGTCCTCCCTCTTTCACATTAACTTCTAATGAACAGTTGTCTGATTAACTTTGTTTTAGAGGAAAAATTATAATAATGAAGGGTTGTGACTTGTGATCAGTTCAAGTATAAAAATATGTGTTTGAGTACTTCTAGCTTAAGAAAAACTAACGATAGAAGATGTGAAAGGAAAAGTTGCAACCTTAATGAAAAGGTACCAAGACATATCCAAAGACTATATATTACAAAGATAATTTTTAACCGAATATGACTTGTAATCGCAGTAGCAATGGCATGTAGAAAACAATAACGACATTTGCACTTTTGTTCATAAAATTAAAACAAACCCGATCATATATTTTGTTCTAATCTTTCATCGCAAGATTCATGTTTCTGTCCTCCCTCTTTCACATTCCATTTCCAGTCACCCCTTTAATTTTATATTATTATTTTATTTTATCATGTTACGTACAATATTTGTTTTAAGATTTTACAAAAAGTTACAAAAAAGTGATGAATAGGCATGTGATCCCTAGTTTTTGAAGTGAGGTCTATAGTCTAGCGTTTTCTTTGATGTCTATCATTTTTAAATCGTCTCATGTTTGCGTGCTTCTGATATGATTTGCCTTTTTTGACCATATAATAAGCCTAGCTAGCTTTTATTTACCTACTTTAAATATTATGCGACTTTGTTCTCTTTGTTCCAATCCATAGGGCACTAAGTATTACACTGCATCTTATAGGCGCCCTTCCTTGTCAATTGGTGCATCAAAAGGTAGATATTAGGGCATCTATTAGTATGATTAGTACATCGAAAAGGTATATAATAGTGCATCGATGGACATAGCAGTTAGAGGTAAAGCATCTATATTAGGGCATCCATATGATTATACATTGATGTATCTATACTATATTAGTGCATCAGTATTATCCATTACCCTTAGAGCCGAGACTTGTAGGCATTGCTCCGAAGCTAGTTCCATGTTTCTAAAAGGATATTTTAGACCAACTCTGAGGTGAGTGGTGTTCTAACGTTGATATATAGCAGTTAGAGGTAAAGCGTAAGCATATCTCGTGACTCTTTCTTGTTTGAGCCAACTGATAATCTCAGAACTTCTAAATACTGAAAGGAGGCAAGAATTGAACTCCTTATAGCCGGGAATCTTAATTAAAAGTTATTATATCGTTGGTTTATCTTTTATCAATAACTAACTTTATTTTATTCAATAGTTTCATATTCAAAGAATGAGTTTGTATATGATTTTATCCAGGTATTCATGATAAAAATGGTCGTACACATACTCCTAAAATTGTTCAGGTCGGCCTCAATGCACATCACTCAGTTCAAGCTGTATCTATGGATTACCTAGTACGTACGATACAGTTTACACATTAATTACTTATATAGAAATCGCAGGTTATAGGTGGTGTTAATACAAATATCGTCATTAAACGTTATTTATATTTTTGATCTTTGCCTAAGTTTTGTTAACGACAAAAGTAAATTTAATTTATAAAAACTTAAAGCTTGTCAAGTTTATTAGATATTAAAACAAGCTTTCTCAAACAATATATTCATCATTCAAGCATTTACATTTATGATTAGTAACATCTTGATATGACTCTAATCCTTATGTATGATAGTAGTTTTTAGAATGTGTTAGGTTCTTAAAACCAAACACTACTTAAGCATTTGCATATTTCTATAAATAGTAATACAACATTTGACATCATGTATTACATCATGGAAATCATTGGAAGATTCCATTAGATATTTTGTGAAGATTTGTACTCTTCATATCTTGCACAATCTCACTTAGATAGAGTTGACTTTAGGCAATATTTGATATCTTGGGTCAGATCGGGCGGTACCAAAATGGTACAGGCGGAACCCTTTAAGGGTCCGCCGTCCGTGGACACTCCTGTCCATTTTGGCTATAAATAGCAATGCCAAGCCAAGTAGTTTCTCATCCCTTTCTAACATACTCTCATACATATCTTCTCTCTAACCTTTCTAACTCGGTTTCATATCATATTAGTGATCTCTTTGTAGCAAAGAAGATCAAGTCATATTCAAGCTTCAACGAGAAGTTGGAAGTCTTGTTTGTTTAGTGTTGTATGATCTAGTGTTGATCCATACTTCATTGTTGTATCAAACCATCATAATCTTGTGAGTGTGAGTGGTTAGTATTTTAGTCCTCAAAATACATTGTGTGTGGGAGTAGTTGTACCCTTGGAAAGAACTCGACATCTAGCTTAGTGTCGGAAATAGTGTAAGCGAAGTGTAAAGGTTTTCTCCACGGTGAAAGGAGCTTGTTGACTAGTGAAGTTAAACTCTCGAGTGTGAGACTCGGGAGTGGAGTAGGCAAGGAAAAAGAGTCCTTGTAGGCGAACCACTATAAACAACTTGTTGTGGTTTGATCATTTCTTTCCTTATTTACTTATTACATGTTGCTTGCATATTTCATTAACATACTTAAGATCAATATCAATTGATCTTTCAATAAGTTTCAAAACAAAGTTTTAATCGGTAAACTATTCAACCCCCTTCTAGTTTTCTACAATTGGTACGAGCCTCGTTGCTCAAGAATTTCTAAAATAACTTGTATTTTATAAACTTGAAACGATCCATGGATTCTGAAAACTTTAAAGAAGGGCAATCTATGCAAAGACCACCACTCTTTGAAACCAATGGATTTATCTATTGGAAAAACCGTTTTGAAACATATGTAAAATCAAAAGATATTGATCTTTGGTTTATTATTGTTAAAGGAGATTTTAGTTCTACAACAAAAGATATTTCCGTTGATGAACAAAAGAAACTAGTTGCTAAAAATAATGAAGCTAAAATGATGCTTTATAATGCTTTACCTAGAAAAGAATATAAAAGAATTTTTATGTGTGAAACCGCCAAAGATATTTGGGAATATTTAATTGTTACACATCAAGGTAATTCACAAGTCAAGGATAACAAAATTAATCTTCTTGTTCAACAATATGAACAATTTGTTATCCCCGAAGATGAAACCATTGATTGTGGCTTTGCTCGTTTAACACTATCATTACATCACTTAAAGCACTTGATGAATCTTTTCGTAGTAAGAACTTTGTCGGAAATTTCTTAGAGCACTCCATCCCAAATGGAGAGCTAAAGTGACCGCTATTGAAGAATCAAAAGATCTCTCAATAATGTCACTAGACGAGCTAACGGCAACCTCAAAGTTCACGAAATGGTATGGAGAAAGATTCGGAGATCATCAAAGGAAGAAAGGAGAAGATCAAATCCGTTGCTCTTAAAGCAAAGGCGGAATCAGCGATGATGGTGAATCTTGTTCCGATAGTGAAGATGAGGAGTATGCCATGGCCGTTAGAGATTTCAAGAAGTTCTTTAGAAGAAGAGGAAAGTTTGTAAGACAACCTCGAGAAGAAAAGAAGCCATTCCGAAAAGATCGGGATGATAAGAAGATTAAAGGTGAAAGAAAGTGTTTTAGATGTGGTGATGCAAGTCATCTCATAGGAGAATGTCCCAAGCCACCTAAAAGCAAAACTCAACGAGCTTTTGTAAGTGGTGCTTGGAGTGATAGTGAAGGCGATGAAGAATCAAGCAAGGAAGAGATCGCTCTAATGGCACATGAGTCAAATGAGGTACTTTCCGACTCTTCTTATTCTTCTATAGATGATGACACCTTGCAAAAACAATATAATCAATTGTGTGAGCTAAGTCTAAAAATCATAACTAAAATAAATTTCTAAAAACTAAAAAGAAGTTTTTGGAAAATGAGGTATATGAGTTAAAGAAAAAGCAAAACGACTTGAAAAGGAAAAGCAAATGACGATGATTGTAAATCATGTCAAGAGCTTAATCTTGAAATAGAAAACTAAAGCTCACACAAGAAGTTTTAATAGAAAATAATTCTAAGTTTAAAAGGTTTAACAAAAACATCGCTATTACCGATGAAATAGTTAAAATCCATAAAACACCGGGAGACATGAATGGGCTAGGTTTTAATGAAGTATTAATTCCAAAGAGTCAAAACAAAGCGGCCAAAAGGACGAACATTCTGTCAAAATTGTCAGCATGCAAGACGGACGTGACGGAACCAAAATAAGGGTTCCGTCCACAGTAAAATGGTACTGGCATGGTACTTCAGTGAGCAGAATGTTCGCAATACGGACCGTCTTGAATTCGTTAAAGTAACAAAGAAAACCAATGATAATGTTAAACTAAAACCAGCCATTATATCGAGTAGGACTTGTTAAAAATGAATTTAGATCAAAAACTACTCCACAACGATATAAAACTTCTTTTGCCAAACGCCTTTCCTAAGAGCAACCACAACGTTCAACCTAACTACCAACACAACGGTTGGAATCAAAACTTTCCTAGACCATATCAAACTCCAGTTACATGCCATGGAACCCTTACCCATCATTTCCATACATGAATCAAATAAATGGTATGTTTAACCCAAACGGACCCATGAGATATTGGGGACCAAATGTTTGAGTTATTCGCTTCTTAGGTATGCTTGAAAGTTGGATTGGAACACGATGAATGGATAAAAGATAGTGGATGCTCACGACACATGACGGAAACAAAGTCTCTTCTCATCATACCAAGAGTATGACGGAGGTAATGTCACTTTCGGTAGCAATCTCAAAAGCAAAATCATTGGCAAAGGTACGATTGCTCATAACTCTCTAACTATTGAAAATGTTGCTCATGTGGATAGGTTAGGATTTAATCTACTTAGTATTAGCCAACTATGCGATAAAAAGTATAAAGTACTATTTGATGAAAATGGTAGTAAAATACTAAAAGATGGTATCACCATAGCTAAAGGAGTTAGGAAAAATAATATATACGTCATGAAAATAGATAAAACATATAATGACAAACTTTGCCTAACAACATTAGACGATAGCTCATCTCTTTGGCATAGACGCTTAGGTCACGCTAATATGAGACTTATACAAAACCTATCTTCAAAAGAGTTGGTTAGAAATTTACCAAAACTAAAATATGACCAACACTTTTGTGACGCTTGCAAAATTGGTAAACAAACACATAGTAGTCACAAATCTAAAAATATGGTGTCCACATCTAAGTGTCTAGAATTATTACATATGGACTTATTTGGACCATCCGCTATAAGAAGCTATGGAGGCAACTTATACACTTTGGTCATAGTAGATGATTACTCAAGGTTTACTTGGACGTTATTTTGAAAACCAAAATGAAGCTTTTGATAAATTTGAAATACTTAGCAAGAAAATTCAAAATCTTCTAGGTGTCAAATTGTGTCGATCCGAACGGATCATGGTCGTGAATTTGACAACGAAACTCAATTTGGAAACTTTTGTGATACAAATGGTATAACACATAACTTTTCCGCTCACGAACACCTCAATCAAATGGAGTAGTAGAGCGTAAAAATAGAACAATTCAAGAAATGAGTAGAACAATGCTTAATGAACAAAACATTCCTCAAAAGTTTTGGTGTAACGCGTTGACACTTCTACATATATTTTAAATAGAGTCCTAATCGTCCTTTCCTAAACAAAACACCATATGAACTTTATAAAGGTAAAAAGCCAACATTAGGATATTTTAAAGTCTTTGGTTGTAAATGTTTTATTCTTAATACTAAGGATTATCTCACCAAGTTTGACCCAAAGTCTTATGAAGGTGTATTTCTTGGTTACTCTCAAACTAGTAAAGCTTACATTATCCTTAATAAAGAAACAATGATAGTCGAGGAATCGTTGAACATAACATTTGACGAAAGTCCACCTCCCTGTAAGACATCACCTTTGGTAGATGATGACTTAGTTGAAAGTCAAATAATAGAAAGTCAAATTAATAATAACAAGGATGATGAACCATCAAATAAGGAAATTGTCAACATCAAAGAGTCTAAAAGTCATCCATTAGAAAAGGTCATAGGACAACTTAATCAAAGAACCTTAAGGTCACAAGCTCAAAATCAAAGTAATCATTTTGTTTTGTATCCACCATTGAACCAAAACCATAAATGAAGCAATAAAAGATGAATCATGGGTAATTGCCATGCAAGAAGAATTAAATCAATTAGTTAGAAATGATGTTTGAAACTAGTTCCAAAACCCAAAGATCAAACTATAATTGGAACAAAATGGGTCTTCGAAACAAAATGGACGAAAATGGTGTAGTATCTAGAAACAAAGCTAGGCTTGTTGCACAAGGTTATAATCAACAAGAAGGAATTGACTATGATGAAACTTATGCACGGTAGCTAGACTTGAATCTATTAGAATATTACTTGCTTATGCATGCGCTTATGACTTTAAATTATTTCAAATGGATGTTAAAAGTGCTTTCCTTAATGGGTTCATTAACGAAGAAGTGTATGTTGCTCAACCTCCCGGTTTACCGACATTGAGAAACCACATCATGTCTTCAAACTCAAGAAAGCATTATATGGCCTTAAACAAGCACCTAAAGCTTGGTACGACCGTCTTAAGACTTTTCTTGTTGATAACAAATATACTATGGGATTAGTAGATAATACTCTTTTACTAAGAAAAGGAATCGAAAATTATTATTGTTCAAATATCGTTGATGACATTATATTCGGATCAACTTGTCAAGAACTATGTAATGATTTCTAAAATCATGCATGACGAGTTTGAAATGAGTATGATGGGTGAGTTAAACTTCTTTCTAGGACTTCAAATTAAACAACTAGAAGATGGTATTTTCTTTAACCAATCTAAATATATAAAAGACATGCTTAAGAAATTTGGTCTTGAAGATTCCAAACCAACTAAAACACCCATGTCCTCGGACACTAAACTCACCAAGGACGAAGAAGGTGAATCCGTAGATAACACTAAATATAGAGGAATGATTGGTAGCCTACTCTATCTTACGGCTAGTAGACCCGACATTATGTTTAGTGTTTGTCTATGTGCTCGCTTTCAAGAAAACCCAAAGGCATCACACTTAGAAGCATTAAAAAGGATTTTTAGATATATTAAGGGAACAACGTGTTTAGGATTATGGTATCCCAAAGGAATGGGTATTGAAACCATAGTGTATGCCGACTCGGATCATGCCGGTGATTATGTCGATAGAAAAAGTACAAGTGGTATTTGTACTTTTGTTGGACATTGTCTCACCTCATGGTTTGCAAAGAATCAAACGGCTTTAGCCATCTCTACTCATCGAAGCCGAATACGTCTCATTGAAAAGCATGTCAACAAGCTCTTTGGATGAAGCAAGCTCTCGAGACTACGAATTCATCTCAACGACATTGTGATACTTTGCGACAACAAGGAGCCATCGATCTCAACAAAAATCCCGTTCAACATGCTCGTACTAAGCACATTGAAATCCGTCATCATTTTCTTCTTGACAATGTTCAAAAGGAAACATTTCAATCGAGAAAGTATCCTCCAAGACAACATTGTCGACATCTTTACTAAACCTCTTAAACGAGAACCTTTTAATCTTCTTAGACTTGGTTTAGGGTTAATGGAACCAAACATGTAGGATAAACATAGCCTAAAACATTAGAATAGTCAAGCCAAAACAATTTTGCCTTGTATACGCTCATGTAGCCACGGCACCAAGCGACAACACGGACGGAACCAAAAATTTGGTGTCGTCTCGGTCCGTGGTGTCTATGAAAAAAGCGCTATATACATAACATCCTCTTCCTCACAACCCACTTTACCAAAACGTAAAACTTAAACCAAGCTCATTATTGTCATCTTCCCACTCACTAATCATCAAGATAACATCATTGTAAGTATCCTAACTACATTTCATCTCTTAATTCGAGTCTAGGATTCTTATTTATGCACAAACTATCACAAATCATTACATGGGGTTTTATGTATGCTTTTATACCAAATATGAATTCAATTGGCAAATTGCATAACTAGTCATTCAAATTAGGTACTACATTATCATATTGCATAAACAACCTTAAGTGAATTTGCTAGAGTACTAGGAATTCCCAACCGAGGAACTTGTGTCTACACGGATAAGTGGTCACTCACCGCCCTTGATGCAATCAACGACCGCACTTCTCCCTATCTAACCCGTTTGGCCGATAAGAATGTCATCCGTGAACACCTTTTAACCCAAAACGGATACAACCCGAGTAACCCGAAAGGGAAAAGAGGTAGACCGAGATCCATATGGAATGGAGCTAAATGAACTTAAGCACGAATTTAAGAAATGGGAGGAGTTACTTAGAGCAAACGTCATTAGCACCATAGGGAATAAGGATCACATAAATGCTTGTCTTTGCCACATGCTCTACAACTTGTCCACCGACAACCATTCAACTTAGCCTACTACATAGCTAGGAGAATGATTGATATTCCAACTCAAGGATCCGTTGCTCTTCCATACGGGATGCTTCTCACCCGTCTCTATAGAAACTTCGCTCCAATTCCACCAACCCCAAAGGGATGCACCTTCACTATGAACTCATCCTCACATCTTTGTACCTTTGAGTGATGCTCGAGTTGCTAAGACTAAAGGCAAGAGAGCTAAACCTCCAACTCCTTCATCATCATCATCAAATATCTCCGAGGATGGTCTTCCAAGCTCTCATCTTCCACCTCATGAGTATTACGATCTCTTCCGAGATTGAGAATGAATCACAGAATTCAAGCAAACTAAGGGAATGTTCAAGTGCCTTGGTAGGATGATGAACAAGATTTACAAGAAATTGGACAAATAAGGGTACTTTAAGGAGTGTTTGGAACAATGCATTATCGTTAATGTTTGATACTATTTAGTTGTTTTTATTATGTAGGATGATAATATAACTTGAAACAATGGTGTATGCTAACAATCTCATGCGTGGGGATAGCACAAGTATGCTATCAATTTTACCCATTTTCACTATATAGTGAAAATCAATAAGCCTTGCTCAAAATCTATGCTCCACTATGTTTACATATGTGTTATTTACTTTTCCTAACTAGAAATGTTTAGTATAACAGCTTTTGAGAAAATTTGAGTTTTGAAATTTCCGACACCTAAAAACGAACTCGTCCATATTTCGGTAGCTCCACGGATCGGACGGCACCATAATTTTGGTACCGTCCTTTATGTAGTTTGGTACCGCCATACCAGCCTTAGCGGACCAGACGGAACCCTTTTAGGGTACCGTCCGTGTATGATTTTGGTGCCGTGGATCCTCCGGTAATTTTCTCGAATTTCGACTCTTCGTGATTCCAAATTATCTTCCATCACTCATAAATCAATCTTAACTAGTTTATCCGTTATTAGGACTAGTATTATTTACTAAGGTATATAAGAAATCCATTTCCACCAAAATTCAAAAATTTGAAAAATCCACCCAAGGAGCCCTTTGGCATAAAGGAAGGAACCAAATTTTGGTACCTTCAAATCTGTGGGTAATCTGAATATTAGGAAATTCCACCACTAGAACACATTTATTGCATATCTTTCTTCTTCACTCCATCTTCTTTGAATGGATTGACTTGGGTGATATGACTAGCATTCAACCCACTTCCAAATCATTAGGAACCTCATCTCTTCAATGGTTCAACATCAAATCAAACCATTTCTCAACAATTTCTTACCTCTATAAATTGAAAGGCTTTACCATGATCATCCTCACATCTTCTTCATTCTCACTACTATCTAGCAAATCAAAACCCAAGTTAAAAATGACTAAATCATCACCAAAACCTTGCAAGAAAACCGCTAGAATTAGCGTAAGGCCTTGTTGTTTTGTTCATCTTAGCTCATCATCCGAATCTTCACCACTCACAATCTCATCTCCCATTAGAGATGATACAAATCTTACCTTAGCTACACCCACTTCATCACACATTGTGATCACCACTCCACCACTAACAAAAACACCTACTTCACCTCCACCGCACCCATCCAAACATCCAAAACACCTCACCACCTTCACCAAGGTCTCCCTCTCACTCCCATGGAGTTATTTTCAACTCCACCAACATCACCAAATCCTTTCCTAGAGGACTTGGAGGACTTGCCTCTAGGCCAAGTCATCCACCACCATTGCCATCTTTTGGCACAATTGAGCGAATCGCTCATGAGTCACCTCGGTTATCTATTGACCCAAACGCCCCATTAGGGCCAAAACCTCTCCTTTTTCACCCCATTCACAAGGACATTCATGGTCCTTTATACGTGGATCATCCACTTCCATCATCAATGTCTCCTCATATTGAGGACATTCCGGAGTGCATGTGGGATGACAATCCCACTAGAGAGGAGATTCAAGCCGAACTCCACAACCTCCACCAATTCAAAAGCATGGTGGATTCTCACTTAAGTGAGACAATGCAAATGCAAAATGCTTTGCTTGCATCCATCATGACCACTCCAAACATTCCCAACACCACCAACACATCCACCATTCCACCACCACAACCTCCCCAAACTTTCTTCCCTCCAAGGCATGGTTGCTCAACTTGTGAGCAAACGGGTCAAACCGTGGAACGGACTCGGGTTATGGTCCATGACTTCCACGAAGAAATGAGGTTCATCCTCAACCACATTCTTGAGCGTCTCAACGCTCTTTCCCATCCACCATCACTTTAGGATGGTTTTAGAATAATCTTTCTTTTATTTGCTTTCTTAGGATAATTTTTATTTCTTGTACTAAAAGCACATCATTGTGTTCTCTTTTCATGATCTTGATTCATGAAAAATTTTAAATAATGAATGTTGTTTATCATATTGTTGGTGTCATTACATAGTGCTTGGAAATGCTTGTGAATGATCATTATTACTAACATTTTTTTTGTAGCTTTATTTTCACAATCCATGTAACTTCCCATTAAAGCACCCAATTTAGGGGGAGCTTTGAACATGGGGAGATAATAGCTCGGCTCATTACATTCCGATAGCCTCTTCTTTTGTTGAGACAAAAGGGAGAAAATATAGAACTTTGAAATTATTTATATTTGACTTTTCCGAAAAAGTCAAGCGCATACAATTGACTTTCTAAAAGTCAAACAGAACCCTCATTGATAATACTTGACTTTTCTTAAAAAGTCAAACTGCATACTTTGACTTTCGAAAAAGTCAACATCATGCATCAACTAGTGAATTCTTTGACTTTCATAAAAGTCAAATTTTATACACTGCATTATCATTTCCTTTTCAAAGTTCTAAAACTAATATTTTATAACTCTTGTACAAACTTTGTTTCTTTTATATAAAATAAATTTATATTTTGTCCTCAACAAAAGGGAGATTGTTAATACAAATATCGTCATTAAACGTTATTTATATTTTTGATCTTTGCCTAAGTTTTGTTAACGACAAAAGTAAATTTAATTTATAAAAGCTTAAAGCTTGTCAAGTTTATTAGATATTAAAACAAGCTTTCTCAAACAATATATTCATCATTCAAGCATTTACATTTATGATTAGTAACATCTTGATATGACTGTAATCCTTATGTATGATAGTAGTTTGTAGAATGTGTTAGGTTCTTAAAACCAAACACTACTTAAGCATTTGCATATTTCTATAAATAGTAATACAACATTTGACATCATGTATTACATCATGGAAATCATTGGAAGATTCCATTAGATATTTTGTGAAGATTTGTACTCTTCATATCTTGCACAATCTCACTTAGATAGAGTTGACTTTAGGCAAGATTTGATATCTTGGTCATGTCGATCGGGCGGTACCAAAATGGTACAGGCGGAACCCTTTTAAGGGTCCATGGTTCATGGACGCCTCGTCCATTTTGGCTATAAATAGCAATGCCAAGCCAACTAGTTTCTCATCCCTTTCTAACATACTCTCATACATATCTCTCTCTAACCTTTCTAACTCGGTTTCATATCATATTAGTGATCTCTTTGTAGCAAAGAAGATCAAGTCATATTCAAGCTTCAACGAGAAGTTGGAAGTCTTGTTTGTTTAGTGTTGTATGATCTAGTGTTGATCCATACTTCATTGTTGTATCAAACCATCATAATCTTGTGAGTGTGAGTGGTTAGTATTTTAGTCCTCAAAATACATTGTGTGTGGGAGTAGTTGTACCCTTGGAAAGAACTCGACATCTAGCTTAGTGTCGGAAATAGTGTGTTTAAGTGTAAAGGTTTTCTCCGCGGTGAAAGGAGCTTGTTGACTAGTGAAGTTAAACTCGAGTGTGAGACTCGGGAGTGGAGTAGGGCAAGGAAAAAGAGTCCTTGTAGGCGAACCACTATAAACAACTTGTTGTGGTTTGATCATTTCTTTCCTTATTTACTTATTACATATTGCTTGCATATTTCATTAACATACTTAAGATCAATATCAATTGATCTTTCAATAAGTTTCAAAACAAAGTTTTTAATCGGTAAACTATTCAACCCCCCTTCTAGTTTCTACAGGTGGTAAACTTGGCAGGTCAGGCTGGGTAGGTAATGTTTCAAAATGGGTAGGTTTTGATACCAGATTATTTGGGGTTGATTTGACCCAAAACTCTTTTTATAGTTTTTAATTAGTGTGTCAACAAAAACTATGTTCTATCCATGATATGTATTCCTTCTAACCAACTAGTTTGACTTTTTAGGTTGAACAAAAACTTACAGACATGGATGCAAGGGACAGGGACACAATTCGTCCCTCAATCATGGATGAGTCTCGAATTGTATGTATTTTCAATCTTATGATGACACGATCCAAAACGTTACCACATGAATTCTGATTTGTAATTTTTGCTTCAGGTCTTTTCTACTCTTAATTTCAGTGGTTCAAGCCTTTTCACTCAAGTAAGTTCTCTTTGACATTTTTATTATAGATGAATCTGCTCAAGCTGTTTCACTCGAAAGTTACCTTTCATGCTCTTGTTAGACATTCATGATCAATAATTATCTTTGTGACTCATTACATAATTTTCTTTCAATAGGTGGAACCCGCAACACTAGTCCCTTTCTCCAGTGGATGCAAATAAAGAGGGATCTTCATCGAGTGTTGTAGAATTAAGTAGAGGAACAAGAATTCATACTTTTACATCCTAACTTTCATTCCGACATTAAACTTGTCATGTACATAATCAAGTTTAGATATTGGTATGTTCTTTTTGTAGGTTTATTGAGTAAAAAACGGACCGATTTTAATTCAATATGGTCCAGTTACTATTTTTTTCAATATGGATTAATAGATCCTTATAGGTACATATTAGAATATAGCAATAACAAATCTCTACCAAAAATGAGTCGAATAAGTTTTTGAACTAATGAAAACACGAATGTTGACACACCTTCTTTGGGTATATTCAAAGAATGAATAAATTACTGAAATAAGAAGAAAAAAAACTAAAAAAAACAGTAAAGAAAAAAAAGAAAAAGAAACCGTGTATGCCATATGAAAAAGATGAATATGTAAAAAGTTACGAAACAAACCTTGTAAAATAAAATAAATTACAATAAGGCCCTTTGAGTTGGGGGAAAAAAAGGAGGGGAAGAGGGGGAGATTCAATGGTTGAGATCACTTCTCTCACTTTTCTCTTGAGATCAACTTTTAAATGATCCAATCTCTCTCTCTCTATATATATATATATATATATATATATATATATATATATATATATATATATATATATATATATATATATATTAAATCAGTCTTGAATGGAGTCCAGATCTTGACAATGATCAAATGGTTGATATTACTTTTAGACTTTTTAATCTTTGCTCCTTTTCTAATAGATCTGCTACCACTTTACTCTAAATTTAACTTAAAGCATTCCCTCTCTTCTTTTAATTGCCCAATAGATGTAATAGGTAGAATGGCACATCATTTAATGAAAATGTTTTTATTAAAGTTATGTTGATATAGCATTCCTCGAATCTAAAAAGTAATTTTAATAGAAGCCAAAGTACATACACTTAGGGCGTGTTTACTTTGATATAGGGTAATTATTGGAATGATAAGAATCTCTGGTACATTGATACGGGAATCAAATACAAGAATAAAATCCGAATATATTGGTTTTCCGAAACCAAGCTAGGGAGGTGGCTTTGAACCATTTCCTAGTCTTTTGCTACTCATCTCCATTTCTGTTACCCTAAAAAAACACAACATACTACAAGAATCGGACCTTTTAGCCACGACCCAAAGTCGTGGCTAAAAGCCAAAAAGTCATGGATATTCATGTTTATCACAATATAGTGTTGAGTGTATTGTATATAATCAAGTATGATTAGCATCAATCATTAATAACTCGACTTGTGTGAACATCATGTACGAAATGCAATGATTCCTCTATATCGAATAGTATGACACTAGTGCAAGTGTTGATCATTTGAAACACCTCAAACTCTTTAATTTTTTTTACGTAGCCTCTACACCCTCTATGCTTTAGAGTCTAACACGCCTCTACACCATAGAAGGCACGACTTATATTTTCCAGCACTTTTCAATTTTTGCCAAACACACATGGAAATGAAACAAAAGCAATTAGGACTTGCTAACGATATTCATACCATCATAATCATTGTTTTTGCTATTAGACTATAGATTATGCTAGTAGGACCGAAGCCCACAGATGGGCCCAAGCTTACTAGCACGGGCCCGGTCCTACTAGCATAATCTATAATCTAATAGTGCAGAGGAATTGCTTAGAGCAAATCATGGAAGATAGGTCTTGTTTGAGGTAATAATATTAACAAATAACTACATATGATTTTTTAAAAAATTGTATTTTCTAATTTACACATAACTTTAATTTACATTTTTCGTTTACATGTAATTGTGTAAATCTTCTTTTCCGTTGATTCACTTTCATTTTTTACCTACAGAAGTCTCATTGTTTAACGTGGTATGAATGTAGGTTGCGTGAGGGTGCGAGACAACATTCTCAGCCTACATTTGAATGAAAAGTTGGCTTCTATGCACGAAGCTATAGCATCTGTCGTAGCAACCCCTAAATCAGAATAGGAAGAAGAGGAACATCTTCTAGAAAACTTCCTTTGCATCTACTTTATGGGAGAAAGTTTTCAAAGGGAAGTGTAAGACATGGGCCCAAGGTCATTGGTAACTTAACCATATTTATTTTTCTTATAGCCTCTATATTTTTTCTCTCTTTCTGATGTATCAATGGGTGATTCCATCGGTTATAATTGGAAAAAAAGTCAAAAAGATTTTTCGTAATGATGTTTTAAGTTTGTTATTCAAACAAAATATGTTTACTTAACTCAACAAGTGTTTCATCTCAATCCAACCCACACACTAATTGTTGCTCCGCTACCCAAACCTACCATGTGAAGAGATTGGTACCAAAGGTATATCTTTCATTATGTCAAACGATGTACATATTACACATGATTAAAACTATAAAAGGAAGAATGCTACAATCATGAGACATATACATGGAAATACAATATTTGATGGAGAGGAGATCAAGGAGATAATTGGGGAAGTAATAATGATTTCCAATACTCCCCCTCAAGTTGGCGCATGTAAGTTTCGAATGCCCAACTTGACCAGCAACGTTTGCAACAGGTGAGAGCCATGTGGTTTGGTAAGTAAGTCGGTAATTTTCTGCCTTGAATTGATGTGAATAGGCATAGTCTCTTTTTGTTCAACTCGTTCACGAACAAAATAACAATCCATTTCAACATGCTTCGTTCTTTCATGAAAGACGGGATTGTTCGCTATATGTTTTGCTACTTGGTTGTTGCAAAATAACGGTGTAGGACCACCCACAACAACATCAAGTTCCTTAAACAGCCAACGAACCCACGTAATCTCACTAAATGTGGTGGCCATAGATCGATACTTTGCCTCGTCCGAAGAGCGTGACACAACTGATTGTTTCTTAGATTTCCAGGATATCGGGGCTCCCCCTAGCAGGAGCACGTAACCTGACCTCGATCGTCTACTTAGTAAGCATCCAAGCCAATCGGCATCACAATAAGCCACAAGGTCAGTCTCAGTGGTGTTTGGTAAGAAAATGCCTTGACTAATGGTAGTCTTAAGGTATCGTAAAACTCTGTTTGCAGCCTCCCTATGAATACGTCATGGGTCTCCAACAAATTGGCTTAGAATGCTTACGGAGTAGGCTATATTCGGGCAAGTGACTTGTAGATATAGCAAGCAACCTACAAGTCTTCGATATCGACTTGCGTCAACCTTTTCCTCTTCTTTTCCTTTGTCAAGCTTGAGATTTGGTTCCATGGGGAACGAACTAGGGCGACATCCTTGTAACCCACTGTCTTGAAGAATGTCCAATGTGTACTTATATTGGCTAAGGACCAATCCTTCTGATGTCATTGCTACTTCGATCCCCAAGAAATATTTCAAGGGGCCAAGATCCTCTATGCTAAATTCTTTATCCAGGTGGGACTTTGTTCTTTCAATCCATTTTTTGTCATTCCCGACGAGTATTACTTCATCCACATATATAACAGACGCTACATATGTGTCACCATTTTTGTAGATAAACAACGAATGATCGGCCTTAGACTGTTTGTAACCAATGCCAACAAGGGATTTAGTAAACTTGTGGTACCAATTTCGAGATGCTTGCTTCAAGCCGTAGATCGACCTTTTGAGTTTGCATACCCTTGTTTCATCTTTGGTTGAGAACCCCTGATGAATATTCATATACACCTCCTCCTCTAGATCTCCATGTAAGAATGCGTTGTTAACATCAAGTTGTTCAATATCCCATTTTTGTTTCACGGCAATGGCTAGTAGCGTTCTTAAGGTCACTAGTTTTGCAACAGGTGCAAACGTATCATGGTAGTCCACTCCCTCCCTTTACGTAAAGCCTTTTTGCAACGAGTCTTGCTTTATACCTTTCCACTTCACCATTCGGTTTGAACTTGATCTTGTACACCCATTTTGAGTCGATGGCTTTCTTTCCCTTCGGTAATTGTTCAAGGGTCCATGTCCCATTTTGCTCAAGTGCGTGTATTTCTTTCCACATTGCTTCCTTCCAATTTTCATTTTGGGCTGCTTGATGAAAAAACTTTGGCTCATCATGATCATTGATGGCGTATAAGAATGCTTTGTGAGTGTAAGAAAGATGCTCATAAGAAACATAATGAGATCATGGATGTACCGTTGAGGACTCTTGACTGGAAGCGGGTTGCGTGTGGTCAATAGATGGTGGAAGCTTTACTTGGTAATCGCTTAAGTGACTCGGTTGCGTTCTTTGTCTCTTTGGTTTTCCTTCTTCGTTCTCTTGCTCGATGACAGGAGGTGCCACAAGACTTTCCATGTGTATGTTTTCAGCATGAATATTGTCACTTTGCACATTTTCCCTTCCTTCAACTAAGTTTTCTGGTTGTTCTTCCAATACTTCTTCCATGCTATGTGTTTGTTCCTCCACATTGTTTTCAATATTCTTTCCAGGATCTTCATACGGTTCATCATATTGTGAGATAGGACTTGAGTACTCAAAAATTTCTTGCTAAAAAACCTTTGGTTCTGCTTTCGAAAAGGGAAACATTTCCTCTATGAATTTGCGTCTCTTGTTATCACCATTTTCCTTTGTTCTAGATCATAAATTTTGTACCCCTTTTTGCCCGGAGGATAGCCCAAAAATACCTCTGGTTTTCCTCTTGGTTCAAACTTATCTCCATTCATTTTGGTGTTTTTGTAGTAGGCTAAGCATCCAAAAACCCTCATATTGTCATATTCGGGTTGTTGTCCGAATAGAATTTCATTTATTATATTGGATGGCAATCGGTTAACAATGTACGCAGCTGTAAGGATACACTCTCCCGAAAAAGTTGTGGGAAGACTCGCTTCAAACCGTAAAGCTCGTGCAATCTCTAAAAGGTGCATATGCTTTCGTTCTACTACCCCATTTTGTTGTGGGGTATGAGGGCAAGTAGTTTCTAAGATGATTCCCCGTTCTCTATAGAATTCATTCATATTGTTTGATACGAACTCTCCACCATTGTCGCATCTAATTCTTTTGATGCCTTTTCCAAATTGTGTTTTCACCATGCTGTAAAAATCACTTAGCCAAGAACTCAGTAAATATACCCATACCGCCCTACTATAGTCATCGACTATTGTAAGAAAATAATTTGACCCTTTAAGTGACGGTCTTCTATATTTCCCCTAAACACCACAATGAATTAAATCAAAACAATTACTAGTTTTAATACTACTGATCGGAAAGGGTAACCGAGTGAGTTTTTCCTTGTTACATGAATCACAAACTTTTGCATTAAAACTTGAAGAGACATCTCTAAGACAACTAACACAAGACAGCTTTACGTTAGATGCATGCCCAAGTCACTTGTGCCATGCATCAATTGTGACTGCCGTCGCCTTCCTTTCTTCTTTTATTCCTCCCATCCAATAGAGACCACCACGACAATCACCTACTCCAATCAAGTTCCCCGCTTCCAGATCCTGTAAAACAAAGAAATTGGGAAAAATGTTACAACACAATGGAGATATTTGGTGAGTCTCCTAACTGACAGAAGGTTGCATGTAACATTCCGTACAAAGAGAACTCCTTTGATGTTCAATCCTCCTTTGAAAACAACTTCACCTTTCCCTTTTACAGGGATCGATTCCCCATTTGGGATGGTGACTGGTCCTTCAGTGGTGTTCCAAGATTAAATTTGGCTATGTGGGTTTAAACTCCACTAAATTAGTATTCACACTCCATTATCTGTTGTACCTTGTGCATTAAACTTTTATATAAAACTATGTCTAGTTCTATTGGGGAAGGATCCAAAGTCTAAACAAAAGGGCAACAAATTCTTTGCTTCTTTAGGTGGAACTATGCACAATACTTTATTTTTTACGTGAAAAAACTACAAAAACTACAGAAACTACAGATTCTTCACATCAGATCTAACATAGACGATTTTTGGTGTAATTCGTTTGTAAAAAATGATTGGTTGGTCTCGTAATCATATAAGAAAGAAAAATGAAACTTTGAAGTAAATATACATTGAAAGAGACTATTGAGAAGCTGCAAGTTTCAACAAATGCTACTCCGTACTATGTATTGGAACATGAGAAAGTAATTTTTTAGTTACCAAGGATAGTAAGCTAAAAATATTGTACCAACCATACCACTTAAAAAGTAATACTAAAAATAGTGATGGTGTGGGAACCATACTACCCTTAAATTTTTAAGGAGGTGTCCTTGGTGGGTTATGTGCTCGGTGGCACCCGAATCCACAACCCAACAGTCATTAACACTCATATTACCTGCCATGTTAGATATAACGGGTTCTTCTCGATTCTCACCAAACAACTTCAGAAACATTGCATATTGCTCCTCCGTCATGCCCGGTATAGGGCACTGTTTTGTCTCCACCATTGCTGCTCTTGGCTTTGGTTTGTCCCTCTTTCCTTTTCCTGGCCACCACTCCGGGTAACCAATTATTTTAAAACACCCATCTTTGTTATGCCCATCTCTTCCACATTCACTACATTGCTCAGTTTTGTCGACTTGAGAAACTTTTTTATTCCTAGTCCATCCCTTTTCTTGTTGGTTCCGCGTTTGTTCTCGCCGCCCTTGAAAACTGGCTTGAAAGGCAGCAACTTCATGGACCGACCTTTTTGATGAGGCAATGGTACGCTGTTGTTCGTCTTCCGCCACTAGTTGATAGGCTACACTAAGGTCTGGTGTTGGCTTCATTGACAATATTGGGTCTTAATAACACTGAAATAATCATCAAGGCCCGTTAGGAATTCGTAAGTTCTTTCTTCTCTTTTAATTTAGTTAGTTTCTTTTCGAGCCCACACCCACATCTATCACATGTGCACCGAGGAGTAGGAAAAACCGATATCATCTCATCCCACAAGACACGTAGTCTCGTGTAATAAGCAGAGACGGTCGTACCATCCTGTCTAGTTGCGGTTTGTGATTGCTTCAATTCATTTCCTAAACCTCTCCTTCAAATCCTTCCAGATTTCATCCGTTTTTTGGTGTATTTCAAACTACTTCGAATTTCTTTCTCCATGGCCGTCGTTAACCAGCCTTTAATCATGGCCGTCGTTAACCAGCCTTCTTGATCAAGCCATCGATGAAACCAGTTTTGTTTTTAGCAAACAGAAAATTCATCATTTCCTGTTCCCAATCACTGTAGTTCTTATCGGTAAGCACATCGTTCACGTGCATTTGCTTTGGATAGTCGGAAGTGTGTAGATAAAAAGGAGAGTTGTGGTCAATTGTCTCTCATTCATTTTTGTTTTTCTTTGGATCATCTCCAGCCAACGATTAGTTAGTTTTGTTTTTTTTTTTTTTTTTTTTTTTTTGGATCGCTACGCTCTTGATACCATGAAGAGATTGGTACCAAAGGTATATCTTTCATTATGTCAAACGATGTATATACACAGGATTAAAATTATAAAAGGAAGAATGCTACAATCATGGGACATATACATGGAAATACAATATTTGATGGAGAGGAGATCAAGGAGATAATTGAGGAAGTAATAATGATTTCCAATACCATGTATGCACCTCTAAGACCATAGGGTATCAAGGCATGCCAAATTCGTTTTTCAGTGCCACGTCATCGCCACCTCAGCATTCTCACTGTTAACACTCACACACCAAAACACCCTTCACTCATAACATGCCATTTGAATCCCACTCACTCTTAGTTTTACTTTTTTGCATTTTTTTCAAACAAACATAATTTTATTAATTCAAATAAAAATATAACACAAAACTTAAATAAAAATACAAAAAAAAAAACGTACCGACACCCTTTATATTGTTTGCCGACTACTATTTATATAACATGCAAACAGATAACCAAGTTCTTCAATTTGGATAACTCACATCCATGTCACTTCTACCTATTCATTCCCTATTATATAAAGCTTCCACAAAATCACAAATTTTATCCATATCTAAAACTCTATTTTTTCTCTTTCAGGAACAAGTGTTTCATGAAGGTGTTATTAAAACTAAACACTCATTTCAAGTTCACGACAACAATCAATGACTGCTATTTCTAGTGCATCTTCATCATCCTTATTTACTTCCATTAATTTTCCACTTTCAATCCAAACAATTTAACTCCCAACTTTTATAAACTTTAAAAGAGCTACGATCTCAGCAGCTTATGCCACAATCGGAAAAAGATCAACGGAGACACTGTTACGTAGTTTTTTTTGCCTTTTCCTCCTTTCACACAAGCCAATTTATTGGCGCCGGACAAGATTTTTGAGGGCGGGGGTGTCATCACTTAGAGGTGGCGGCGCCAATTGCTTGGCCACATTGGCGCAAGAGCAAGCCATGGTACCCCATGGTCTAAGGAGAGCCATAATATGTAAAGTGATTGTTAGTGCAAAACTGTTTTACAATGCCAAGGTAGTATGTGCATACTTGGAAACCACGGATCCTAAGGTGCTTAAGTTAGCAAAGAAAGAATTGCAGCCTTTACTGAAAGAAGGTGTACTCAAGTTACCCGAGCATAATCAAGCGAAAAAATAGGCTAAACAATCAAGCCAGATGAGTCCAGAACTAGGCATGTATTGCGGTTTAACTTGCTTCACAGAATTATAGTCCGAACTATATGCCATAAGAAGATGTTAGTTTAAGTTTGTAAACAACATGTTTATGCTATAATTTGCAAGTAAAAGTTTTTTTTTTTTTCTTAATCTTTATTTTGATATGACTTTATTCTATGTACTCAACATTTAATGCTATACATGCAGGGTTTTTGTGACAAGTTACCTCGCTCCGGCGGGATTTGTTATTCTTCTTGTTGTAGTCATATGGACTAGCTGTTGGGTTTTATGAATACATAACAATTATAAAACATAAACATCATCAAAGCAAATAGCGGAAGCAAGTATGATCTAAATACATGTAAACTAATTAACAGAATTTAAATAGAATGCGCACCTTTTATCAATTCATGTTGGGGTTTATGAAAACCCCAAATTAGGATCAAGAACCAAGAACTCTAAAATTAGGGTTTGTGAACTTTGATTTCACAAAGAAATCGACCCAAGATATGCAAACACAAGTGTATTTGCTCTTCGTTCAATGTACACACATATTACTAGCGAATCAATGAGAAAAGCTAGGTTCTTGAATCACAAACAACCAAAACACTTAAGTTGAGCTTAGAAAAAATCGATCCCTAAGGAATTAGGGGTGGTCGATCGGTTCTAGCACACAAGAGGAAGAAGAAAAGAAGTTAGGGCTATTAGGGATTCAAGATTCAGAATAATGAATACAAGAGGCCTTGTATTTATACTACTCTAATACTTGGTATCCAAGTTAGGGTCGGACTTCCCATAATACCCATTCGACCGTTTTAGTATCCCAAAGGGATTCTTGAACCTTCCCGACTTCTATTTTCATCTCTAGTCCTTTAACTTGTTATTTAACGACCGTTAACCAAACCTCGTTAAATACTAACTCTCGTTAAGTGTTTTATTCATGATTAAATAATTAAATATAATATTTTATATATTAATTATTATAACATGGATTCTCATACGTAATGTGTGCAATCCCGAAGTCTCGTGTTCGAATCCGGTCCTACATATATTAAAAGTATCCATAAACCTTTCAGCTCCCACTTGGATATTTCTTAATATAGTAATGACATTTGTTTAGTCTAGCTTAACACGCCAATGCCCCCAGATCGAACCGAGTATAGTTTCCTGAAAAAACCATTTAATGATTCATCATTATACTTATCCTTTTGCTTCTAAAACTTCATTAACTGTGAATATGGATCGAGTCATTTCACAAGTTAATATTTTTGTTTCTCGTACACAATCCCATTTCTTTCCGTTGGTCAACAACCAACAAAAGTTCTCGGGAATAAGGGGGGACATACTGGACGTAACCACTCCCTTGGTTGGGGCTATGCCGCCCCGCCTTTCGATCGATACACAATGAGGAGGCCGATCACGAACGCTATAGGTGTGGGAGCGATCCCGGTCGTGGAAGGCTAAGACGGCGCCCGCATATGGGTAGCAAGATGGCGCTTATGCCCCGACGAGTCGATCGAACATCTCACCATTGGCGGAATTTCGCTCGCATCCGATCCCCAATTCTTGTTCACCCCGGATACAAAATATCTGAACGTATTCCAGATAGATCTTGAGTAAGGCCTTACAAACATCTTTCAGCCCTACGAGGTTCCCAAACAGTATTATGCTTTGAAACAAATTCAAATGAGCAAATTCTCTTGACTACAAGCAAAACTCATGAACTTTGCAACACTTCTGAAAATAGCCCTTATAACCGCCTTTTACGGATAGCGTTAGACTATTTCACACAAGTGTACTACATTCATAACAGTTATCTGGTATCTCAAGTATGAGGATAAATATACATGATTTACTTAATGACAAAGATCCATAAAGTACAATCATGTTAAGTTGGGATTTGTCCTATATTCAATTTATTGAATATCATGTGAATTTGGCATGTCCCACACATCAATATACTTTAAGTATATTCTACCAAACTCAGATTTGTCTTAATTCAATGACATTCCCACATCATTGATCGACGACAGACTTTTAGAATAACATAAGTTATTCACGGATTAAACATGCATATATAGGATATAATATTAAGAAAATGAAAAATAAACATAACCAATATTTTATTTTATTTAAATAATAATTGTTCAAAACATCCCTTATCCAAATACTAAATAGATCAATGCATGTTAATACTAGTTAATGAATTATGTCTCAAGTAATGACAATCATACTGGTCGACAAGGCATAATTTCAACTAACTTTGATCAATTGGAATTTTGAGAATACTTATTTCAAGAATTCAACTAGTGAAGTTCTTGTATGTGTGGGATAACATCAAATTATCCTGAATATTAAGTGTCAATTTCCCCCGATAATGCTTGTAATTTATATCATTTATATGGATTTACGCTTGTTTTCCATTATATTCCACTTTCAGGTAAATTACAAGCATTGTAGCTAAAGAGACGCGGAATTGGAGAATTATCTAAGATTTATCATAGTATGCTCACTTTGAAGAAGTTACGGCGAACTCATCTCTCACATTACGCCCGTAACTAAAGCGTGACTCGAAAGCCAACTTATCGGAAGATTACGCGTAACTCTCAAAAGATTACGACGTAACTATATTAGGTCAAATGAGGTTCGCGCGGCGATAATTACGCCGTAACTCATGCATAAACTACGGCGTAACCAAGAATTATTGAAGATACGGCGTAACCACTTCAATGGTTACCGTAACCAAAGCAGATCTAGTGCAATTTATTTAAGAATTAGATGCTCACGCGTAACTATTTTATTAGTTACGCCGTAACCAAGATCCGCCTATAAATACCTCACGATTTCCAAAGATTTCAAAGCATCCCATTTCACACACCACAATCAAATAATGTGGGAAGAAGCCAAAAGCGGTCTAGAAAAGCATACGAGCTATCTCCAAGGAGAAATCACTCCCCTACGATAAGCATTAGCATTTTATCTTTTCTTTACTTTCGATTCATGTATTTCGTAACATTAAATATTGAATTGATTTGTATGGTTAATATGAGCGGCTAAGCAACTCTTGGTGCTTGCCTAGTTATGATTCCTTAATTGTTTTGTTTGCGTTTACATTAATTACGTATAATTATTTCTAAGTGTATCCATGCATAGTTTATTGGTAGCTACCCTTGTTTCGGTAGTTTTGAATGGCGGTAGAGGCTAGTTGCTTAGGAGATATGACCAACTAACCCTAAGTGAGTAGACTGAGACGGGAAGGGTAAGTGACGACCCTTTCTACTTGTGTGATTTGACCAACTGATCACCTACCGTTTGGATGAACTTAAGAATTAGGGGGTGAGTGTCTAAGATGCTAGCGCCTGGGCACTCACTATTATAACTCTAGCATGTAGCGGAACTTAATGACTCGGATTAGGGACCAGGAACAACTGGACTTATGAGGGACAACCGACTTCTCCAGTGGTGGCATCTTTGTCGATAGGTTAGGGCGAACCGACCAAATGTCATCCTCTCGACTTTGACCCCACCAAGTAATTGGAAGTAATTAGACGTAGACATTACTAGCTAGGATGAATAACTAGGTTAGCACCACTCTCCTCTATTGATTACACCTTTTCCTTTATTTGCTTTATTAATTAATTAATTAAATCAAATCTGTGACACCTAGACTTAGTATTAATCCAACACACATAGCTCTTTGGACGACCTCGGTTTTACCGAATACTACACTACACACGATCGGCATGCATCGCCTGTTAGTGCATTAAGGTGAACCATAGGTATAACGAGACATTATAAATATTAAAACATGGTCAAGAAACTCGCATCAAGTTTTTGCGCTACGCCGTGGAGTTATATTAGGATTGCTATTAAGTCTTTCATTTTTGTTTTGTTTTAAAAATTTTTCAAATTCTCACGATCACTTTTCAATTTTTCAGGTACCATGAAAGTTGTTAACATTGATGACCTCACTCTTGAGGAATATTTAGCGTTGACAAGAGCAGAACAAGGGCCGGGTCTCGTAAGACCGACAATTGGAGCTGATGTCCGTTTCGAAATTAAAGACCAATTTATGAGGGAGCTTCGTGCTAACCCTTTTTCAGGAAAGAGGGACGAAGATGCATATGAGCACGTTGAAAATGTCTTATACATGGCAAGCCTTTTCAACATTCCGGGTGTGTCTCATGACGCTGTTATGCTAAGGGTGCCCCATGACTCTTACTGGGGCTGCTAGAAGATGGATTGAAAGATTTATCACGGGCGCTTAATACTGGGCTCTACTAAAGAAGCACTTCATTCTGAGGTATTGTCCTCCGTCAAGATTTCTAACCACTCTTGAAAATCCATAATTTCAAGCAAGAAGGCGATGAAACATTGTATCAAGCACGGGATAGATACAACGATATTCGTATAAATGTCCTACATATGATCCGAACAACCAAAGAAAAAGTCAACATATTCTACAAAGGAATCAACGTGACTATAAGGATGATCTTGGACTATCAAGGACCGATCCCGAACATGACTCCTACTTTAGCAATTGAAGCCATTCAAAAAATGGCTAATCACTCCCAAAAATGGCATGATGGAGGAAGCAAAAGAAACCAAGGTGGAATTTTTGACGGAATTGCGGCCATAACTAACAAGCTAGAGAATCTAGGTCGAGATATGCTAAAAATAAAAAAAAAACTGTTCATGCCATCCAAGTTGGTTGCAAAAGCTGTGGGGGATGACATCTAACTAAAAATTGTCCTAACATCAACGAAGAAAACACGACCGAAGAAGCTAAATATGGAGAAAATCGACCATTTTACGGGGATAATCGTAATGGCTATCGTGGCGGACCACCACCATATTATGAGCGTAGTGAAAGAAGAGCTAACTTGGACGAAATGATTAACAAGTACCTTGTGGATTCGACCAAGAGACAGAAAGAGCAAGAAGAATGGCTGAAAAACTTCCAAGATAATACAAACAAAAGCCTTTCTAGCCATGACATATCACTAAAGAACTTGGAAACTATGATTGGGAAGCTTGGCGATGAAGTACAAAAGAGAAATGAGGCACAAAAGAACAAATCAACAGTTTGTAAAGCCGTGTTTTCTGAAAATTACAAGTCCTCCGATGAGTCTAATAGAAACAATGATACGGAAGGCAGAAGAGAGTTACGCCGTAACCAAACATCAGAGTTACGGTGTAACCAGGACAAAAGCAATGACGAGTCTACCAAAGTTAACGACTCTAAAAGGAAGAATCATTGGTGTAAGGCTATTGCAATTGATGATGGAGAGTGTTATAAATTATGGGCCTCTTGTGACCCTCGGAAGGCCTGCGATGGAGGGGTTGATAAGGAGAGGGTTAATGATGACAGATACATGTGGACTACACTTAACGATGAAGAAAGATTAGCCAAGTTCTCGATTAACGAAGTGGAAGGACCACCTATCAAGCATTACTGCAGACCCTTACTAATCACGGAAGATGAGTTCACACAAGCATGGCCGACTTGCAACCCCTTTCGTAAGTATTGCAACGGAGGGGGAAATGTGAAGAACTAAGTTTGGATATGCCCACATGAATCGGGAAGACATGACGTTGATTTTGGGGACCTATCATTCAGAGATTGGTACTCAGTTAGGTTCGGTGACGCAATAATAAATTCGGTCTTATTGAGAAATCTGGAGCTCAAATATGAAAAACATATTCTTCAAGGAAAGACCATTAAGCCTCTCAACGATATTCCTTCCGCAACAACGATGACGAAGGAACTCAAAGTCATTGGTGTGAGCAAATTAAAACCATCGATGGAAATGTTTGGGCTTCCGCAACCCTTTTGATTATGAATGTAACGGGAAGCAAGATTGAGAGAGTGGGAAGACGAGTTCCTATGGACCTCGACTAATGACTCGGAAAGAACATAATTGCCTTGGCCAGATGATTTAGGATTCGACGATTGGGTCAGAATCAAATACGGAAAAATAGACGCGCTAACTAGGGAGAAAATCTGGAATGGGTGTATGAGTAAAGATCAACCAAACAACGAAGTTCCAAATGGAGAATCAGATAATGACACCGAGGATTCATCAAGGAAGGAAAAAGAAGAATGCAAACAAGTGCTGCTGGAAAATTTACTCGACAATGAACCTCTTAAAGATACCGATTCCGACGATGATGATTTTGATTACCTCGAACTACAATGTGAAGATGGGTTCATTGATCCTGATGATGAAGCACATGAGAAGAGAAGATGCAAGCTACTTGGCATTCTATACAAGAGGCCGCCACCGATTATAGCCGAAAAGTATGAGTTCACTCGATGCCACTTGGGGCCGGAGGAAAAATTTTGCAAAATTCGGAAGATCGAGACTAAAGAATACCTCCGCACTGCCACAAATGTCGCTTGGGTCTGGCATAACTTGATGAAAGACATGGAGGAAGTTGGACAAGTCCAGAGGCCACCATAAAGCCCCGAGGCTCTGAGTCTAACTTAAAGACTCGTAAATAAAGAAAAGTGCTCTTTCGGGAGACAACCCAAATTATCCCTTTCTTTTGTTTTATTTCCATTTCATTGGGTTTTGTGTTTTAACCATTTTTTCAGAAACGAAGAGAAATTGTTGCTGCAAAGATCTTCGATCGACTATAGTTACGTGTAACTCATCTCGATGGTTACGCCGTAACAAACCCATTGCAGCAGAATTTTAGTTACAACATAACTCCATCTCAGTGGTTATGCCGTAGCTACACTCTTGCAGCGTATGCCAGGTTTTGCCTAGTTACGGCGTAACTCCTTCTAAGAGTTACGACGTAACTATCCTCTGCATTACTTCTTTCATTTTAAATGAACTTTTTGGGTGTGTTCACTGTAAACCCTCACGAGACTTCACTCGTCCACTTGGGACACTAAGTCCTTTAAAAGGCTTGTTGCATATGCTAAATGCAACCGTGATTCCTACGAAAGTGAGTTAGGTTTGTTTTTCAATTTTCATTTTTTCTTTTTAGAATTATGCTTGTCGGTAGTGTGATTTCAGGGATTGAAGTTTGCTTATAGATGCTTATACGAAGGCACGTCTCTTTTTTGTGGGCCTTCTTTCTTTTCAGAGCAAATGTAAGGGAAGTTCTTGCTCTGATTCTACTTTACTCTTCACCTTTATTTAATGCTTAGTACAAAAGGGACTTTGTACAATTCAAGTGGGGGGACGGGAGTAGAATTGTCTCTTGAACTTTATTTTTCCCTCGTTTTTCTAGTTTATTTTGAAAAATTATGCCATTTTTAAAATTTTGACATGTTTTTCTTAACCTAATTAACTAGATTAGACCTTAGCCGAGCACATACAACCCTTGATATTATATGGTGAGATTAGCCTTATCCTTTTCCAATATTTTACCCCAAATCCACCAAATTATGAGTGTGTTGGTAGCTTGTAAACTTTCGAACTTGGCCTTTGAATCATTTCGAGACCATAAACGAGGTATGTTGAGTTAGCTCGATGTATTTAGACTTTTCAGTTTAAGAGGGCAGTATTATAGGATTATCACCCAAATAACCTACCATTGTGTGTCTATCGATTAGTCACCTCGACTTCTCGACCCGCATGTGAAACCCTTTTGTTGCACTCACCTTTAGTGCAAGATACCCCTAGATACACCCATCTGAGCCATTCCTTTCATTTTGTTAACCCTATATATTGTTTCGTTACACTTATACACCTTAGCCTACCCTGTAGTCTTTATTTGGGATTGGGAAGTCATCATTCACTAGAACAAAAAGTGGATTTGGCAACACCGAATATGTGTGACGATATACATATAGTCACACATGATTTTTCGGCCGTGTGTGACTAAAGGTCGCGCGACCATAGGTACACTATGGTCACGTGTTTGACTTTTTTTTAGTCTCTATTGCAAAAGAGTAACCAAAACCGTAACATGTGTGACTAATTAGGTACAAATTTTGTTGGATTAATCCGTATTAGTGACCATAAACACTGTATAGTCACACAAATCATGTTTGTTTTGGGTATTTAGTCACATACAATTAAGCATAAAGTGGCCAAAAGTGTTAATAAGTATGACCATATGTTGTTTAAGGTGAAGAAATATGTTTTTTGTGTGACTATTGATCATCCAATGGCCACTTGAATTTTATGTTTGTGTGGCCTTTTGTAACATTTAGTCATACAAAGCATGTTTGTTTTGTGTATTTAGTCACATACAATTAATCATAAAGTGGCCAAACATGTTAATAAGTGTGACCATATGGTGTTTAAAGTGAAGAAACGTGTATTTTGTGTGACTATTGATAATCCAATGGCCACATGAATTTTATGTTTGTGTGGCCTTTTCTAACATTTAGTCACACAAATCATGTTTGTTTTGGGTATTTAGTCACATACAATTAACCATAAAGTGGCAAAAAGTGTTAATAAGTGTGACCATATGGTGTTTAAAGTGAATAAATGTGTGTTTTGTGTGACTATTGATCATCCAATGGCCACTTGAATTTTATGTTTGTGTGGCCTTTTCTAATATTTAGTCACACAAAGCATGTTTCTTTTGGGTATTTAGTCACATACAATTAATCATAAAGTGGCCAAAAGTGTTAATAAGTGTGACTATATGGTGTTTTAAGTGAAGAAATGTGTGTTTTGTGTGACTATTGATCATCCAATGGCCACATTAATTTTATGTTTGTGTGGCCTTTTCTAACATTTAGTCATACAAAGCATGTTTGTTTTGGGTATTTAGTCACATACAATTAACCATAAAGTGGCTAAAAGTGTTAATTAGTGTGAACATATGGTGTTTAAAGTGAAGAAATGTGTGTGTTTTGTGTGACTATTGATCATCCAATGGCCACTTGAATTTTATGTTTGTGTGGCCTTTTCTAACATTTAGTCACACAAATCATGTTTCTTTTGGGTATTTAGTCACATACAATTAATCATAAAGTGGCCAAAAGTGTTAATAAGTGTGACCATATGGTGTTTTAAGTGAAGAAATGTGTGTTTTGTGTGACTATTGATCATCTAATGGCCACGTGAATTTTATGTTTGTGTGGCCTTTTCTAACATTTAGTCACACAAAGCATGTTTGTTTTGGGTATTTAGTCACATACAATTAAGCATAAAGTGGCCAAAAATGTTAATAAGTGTGACCATATGGTGTTTTAAGTGAAGAAATGTGTGTTTTGTGTGACTATTGATCATCCAATGGCCACATGAATTTTATGTTTGTGTGGCCTTTTCTAACATTTAGTCACACAAAGCATGTTTGTTTTGGGTATTTAGTCACATACAAATTAAGCATAAAGTGGCCAAAAGTGTTAATAAGTGTGACCATATGGTGTTTTAAGTGAAGAAATGTGTGTTTTGTGTGAATATTGATCATCCAATGGCCACATTAATTTTATGTTTGTGTGGCCTTTTCTAACATTTAGTCGCACAAAGCATGTTTCTTTTGGGTATTTAGTCACATATAAATTAAACATTTAGTTACCATATGGTGTTTTAAGTAAAGAAATGTGTGTTTTGTGTGACTATTGCTCCTCCAATGGCCACATTAATTTTATGTTTGTGTGGCCCTTTCTAACATTTAGTTACACATCGAATTAAGCAAACTGTGACAAAAAAGTGTTAATAATTGTAACTATATGAATCTTTTAGTCACATATAGGAAATCAATATATATCAAAACAAATTCATAATATATATATATATATATATATATATATATATATATATATATATATATATATATATATATATTCAAAATATATTCAAATACAATAAAATTGGAATGTATATAAAATTATAATGTCGTACATAATAAAATTCTCAATAACTTAACGACTTCGACTCTTGATCTTCTTAGCTTCCTTTGCATTGCATCATTAGAGACGTAGCGCTTCGTTTGTAATTTAGGTGCGATTCTGTTCTCACCAATCGCTTTTATGGTACTTGGTGGTGTTACCTGTAGGAAACGAAAGTCGGGTGTATCAAAAACTGAATTAAATATGAAGAATGATATATGTAGGTTTATAAAACACGTGCATCTATGTACCTTTTCATCGAAAATTACTTGATCCTTTGGCCATGCATAAAACCACCCATCGCATCCTTAATCGTTTTGAAACCGTTACTTCCTACATCCGATATGCATCTTGCATCCACTAAAGACTTTTCAATAGACACTCTGTAACAATCCTTTGGGAGTGGTTTGTTATAAGCATTTGTTTTCCATCGGTTTTGTACACTGTACCCTCCATGATAATAGTTGATTTCTTTAAGTGCCACGACCGCACTTAATTACCTTAAAAGATAATTTGTTGCATGTATATATGTATCGAGAATTAATTAAACTAAAGAACATATGAAAATGTTTAAATACATACTTGTGGTAGTCTTGTTAATGGAGACTCATTTTCTTGTGATTCGGAAAGTTGACGTGAAGAATCCTTTCGCTTTGATCTAGTCGATTTCTTAGATGCATGAGTTTAATGATTTTCTATATATATAATACACGGTAAATAATACATGTATGCATAATTCAAAAATACCGGGGATGATTTATTACTTACACTTATTTCCATTTCCTTTTCCAAAGTTGCAAGTCCATTAGACTTCTCAATGCCCGCAATTTTCTCACGTCCAACAACACGTGTTCCAGCATCCTCATCAAGACTTGCTATTTAAAAGATTAATGTTCACCGGAGATACGAAATATAAATTGTTTAAGACCGCATCAATATTTAAAAGGGTAAAAAAAGATGGAATGTTACTTTCTTATGTCTTACTTCCGTTTGTGTCAATGGAGTTGAAGTTGATCGCAATGCCCCTTTGTGCAATGAATTGTTTCATCAAATCAGTATTACGCCTCTTTTTCTTGACGTTGGCGCCTCATTATCAAGTTCACTTTGAAGTAACACTACTCTTTCATCGGATGCTTGTCGATTCGAGGCGTGAGCAAAATACCTCTTGTAGGTTACTCCACCTCCCACCTCTCGCATATTCTCCCTTTTCCTTACCTAATACAACTGTCATGGCATCGATTGCCATGATCAAGCTTCAAGATTCCTTGTTTGATCTTGTCGTCCGTTTCTTCTCGCACACACAATATGGGAAATAGGTTATTTAATTCTACCAAGATTAACTTGTAACTAAAAGTATTAACTAAAACACTACATGTATTAACTTATAACTAACGGTTTTAAGTAATACTGATAAGTGATATTAACTAAAACACTACCAGATTAACTTATAACTAACGCTTTTTAATACAAGAGTGATTAACTTATAACTAAACAAACATAATAATAAAATTTGCATCAAACTTACAAATTTTTCTCCCATCGATCCGATATCATCATCGTGATATTCTCCGTCTTTTTCACCCTTCCTTTCAACCACAACATGCACCACGCGGTGGTTCTTCATCCGTTCAATTTCTTTACTCTCGATCTTATAAACATCAAATACATACAAATGTAAGATAAACGAATATAAACGAAAGTATGATGCTATTAAATGCAAATGTGCAAATGTTTATTGTTACCATTTTTTCTATCACACGGCGTATCCACCTCGTCCCATTGTATGATCATAAATGACTTGGAATGCGACACTTTAGCTTTTGCCGATCTCACCTTGCAACACAAAATCATACGGCGTTTAGATGTAGTAATGTTGATAGTATACAACTAATACATATGGAAACATATGAAAAGGTGAAAGATATTTGAACTTGAATAAAATGAATAATTAACACCTTGTATTCCTTCTTTGGTGTGTAGTTTACAAAATTAACCCAATCTTGGCTTTTATAATTGCACTATACTTTTGGGACTTCATTTAGTTTTGAAAGTGTATTTTGGTTGGGCAATATGTAGTTTTGTATCAATTTCATTCGAAATTCCTTAGAAGTTGACCAAGACGATTCATTATCGCCTTTCGACCGTCAAGTCAACATCAAAATATCGCCGCAAAGATTAACAAATTGTTGTTAATTAGTTTCACATACCGTAAATGCAGAGGTAAAGTTATTAACACCTTGTATCTACGATACCAAGCCACTACTAGTTAAAAAGTATATGTATCGTGATTTCGTCCCACATTTTATCTCTTGCTTCGAATCAACCTTCCTCCGGGTTAGAATCGACACCTATATGCTCACGAACCAAATCACCCAAAAACTCGAAAACAATGCTTTGTTTTTCCCGATAACCTATCCAAGGCATCAAGGTTACACCGACCTTTATTCCGTCTGCTTTTCCATATTCCTGCGAAACTTAGCTAACCTAGTTATGCCCTCTTAACAACATTCACATTTGAATGGTTGTTTCGACATCCTCACCCTCATCTAAATACGCCTCGATTCATATTATAAAGTGTTTTCATTTTCACGATCGAATAAACCAAATCATCCGGATAATTGATTTGCGTTGCCATGATTCGTCGAAGTAATGTGTTAAAGAAAATTAGTAAACTTAATTGGTAAATAATGGTGTAAAATTGAAGTTCGTTGTTTTGCTTGAAGCCCGATTTATTGGAGTAAAATTAGGGCTAATGATGGGCGTTTTTCAATTAAGGAAACCATAATTTCTAAAGTAATTTTAAAATTTTGGCTAAAATTTGGCTCCAAATTTGATAATTTTAAATGTGGCTCCAAATTGATAATATAGCATTTAAATATTTAACTTTGGTGCAATTTAAATATGAATTAGAAAATCTAATTTTGAAAAATCAAACAATTTTTAAACCAAAAACACCCACGAAGAAATGGTGCTTACCCACATCCCAAACACCCATATTACTTTAAACCACCGTGTCAAAGACACATATAACTGCAGATACACTAAAATCACCACATGGCGCATACAAATGAACAATCAAAAGCTAAAATGGACTTAAAGCAACTAATTAAGTAACTATAACTAATAAGCGGCCCGGATAAACAATTAAGCACAAAATAGGCAAATCAAACCAAGAAGCTCACGATACATCAAATGACCCTAAGACCTTACTTTAAGCCTATAAATAAGCTATTTATAAGCAATTAGATAAGCTCTAACATCCTCAAGCGGGTCAAAAAAATCAAGAAAACATGTAAATGCAATTAACTTAAAGCAAAACAACAACAAAACACCCTAAATCTAGTGGTTCAATCAAAAATAATTGTCATGAACAAACGCCTCAGCTTCTAAACTTCATAATCGGTCATAAAAAATTGACAACAATCTAAAAATTGAACATCCTAATCCTACAATAATACATTCTACCAACGAATATGAACTTAAACACCACAACCAATTCCTAAATTCAAAACAACATGAAAAAAAAGATGAAACAAACTAGCGAACACATTACTTATATTAACAAACATATTTAGCATTCGTATGGATAAACCATCAAAAGATCCATACATATTCCATTATTAATATATCTACATACCATCCCATTAAACCAAGACATTAGACATTAGACATTAGACATAAACAGATGACACTAGAGCAAAAGAAAACATCCCATTCCATAGCGAAACCCTTCAACCATTCATCGCTGAATTTGTTCTTCCTTGGTATCGATTTCCTCCTAAGATTGAGTAATGAGATCATTCAACCCCTGCAGACTTAGACCTCGCAGCCTCCCCGTCATCCCTAAGATCCACCAATCTCTAAGGACCTAATGTTTAAAAACGGCAAACTAAGTCCTCCTTCTTTACACTATGACTATAAATTAGGGGTGTTGATCCGTTCGGTTATCGGGTTTTGTTTCGTTAAATCGGTTATATTTTTATTTTGGTCAACACGAAACCGAAACGAACCGAACTATAATTAAACCAAAGCGAACCGAAACCGATTATGAATTAAGTTCGCTTGGGTTGACCGAAATTAAGTTCGATTCTTGGGTTGACACATATGGTTTTAAACCGAAAATGGATAATTAAGTTCGCTTCTTGAGTTGACACAAAATTATTTACATTTTAAGCCATGGCTTCCATAATTAGCAACCTACAAACATAATGTTTGAGTAAATGGGACTAAAACGCAAAACAAATTGAAACGGACGAATGTGTGTAAAACTTATACAAACGGACTAAAAGATGAAAAAAATAAAACGTGCAAACACGGACGAAAACCCAGTAAACAAAGCGGGAACGTATAAAACCGATTAAAAGGGACAAAGACGTAAGAAAATGAGACCAAAACGTATTAAAGCAGTATTTAAAACGTGTATAAACGCATTTAATCTGTAAAAGTGTAAGAAAACCTATGAAAACGGTTGAAAATTCTTAAAACATACGAAAATGGGTAAAACGGATGAAAACGGGTAACGTCGGACGAACGTGCAAAACAAATTGAATCGGATGAATGTGTAAAAGTTATACAAACGGACTAAAAGATGAAAAACCGGTAAGCGTGCAAACACGGACGAAAACACAGTAAACAAAAACTAAACGTATAAAATTGATTAAAAGGGACTAAGACGTAAAAACGGACCAAAACATATTAAAACAAGAAAACGTGTATAAACGTGCGAATGTGTAAAAGTGTAAGAAAACCTATGAAAATGGTTGAAAAATTCTTAAAAACATACGAAAATGGGTAAAAACGGAAAAAACGGGGTAAATCGGACAAAAACGGACGAAAACATATGTAAAACATATGAAAATGTATGAAACGTTTGAAAATGTACGCTAATATGTAAAACAGATGAAAACGTATTCAAACGGATGGAAACATGAAAAAACTAGCGAAAATGTGTAAACACGGACGAAAACCTGTAAACAAAAACGGAAATGTATAAAAACAGATTAAAGGGGACAAAGACGTATGAAAACGTATTAAAACAAACAAAAACGTGTATAAATATACGAATGTGTGTAACAGTGTAAGAAAACGTATGAAAACGGGCGAAAAAAGTCTTGAAAAAAGTAAACAACCCCTAACTCATATAGTATGGCTAAACATATGTGTCAGCATCCTATTGTGTCAGCAATTTACGTAATATTGTATGCAAGTAGTTACATGTAAGGTATTGCAATTGATGTTATCATAAGTTTTGTATTTTAAGTAGTCTATTTAATATCTTAATAGCGATGCACAGGAACTATATCCAAGTTTTGATTGCCTAATGTTTGAGTAAATTGCTGAGTTGTTATCGTCATGGTCTTTGCGGTAGTAATATTGATTACGCAATAGGTCGGAGGTAAATTCTTGTTGCGTAATGTTGTTGTAACCTTGTCGGGTAATGTTTACGTGGGTTTTGTTATGCAAATTTGCATGGTTCGCAAATTAATAACCACCGCATTCATTGTTTGCCAAAGTTGTAGTGTCTATAAAGCAAGATTAGTCTTCTTCAGTTCTACTATAGATGACTACATAGTAATGATGACTAACTTTGATTTTGGTCAATGTGCTAAATTGTAAAGATGACTAACTTTGATTTTGGTCGATGTATTGCAGTTGACATAAATTTTAAGAAGTTGAGATAATAAACCGTTTAGACATGTTTAATCATTAATTTAAATTTAAACTGTGTATATAGTAGGGGTGTTCAAAAAACCCGAGAAACCGACGAACCGAGCCGATCCGTCAATCCGAAACCGCTAAAACCGATAACCAAGAAATCGAAACCGAAAAACCGAAACCGAAAACCCGCTTATCACGGTTCGGTTTCGGTTTTACTTTAGTTATCCGTGATTACCCGAACCGAACAGCAGATAATATACATGTAAGTTTTAACAAACCATTCATAAAATGTACAAGTATTAACTATATTATTGCACTACTTTTATCATATAATGCATTTTTACTTATCTAATTTGATCATTTACTAACGTCCATGGATTACATATGATTAATGTGATCGTAATCTATAAACGCCAAATAATTAGTATTAGTTATTTTGTTAGATATGGTAATTTGAATGTTGCTATTGCAACACAACAACATTACTATTATTCTAATATCTTTAATGTTATTTAATTTTACTAAAATGACATATTACGCTCTAATTTATGTTATTGTTCGCCGATTCGATTCGATTAATTTTTTGAATGGTTAACCGTGACCGAACCGCGGGTAACCGCTCATTTCGGATACCCGCATGTCCGGTTACCCGCCTAGTACGGTTCGGTTTTGGATAGTAAAATGAACTACCCGCCCCGTGATGGATAGTTAAAATCTCTAACCGAACCGAGCCGAACTGCCCCGTGAACATCCCTAGTATATAGGGGTTGGTTTAGATCCAATGAAAAAATGAAGGGTTTAAATTGCAATATTAGATATCTTCCTAAATACTCCTGCATATCATTTTTTTTGAACAATTGCATATCACATTTATGCATGCAAGAATATGAAAGGGCTACAGTAACACCCAAAAAAAATTTTCCATGCCTCTTGAGTGTTTTTTTGTGATTATTTGTGCAAATTGTGAGGTACATTGTAATTATTTATACTTACCTAACCATAAAATCAACACACAAGTATCAATAATTTTAACCCTAAACACACAACTATCAATAATTTTAACCCTAAACACACAAAATGTCTTCCACACCTAATATCGATGAAATGAAAGCCGCCACTGAATCCGGCAAGCTCAACGATGCTTTCAGGTTGTTGATATTGCAAGACATAGCAGAGGAGAAAAAGTTTATCGAGCGGATGGGAGAAGAGAGAAGATTCGAGGAAATGTTGCCAAAAAGAACAAACAATCGATGAGGCTGGTAGATTGTTTACTTGTTTCAATGCCGTTGAAGCAATCGGTGAGTTTGCCTTCGTGAGATACAGTTGAAGGATCGAAGGAAGATTGATTTGCTGGCTCAGCTTTTGGTGCTATGTCGTCGGAGTCTGTCGGAGAAGGAGGAGTTCTTGGAAGATTTGGATGAAGTTGATGAGTCTGAAGATGGAGAATAGGAAGCTTTGGAAGTTTTTTTTGTGTTTTGATGATGTATATTTGATGGTTGTATGGATGCTTGCTATTGACTGCTACTTTGTTTATATAATTATAACTGTAATTATATGTAAATGATCAATGATCAGTACAATGGTTAATTTTAGGTTTTAATGCTTTATTAACTTGAAGAAATAAGTTAGTTTTATTTATTTATTTACTTTTATTAGAAAATGGTCAAGTAGTGTGTGTTTGACTTTCAGTATTTCACACATTTATCTCTCTTACACTCGGTCAAATACACAATTAGATTCTAATTAATAGCAGATTTAGGTTTTCAATCAAACGCAAAATCAATCAAAATAAATGTTAGTCAATGAAATACTCTTGAGGGTTATTATAAAGGGCTTGATTCTCTTCCGATCGAGCCTAATATCTCGTATAAATGTTATAATTTATCGCTAGTTTGTTAGTTTAGGATGTTTATTGATTTATAGATGATATTGTGTTATGTTAGTTTAGGATGTTAGTCAGGGTATTAGTCATTTGCATAGGACAAGTAGTTGTTTGATGATTTATGGATCATTAGTTGAGGTAATAACGATTACGTGTTATACATGCAGTATGGGTACGTGAAGAATGAGACGCGCAGAATGGGATTAGTAGATGCGAAGAATGAGATTATTCGTCAATGAGGCAGCGGAGCAAATTTCGGTGGGAGGATAGACATAAGCTTGACATGATGGAGCTTCGTTTAACCAAGGACATGATCTCGATAGGAAGGGTGGAGGGATAGAATTAGGATTTATGGGTAGTGGTGCTAGGTTGGCTTTTAGGTGTCCCCTTGCCTCCTTGCGTGTTTTGTTTTGTGGCCTCTTTTGCTTTGCCGTAGTCTTAGGCCCGTGCGTGGTTTGCGTTGTTCGTTGTTGCTCCCTTAGGTTTGCCTCGCTTTGTCTTGCTCCCTGCTCGGTATTTTGGTGCTTCGTGTTTTTTGCCTTAGCTTTATGCCTCGTGTGCTACTTTGATTTGCTCGTGTTGCCCCTTTTGTTGGCCTCGCTTTTGGTGTGCTCGGCTTTTGATTTTATGTCTGCTGCGCTTTGCTATTGGCATATTCTGGCGTGCTTGTGCGTGTTTCTTTTTCCGTATGCCCTTGCTTGTTTGCTTGCTTTCTTTTACTACGCTTATTGCCTTTTGTTTTGTCGATGCTTTCTATCCTTTCAAGACTAGCACACATGCACTTGCCGGATGTCTCGCTGAAGCAGCCTCTACCCACGGGTTTACCCCAGTGTGGGCATAGGATGTGTCTACATTTTACCTCCCCATACCCCGCTCAAGCGGATTGGGGTTTGTTGTTGTTGTTGTGATCGCATAATAGTCAATAAGGTATGCGCTTTAGTAACTATAAAAGCATAGTTAAATGTTAATGTATGGGGAATCGAAGGGTTAACTATGCTTCTTTTTAGGAAAACACTTTTTATGATCTTAAAAACACATCAGTTTTTTCGAGATCCCATATCGCCTTTTGTTTTTCAACAATCTAGCAATTTGCCGTGCGTGCAATTGCACAAAGGAGTTGAAACGACAAAAGGACCAGTAGGGATCTTTAAAGGGTTTGATTGTGTTTCTTTTTATGAAAATATTTTATTTATTATCTTAAACCACCCATCTACTAAGTAATGTGTCCATAAAGTGCTTGCAACATTGAACTTCACTTTGAAAACCTCAATTATCAAGACACATCTTTTAACGATCTAGATGGGTTCCGTTGCTTAGTTTGACCGAGTTCCCAACACCGCTTTGTTTGCTTGATATTGATCCCATTTTTTGGTTCTCTTTTGCGATGTGTGATATTGAGGTGTGTTGATTGCGATAATGATATAGTGTGTATTGTTCATGGCAGCCACACTCCTTCATTATCCCATTCAACACATATACTTTTGTAGAATCGATAATTATTTACACTTGGTACTTTGAGCTTCCTCTAAAACCCATTCCTATGTCACCGCCATAGCAACAGTTTGGTGCAATCTTTGCACCATTTCGAGACATGGCAATGGGATTTCGAGTGGACGCTCAAAGTACTAAGTCGTCTCCACTTGCTTGCTTATAACATATTGACATTTAACTTTTGACCATTTCCTTTACATGTATAAACTCTATTTTGTTCATAAGTGTCTTACTTTGATAGAGGTCGTGATGATATATCTTAATAAATCAATCGATGATGTGATTTTACGTGTCTTGGCTGCAATTCTATATTTTATACTATTGCAACCATGGCGGTTATATCATGATGTTTTTGAAACTATTGATTTATACAGATCTCGAGCCTCACTATTATGTGCAAAAAATGAGTCAAAATTTGTTTGACCAGTATGGTAGATGGGTTGCTCGATACAAGATCTTATTCCCTAGTTTCAACATTAAAATTTTAACCATTGCACTTAAAAGTCTTTTCATGTTGGATAGGCTTTTCGTCTTTTCATCATTTGTAAAATTAACTTTTGTAGAATCGATAATTATTTATTCGCACACCTTTGGTACTTTGAGCTTCCTCGAAAACCCATTCCTATGTCACCGCCATAGCAATAGGTTTGGTGGAAATCTTTGCGACCATTTCGTAGACATGGCAATGGGATTTCGAGTGGACGCCAAAGTACTAAGTCGCTCCACTTGCTTGCTTATAACATAGGTGTCTTACTTTGATAGAGGTCGTGATGATATCAATCAAATGATGTGATTTTCCGTGTCTTGGCGTGGCAATTCTATATTTTGAAACTATTGATTTATACTGATCCGAGCCTCACTATTATGTGCAAAAATGAGTCAAAATTTGTTTGATTGTATGGTAGATGGGTTGCTCGGATAGCCGTATTTTGTGACTAATGGATTATCCGTATGTTAAGCTTACCATGACCATCAATGCTTTGATCAATTATGACGAGTAGTTTTAAACTTGAGATTGCCCATATCTTGACCCGGTTTATAGCAATGTATAGACGATTATGTCGCATGTTTGTGACCGCTTTATTTTATATGCATAATATTATCACAACCTTGTACTTTAATGAAGTTGGTAAATTTCTTTAGGTCAATCATGTTTCATTGTGGTCGGCGTCCGTTGGCGCCACGTGTATATATAGTTTCGTTAGAAGCTATATATAATCATTGGTCCCTATCATACACCCGTCCCAATGAATCATGATTGGCTCAAGATGTTAAGCATATGTGTATATAGTCGTAGTAGAATGGGTGGAATTTGAATCGAGTAAGAATGGGTGGAAGAAGTTAACATCGGCAAAAGTTAATACCGGCGGTGCTAAGTTAATACCGTAGTGCTAAGTTATTGAATAGTATGTTTCTTATTTAAAAGTACCTACAATTATATACTTTATTACAACGCTTAACTTTTTTTGTTACTTGATTCCATGTGTTTTTATCATCACAAAGGAACGTGACATTCAAGGACGGAAACAACGTACAAAAACATTGCAAACGTTGATGCACCGCAAATGATTCAATAGTCGCATTGTATATTTGATTAACCAATATTGTATTCGATATATGTATTTATTTTATAGAAGTTACGATATCGCGTATGTTAATGTAATATTATTTATTTGTATGTTAAGGTACTTAATTTTTAAGGTGATTCTACCAAATATTTTGTATGTATATAATCAAGGGTTTAGGTCATAAAATAGTTGTGTACTTTTTCAAATGTACCGTTTTGGTACGTAATTGTTCCACTAAAACTTACATATTTGCATATATACCCAAAACATGCTTAAGTTGCATTGTACATCATGCATTAAAAACTTGTATTATGGATAAATATGCAACTTTTTGAGTTTTAGTGGGTATATATGCAATGCTCCCATAATACAAGCTAAAAAAATAAAACAAAAATCCTTCCTTAATTAATAGTAATCATTGCGCTTTGAGAACCGTGATATATTACGGCTACACTTAATCACATAGTCAAAGCAAAATATTCAAGTCTATCTTCTTCAAGACAACAACCGCATCATCGTGTAATGCTACACATTGGTTTTTTTTTTTTTTTTTTAACCATGAACCGCAAATGTAAAGTGATTGATATGCATGTTTCGATATGTTGATGGATACAAATGCATGTTTGGTATTTTTTGCAATGTTTAACATATCCTAAAGAATATAGTATCCTTTGATCATAATGTAACAACGCTTTATTAGAACTATATGCGATTTGATTCTTTAGAATATTATGTGACATGTAAATATCGGATGATTTGAATTAAAAATCATGGATATATGTGGATTGTGGAAAACGTAGCGACTATTTGTTAAATAGCTAATTAGACAACTTGTAAACATATGTTTAATCTAGGTTAGTATAGCTTTTATATGATTTGCAAAGCACTACACCTTATGTAATTAATTATCCGAGCTTAGGTTTAAACATTGGATGAAGCAATGACGATGGTATGTTGGGTAGATTATGGATTTCTTACTAGATTTTAACAAACGTATGGGGTAAGATGATTAAACGTAAAAATATGATTTTTACTCTAAAAGGACTATATGATTATTGATTTTGAAACATAGTTAAATATGTAGTAGTACATCTTCAATCATTTTTGTTTGACACCTTAATGATAAAGATGTATTGATCATCTAAGACTTGTATTAGTTGAATGTTATGCATATGTGATAACCTTATTGACCATTAAGACGATTGTGGTTTTAAAATAGAATGAGCATCCAATTGTTGGTGGAGGCAAACCGCACAAACATTAGGACATTGCGGTAAGTTGTACTTAAATGCTTACTTAAGGTTATAAATTTATCAATGTAACCATCAAATTGATATACGTGCTTACTTTTTAAATTTAAGATGCTTCCTACTTTCTTTATCAAACACTCACCCCAAGAAGCTACCGGATATACCTAATCCACAATGGGGAACCAAACATAAGGTTTACTGGAAATTGGTTCGTGGTCGCATTACTTTGCAAGGGTCCGAGTGGCAAGCTTTTATTGATCAAAGCCAATACATCAATGTGGCCACATTCCATTTCATTCGTCAGAAGAATATCGTTATTATGTAACAGGTACAACGATGCAGCCACGAATGCCCCGGATACGATCCGGCTCTTCTAGGTTAAGGCATAACGAGGTGCTTGGTTACGTTGGATGAATATCCTGCACAACCTCCGGTAAGAAAAATGTTAATCAATACATTGTATAAGTTTTTAAAAATGGGATTATTTTAATTGTTTGACCCGCTAATGTTTTCTTTAAACTAAACTGCTACATAGGTCATTCCTTGCAATTTCGGGACAATATCGACAATAACCAATTTGACATTCTTGTTGTTTGGTGTCCGTAGCGCCTATCACTCACCGTCAAATTGAAATCTTGGAGGAAAAAGACACGTGCATGAGTTTGGTGGGCATGATGGAATGTATTGGTTCACGATGAAAACATGTTTGTCGGCACAAGAGTTGTTTTCACAAATCTCCTAAACAATAGTCTTTCCTCGATGCCATTTGTCAAAATGGATTGATGATGCGCTCAACTTGTGCAACGATGGAGCTGAATCGCACAAGACCGTTCATGAGAAACCCGTAGATGAAGGTATGTTAATCAAAGTGTAGACATAATCTATGATTTTATTTTAAAAATAAACCTTTCCATATAATAGCTTTTAAATTATTAATTACCATTTTATTAAATTCCAATTGCGATGAGCGTATGAAACACATATGTGCATGGAACGAATGTACGAGCATGAAAGTGAAAGGATTGTTTTACGCGCCATCCTTGCATATGTCGTGATGTGAGTCGTTTGGTAAGTAATGATACAAATCGGACCATTTCACCATTATTCCTTCAAGAAAACTAATATATGCTTCAACACATGGACATAATTTTGTTGAGCATACTACATTGTTCTTTTAATGTAGAACATACCACATAAGTTTACGGGCGAAATCACATGTGGAAGTACCATAACTCACTCGCGAGATACCGGAAGACATGGAGTTTTGTGTGAACGTGAATCTGCAACACCACAAATGATAGGCCTAGAAGCAAGAACCACGTTACCATAAACGCCATATGGAGAGAGTTTGTTGAGGAGTTTCAATTGGAACTAAACAAAATGGTCGATTCAATCTTGTTGACTTTGTCATCGACGACCAAGCTTCGTGTCTTCCCGCACTCGCTTATAATTCCAAGATTTAGCATGTGTTAAAAGTAATTCCAGCGTTATCGCTTGTTATTGGTAGACATGTTTATAAAGCAGTATTTTAGGATTGTGTAGGATTTGGTTGGCTTCATTTAGGGTGTGTGTTCCCAAGTAGTTGAAGCCATTCATGAGATGGAATGTAAACTACTTGGTATAGCCCTATCCGGAAGTGTATGGTTCATACCGGTGCATTAAAAGGTGTTCTTTGTGATGGTTTTGTGTGGTTGTCATCCGTCCATGGTTGTATGATATGGGCGCTTGTTTTTGTTATCGACTTATAAGAATGCTTATATCGATATTGAATAGAGTTGCCTAGTATGCAACTTGATATGGGACTTGTCCATATCGGTGTGTGTTGATTTTTTCATTTTACAAAGTTTCTTTGATTAATACAAGTTCATTTTGCACCAAAATATATATATATATATTTTGTGTTGTGGTCTACTTATAAAAAGAAAACTTTAGTGGTTAAAGTCGCTAGTACAAAGTTAAGTCCGGTAGGTTAGTTTTAGTGGTTAAGGCTGCCAAGACAAGGTAAAGTCCGCGTATATAAGCTAAGTCTGCTTAGTATACGTAGTTAGTTCATTTTATGAAAACATAATAGTTTTTGTGCGACTATTGATAATCCACTTGCCACATCAAATTTCTTTTGTGTGGCCATTTCTAACATTTAGTCACACAAAGCATGTTTCTTTTGGTTATTTAGTCACATACAATTAAGCATAAACCGCCAAAAGTGTTAATAAGTGTGACCATATGGTGTTTAAGGTGAAGAAATATGTCTTTTGTGTGACTATTGATCATCCAGTGGCCACTTGAATTTTATGTTTGTGTGGCCTTTTGTAACATTTAGTCACACAAAGCATGTTTGTTTTGGGTATTTAGTCACATACAATTAATCATAAAGTGGCCAAAAGTGTTAATAAGTGTGACCATATGGTGTTTCAAGTGAAGAAATGTGAATTTTGTGTGACTATTGATCATCCAGTGGCCACATGAATTTTATGTTTGTGTGGCCTTTTCTAACATTTAGTCACACAAAGAATGTTTGTTTTTGGGTATTTAGTCACATACAATTAATCATAAAGTGGCTAAAAGTGTTAATAAGTGTGACCATATGGTGTTTCAAGTGAAGACAGGTGTATTTTGTGTGACTATTGATCATCCAATGGCCACATGAATTTTATGTTTGTGTGGCCTTTTCTAACATTTAGTCACACAAAGCATGTTTGTTTTAGGTATTTTGTCACATACAATCAACCATAAAGTGGCTAAAAGTGTTAATAAGTGTGACCATATTGTGTTTAAAGTGAAGAAACATGTATTTTGAGTGACTATTGATCATCCAATGGCCACATATTAAGTTACGTGACCATATGTACTGGATTTTGGCTACACTTAAATAATATGTGTGACAAAACGTTTAGCGTGACCATATATGGCATTTGGTCACGGTGTTAGTAGCAAATGTGACTTTATAGATTAGCTTTTGGCAAGCTAACACAAACTAAACTTTAAACACACATATTAACTTATGTGAACATATGTACTAGACTTTGGCTACACTTAACGAATGTGTGACAAAACATTTAGTGTGACCATATATGGCTTTTGGTCACAGTGTTCAAGTGTGTGACATATATTTGTCACTATTTATATGTATATCGTGACTAATGCTTCAACCTTACTTTTCATTTGTCAGTTGTTCCAATTTCGATGTGGCTAAAGAGTTGGCGAAACATATCACTCACCCTTAAATAATGTGTGACAAAACTTGACTCTATGATTTAGAGACACAAAAATTACTTCATGTGACTAACGATCAAGGTTACTTGTATTTGTCACGCTGCTCCAAATTCATATGTGGCTAAATGATCCGAAACAAAATCACCAGATACCTTTAGCTACACAATGTTCAATTGTGTGCGATATAGTTCTAATGGTCACACAATCAAAATTTTCATGTGACTAATTAGTAAATGTTGTCAATTTTGTACCTTCACCACACAAATATGCGAATGTGTGGCCGTTCTATTTCGACCATGTGTGACCAAATCCCGTTTTTGTACTAGTGATTTGCCTAAGTTCAAGGTTCAAGTGGAAAGGTTCGGGAATCACGCTTTCGTCGATGACATATTCTTAAAGATCATTGAAGACCCCTCGAATTCCCATTGTTCATCTCAAGTGGGGGGATGTTATGTTTAGTTGTTATGTTTATGTTAAAAAAAAGGTAATTCCTTAAATAAAAAAATAGAAAAAAGTTATGTTATTAGTTTATTGTAAAGTGTGATGTTATAAGCACTATGTTATGAGCTTTATATAGATTTAGTATCGAGGAGGCCACCTCGGTCACATGAGAAGATTAGAGTTGGTAATTGCGCAACAGTTGAAGAAAAGGTAGTAGTGCCCATCACACGTCCTCTAATGACACATCTACCTAGTATTTCATGATCCGTTTTTAACTTCAAAGCTTGAACTTTGGGCGGACGGTAAGTGGTGATGACTTGGTTATAGATTTAGACTATCCGCTTGATTTTATTTTCACCATTTATATATCCCATGTCTTATCCTACCCTTTAGTCATGAAGCGTGTCTAGGTGATGCAATGAGCAATCTTTGGTGTCTTGGCCATGGATTTGGTCATGTATCATTGATTTTGTCCACTTCGCCATGACATGTTAGTAATGACGAGTCACCCTTAACCTTTGTCGTGTCTACCCATATTGCCTTCAAAAATTGTTTAGCCCTTAACTCTAGTGGTGGAGATTTGTGTAACCGCCAAGCTTATGATAGAATACATCCCATGATCATGCGATTGAGTGATCACCCAAATTGACACTTAGAATAGTTGAGAGATTTGAGTGTTTCGTTCCCATTTCGTGAGGTGTTCGGCTTTGTTTTATTCTAGCATAAGGGATTTGTAAACTTATATTTTCCGGTTATGGGAGATATCTTTTAGGAATCTATCTAATAAGGTCTACTGAGGGCAAGTAGAGTTCGTTGGGGATATTTGATAACATCAAATTATCCTCGAATATTAAGTGTCAATTTGCCCGATAATGCTTGTAATTTATATCATTTATATGGATTTACGCTTGTTTTCCATTATATTCCACTTTCGTGTAAATTACGAGCATTGGAGCTAAAGAGACGCGGAATTGGAGAATTATTAAAGATTTATCATAGTATGCTCACTTTGAAGAAGTTACGACGTAACTCATCTCTCACATTACGCCGTAACTAAGCGTGACTCAGAAAGCCAACTTATCAGAAGATTACGGCGTAACTCTCTCAAAAGATTATGACGTAACTATATTAGGTCAAATGAGGTTCCGCGCCGCTGATAATTACGCCGTAACTCGTGCATAAACTACGACGTAACCAAGAATTATTGAAGATACGGCGTAACCACTTCTAAGGTTACGTCGTAACCAGCAGATCTAGTGCAATTTACGAAGAATTAGATGATTACGGTGTAACTATTTTATTAGTTACGCCGTAACCAAGATCTGGCCTATAAATACCCCACGATTTCCAGCATTTCAAAGCATCCCATTTCACACACCACAACTAAAGAACGTGGGAAGAAGCCAAAGGAAGGTCTAGAGAAGCATACAGAGCTATCTCCAAGGGAGAAACCACTCCCCTACGATAAGCATTAGCATTTTATCTTTTCTTTACTTTCGATTCATGTATTTCGTAACATTAAATATTGAATTGATTTGTATGGTTAATATGAGCGGCTAAGAACCTCTTGGTGCTGGCCTAGTTATGATTCCTTATTTGTTTTGTTTGCGTTTACATTACTTCCGTATAATTATTTCTAAGTGTATGCATGCATAGTTTATTGGTAGCTACCCTTGTTTCGGTAGTTTTGAATGGCGGTAGAGGCTAGTTGCTTAGGAGATATGACCAACTGACCCTAAGTGAGTAGATTGAGATGGGAAGGGTAAGATATGACCAACTGACGACACTTTCTACTTGTGCAATTTGACCAACTGATCACCTACCGTTTGGATGAACTTAAGAATTAGGGGGTGAGTGTCTAAGATGCTACCGCCCGAGCACTCACTATTATAAGTCTAGCATGTAGCGGAACTTAATGACTCGGCTTAGGGACCAGAACAACTCGGACTTACGAGGGACACCGACTTCTCCGGTGGTGGCATCTTTCTGTTAGGTTAGTGGCAAACTTACCAAATGTTTTACTCGACTTTGACCCCACCTGAAGTAATTGGAAGTAATTAGACGTAGACATTACTAGCTAGGATGAATAACTAGGTTAGCACCACTCTCCTTTATTGATTACACCTTTGCATTTATTTGCTTTATTAATTAATTAATTAAATCATCTTAAAATCTGTGACACCTAGACTTAGTATTAATCCAACACACATAGCTCTTGGGACGACCTCGGTTTTACCGAATACTACACTACACACCGGCACACGCCCGTTAGTGCATTAGGGTAGACCATAGGTATAACGAGACATTATAAATATTAAAACACGTCAAGAAACCTACATCAGTGTGCATTCAAAATATCTTGATATTGCCACATAATATTTCATAAAGTGTGTGACATCCTCAACCACCAATTTATGACAATCAAACTTTCAAACATTTTTAAAGTTTAAAGTATTCTTATTCTTTAATGTATAATGCAACTATGCTCTTAGTTGAGCACAACTAGTTCCCATGGCGATCAACAAGGATGAAATCCTCCCATGACTAGTATTGAGTGTCATCTCAATTAAACCAGCATCATTGAATTCAAACAACAATATGCTCTATAAAAATCTCCGTAAACTTCAATATCTACAGTGTAATGTTTGATGCCTTCCACACGTTCAAGTTTGTTAGCTATGACAATTTCGCAACAATTGTTGTATTGCTCATCCATAGAATTTTGAGAGCAACTCCAGGCTGAGGAATGTAATTCTATATTCAAACATATTCCATTAGAATATTCATTACACTAGTTATCTAATAACTTTATTAGATATCAATGTTGTCAAATCATCTTGCATTCAAGCATGATACAACAGTAACATGATGTACATGAAAAATCCTTGTGTCAAAATTGGATTTCATTCATGTTTTACATATCCATTTTCCAAATGATATATCATGTTATATTAGACTCATTTATTTAATATCGCACATGTTTACTAAAAATAAACATATACTCCAAGGTTGTATGTCTTATTTCTAAATCTTTCAAATAAAGTTTCATTCCAAAATTAAACTTAACATTTAGTTTAGATGGAATGTTAGTTCATGTGTTATACAACATATAAGATTTTAATTAAGCATAATACTCCCACTAGCTTTCAGGAATACTTAGAAATTATCTTATTTTAATTTTAAATCAAAACTTGGATTTAATATTTAAACATAAGAATCATCTCCTAGATGCATGCATATATCCATTCATGAATTATTGCATTTAGTACACTTCCAAAGATTATTTGAATTCAAAAAAATCTTTTCGATTACTCACCGTCCTCGCTCAAGTAATCACTCAAGAAAGAGTTTTTATATTCCATTGTCATTTTTCATAATAATGAAAATAAGTATGACAACAATCATCTTTATATATTTAATGTGTCTAGGAAAGAATATTCAATCACAATTAATTGCTTAAGTGTGATTAATAGTCTTGTCACATGCATTAAATATGTGTACAATATTGTCCATGCAATTTCTACACAAAGATTTAAACCACTAGGGTTTTCCTTCCCTTTGAAGAAACTCATCTTCATTAAGATAAACCAAGTTCCAAAGTTGATTATCTTTATGGACAATATCTTAACATTCATAGTATGAATAATTTACCACAATTCAATATTAGGTAATATATCATTCTGATTAACAGATTTACAATGATCATGTAATTCATATTTCTCATCATATTAATCAAATATATGAGATATCCTTGCGGATTAACGAATGAGAATTCCATCATCTTGCGGTCTATCAGATTTGACCTCATCATGATATTTACTAGTATTATGTGTTTTGTAATTTAATCTCTTCAAGATCTAAACCAAACTCCCACTTTCTTTTGTAAGTTAAAGACTATGTATAAATACTTTAGCAAGTAGAACAACACTAAATTGTTTTCTTTGGGGATATTATGAAACACATTGAAAGTTCGTGAATCTTGTTCGTCAATAACTTACTCCATAAGCAGTTTTAACAAATCAGAACTTCAATATAAGACTTAATGTGATTCATCACATTCCATAATAAAATAATGTCTTATTAATCTTCTAAGTTGGAGTCTTATTAAGTATATCCAATCTATACTCAATTTTCTAACCTTGATAACTTTTGGAAGAAAAGAATATATAGTTATCTTGAATCAAACAATATAATAAATGTTTGATTCTTCTAATTGAACATACCATATACATACAGTATTTCATTATAATTAATATTGTAAGACAATCTAAAAATATGTAAGATAAACATATTCCTTTTGGCCTACCTATTTACTAACTAAGTCAACTTAATAGTATAATAGAATTTTCAAACCAATTGCATGCTTTATAATATAAGTATTCTTTGACCAAGTCAAAAGACATAACTGTTTTAATGTGTTACTTTATATTATAAGTCTTTAAAAGATTACATGTTTGTGAGTTTACACAGAAATACATAACCATGTATAATTGTAAGTAATTATGAACACCACGTTTTGGTTTCAATTAATTAATTTTAAAGTTAATATACTATTTATGTCATTTCAAGAATACACAAATATTTAAAGTTGCACTAGATTACTTTATTTTAATTATGTCATTCTTTGAAGTGTCCAACTTAAGAAACTGCAAAAGCATCCACGCCCGATCTCACGACAAGTGGAGATTTACCTTGAGATTACAATCTAGCCAAGATTTCACTTAACCTAAAATGTAACTTCAAGTGTTTCTATAATTTGAATGACATACGACATAAAAATAGTTTATGTTGTAATCTTGACACATGTTCTTTAAACAAGACAATCTTATTAGAACATTAACCTCTTACCTCACAATCAAGAGAATCCATTCATCATATTTATATGTGTGGTTCCTTTGCACACAATAAATACTTCTCCCACTTGTGCATAAAACAACATCATGTAGTAGATAAACACCATGACATTCGTTTGTTTATGTGAGAAATATGATAGTGTCATAGATATATAAGCATTACAAGTAGATGTAGATTCACTTAATTAACAAGAAAACGTTTATGACTTTCCTTGAGAATATGAATGTCTACATATTTGAACGTAATGTATTATTTCAAGAAAATCTGGAAATAATCTGAGTTACTACCAAGATAATAAAGCTTGTAACTCCCATCGAATTAGACAACGTTACAATAATGCCTTTTTCAAGAATACACGTAATACTCCCATCGGATTTGACAACATTGTAAGTGTTTCATTAACCAAGTGAAAATAGCGTCTTATTACGTTGCTACCCCTTTGTAAGACCATTCGTAACAATTACTTAGGTACTAAAAGAGTTTATTCTACTCTGTAGATGATGGATCATCCATCAATGCTATTAGCTTGAAAATTTGAGCATGCAATTTCTTCCTTAATAGGTCTACCATCCCCATAATGGTGTGTAGCACCTTTAATTGGTCAAATAAAAACAACTAGATATAATATACTAGTTTGTCTTTTACCAATTTTGCGGTAATTAGTCTAGCTTCGAATTTAATAACTCATAAAACGTCAAACATGTTTTCTAGTTGACCAAAATGTCATATAAGAATTTAATCACCAACAGAGGGTAATGAAATCTCTTAATAAAAACAAGGTGTGCAATTTTCTTAACTATTAAAGTTGCTATGAGTTATATTAGAATTTAGACAATTCTAATGTTTCTAACATACCTTTCTCAATCATGAAAAGGAATAGGATTGAGTCTCACTCTTCTTCCAAGGAAAAGAGACTATGTTTGTCTTTTTAGTAAATTTTTCTTGATCAAAAATTTGTTTGAAAACATAATTAGATCAATTTACCAAAGCCCAAACCACGTTTACGGTTTAATGTTGCATTAATACAATCAAAAGAATTAACAAAATTCAATTTTAGTATTTTCGATAATTAGATCTTTCAAGAAAATTAAATACCCTTGGTAAATATTCATATTAACCATAAAAGTTTCCTTGAAACTAGGACCCAAATTGCCATAGTTCCACCACATTAGTTGATCTGTTAGTGATGAAAGTATTCAACATGGCAATTTTTGAACAATAATTGACAAACAATTTTCAATTCCTAAGTATGGGATTACAGTTTGCCAACCCTTTATGCAAATGTAAGCATGTTTCACCCCATCTTATGACTTAAGTCATAGATCTCACTAACTAACTTAATTAAGTTGTCTAATTTATAAACTCCAAATTTATTTCAGTTGGGGTCTCACACAACATGGAGATTTACCTTGTCATTGCAATCTAGCTAAGTTCTCACATAACATAAATTACAACTTCAAGTGTTTCTTATCATTAGATAGCATAAACTTAAATTTAAGGGTACAAATTTTTGATGTGAAATCAAAACTTATGTATGAAGAAGCATGCATACATCTTCATAGCATAAAATTTTACAAAACTTTACTCATTACTTTTAAATTGCTAAGATTAAATTCTACAAAGTTTTAATCGATGCGTTGAGAAACTTATAACTTTGCATTAAGATGCTTCGTACATATAATGGTTATACTATGTAGCTCCAAATATGACGCACAAAGTCGCAGAGAAGCTGGTCAGCGCGAAGCATATTAAAAACCCTTCTTATTTTGGGTCGCAATTTAATCTCGGACCCTCCTTAAACCAATCACACAGTTTTTCATAATGGGTGAGCCGTTCTAACCATTTAGTACAGTCGCATCAGTCGACTAAAAGTTCAATATTTAATACTTAGAAAACAAACCCAATTTCACCATTATTTAGTCCGGTTAACTTTTCTTTTCATAAAAAATATCCATTTGCTTACAAACATGTCAAACAATTTAAAAAAACAAAAGTAACAATTAACCAACTCAAATAATGCACATATATCAGAACAATTAACATATGTATAAACAAATAGCCACATGCATAATTTGTTCGATAAAACCCTAATAATCAATTCTAGGTTTATAACAATGCATATTGATGAAATCACGTTTATACATGTTTTTATATAAGAAATACCCTCATTTTAGGTAAATAAAATAGCAAAGTTATGGTTTTTATTGCAAATACTACGTTTATTTGTTATTTTATTTTTAAGGTACGTTCGAGAAATATTGGAGCAAAAGAGCGAAATTTTGGAAGCTAAACGAATATTATTGAAGCTCGAATGAAGACCAAAATTCAATTATAGTGAAAGCCCAAGATCAAGTCCAAAAGAAGACACAAATGAACAAGTCCAGCCCATCAAGACAAAGAGTAAAACCAATACATGCCCCCATATGGCATAAAAACTAAGCTGGTCTGCTGGTCAATCGCTCTCCCGTTCAAACAAGAGGTCGCGAGTTCGAGCCCGTATTTCCCTCGTTTTGAATTTTATTCACCAGCTGCCGCGTGTCAGATCCTTATTGGCCAACCGCCTATCATTTTTTCCCTCGTTTTGAATTTTATTCACCAGCTGCCGCGTGTCAGATCCTTATTGGCCAACCGCCTATCATTTTTGTGCCGTTATTCTGCTGGGCCCACACATGCAACATTTAAGAATTTCCCAACGGTCATAAATGCTGGACCAGACTATAAATTGAAGGGGGAGAGAGTACGCAGCTTGGAAGGAGTTTTTAGTTTTTATGTATTTTCACTTCAATGTAATTCTTGCATTAAATTCAGTATTAACACACATTTAAGTTTGTAAAGTTGTTTTATGTTTTAAGCTTTTATCAAATTATTGTTTTAGTCTACTTACCTTTGTCATTTGCTTTTCAATTGCTTATTTATATAAAGTTGTTGTATTTCATATTTTTATGGTTTAATCTTTTAAAGTCCAAATCTTTTTATAAAAATCATTATTTTTAGTCATTTTAATTTATAAAGTTTGAATCTTTAAGTTCTAAAACTCTTTTTATCAAGTGTTTTTATCAAAGTTTTAGTCTTTTTATAATTTTAGTTTAATTTTTCTTTTAAAAATCAAGTTTCATCATTTTATGTTTTCTAAATTAACAAGTTGCAAACTTTATTCATGTCACTCACCTCAAATTCATTTAAAGTTTCAAGCTTTTGAAGATTAGTCAAGATTAATGGGTAATAAGAAGTGCTTCGGTTATTAAATAGCTTTGGATGGGGTTTATAGTTTAGTAGTGTTATCGTCGTCATTATGCCTAATTTAATCCCGGTGCCTTCTAATCCTTTTCCTTTTACTTTCTTTATATTATGTTTATTGTCATATTTCGCTTAATTAGGATTTCCATCTTTAGTTTAATTAATAATGTCATGTTTTTAGTTTTAATTATGATGTTAGAATAGTTTTATTTGTATACTTGTTTGGTGATGGGTTGATTTGATGTGGTGATTAATTAGTGATTTGGAGAGGATTGTTATGACTTAAGTTAAGATTTTTGATTCAAACGATAATTCCAAAAACATTGTTTTAAAAAGTTATAAAATTTGTTTTTACTAAAATTGAAAAATGGTTTCATGTAAGATTTTAGAAATTGTTATCTTTTAAAGTAACCAATTAACTTCAAATTTTTTTTCAATCTTAAATTATTAATCATCCAATCCAAATTACCAATTAGTTGTCACTAAGAATCATCCATAATCCAAACAAGTATATTTCCTCCCTTATATATTTGTCGTTATCATTATAGCTTATCTTGTAGTTTATGCTTGCTTTCCTTAGTTATTATTTGTCTTAGGATTCCTTTTAGTTTTTTTCTTGTAGTCTATAATTAAAAAACCTAAAATATTGTGATATCTAAGCATCAAACGAAGAACTAAAACACGAGTCTCAAATTCATCATTCCTTTAGAACGACAATCCGGGAGATCAATACTTGCCAAAATACTTTTGTATTTAGGTTTGTATACTCTTTCCATTTTTATAAATTATTTTTGGTGTGCTCCAACGACCAACATCACATATATTAACTAGGGCTTTCACCTACTAAGTAGTATAGATAATTATTCACAAAAAAATTCAATATTTCGAGGTCTTCATATACCACATAGCACGTAATTGATTCATTAGATATATCGAGGTCTTCCCCAATTCAATATTTATCAAACGAATTACATGTGAATTTTCTTAACAATTAATCAAATAAACATATAATTAACGCTTTAATCATATAAGCAATAATCTATGATAAAACATGCATGTTTTTATCATGGATCTCACATAACAATTATTCAAGAATACCCAAGATATGCATAATTATGACAAATAACGATTATACACTAGCAGGGTACTCGCGCGATGTGGCGGCGGGTACCCTGTGACTAAATTTTTCAGCGAACAAACGTTATTTTATTTTGAGCTGCTTGATTTCAGATTTATGTTTTGAAAACTTAATTAGATTGTACATTGTGGTTAAAGAGTTGTATATTTTGGTGAATGGGTGAATTAAATTATGTATTAATTGTATGTATTGAATAGTGTGTTTTTAGTTTTATTTGTATTTGTACATTGTGCTTAGGTAGTTATATATATTTGTGATGGGGTGTATTAATTGTATGTATGTAAGAAATAGTATTTGATTAAAATCAATTGTGCTTTACATAGTTGTACATTATGTTTTATAAGTAGTATTTGCTTAAATTCTAATTTAAGAAATCTTTAACTCATAAATAGGAGAGATGGTCATCCCTCAATTATAAGTAGTATAGATAATTACTCACATAAAAATTTTACATGCAATCTTAGAGTTTCTACAAGTTTTAACAAAACTAAAACCTAATTAAATAAAATTAGGGTATTCGACCCATATATAATAAAATTAGGGTTTTCAATTTTTAAAACCCTAGAAACCAAAACATGTAATAACCACTCAAAGTTTCAATTTTTATGTGTTTCGGTAATTAATTACGTAGTATTAAAGGCTCGTGATGCCATTGTTGGGTTTTATGAATATATAACAATTATAAACATAAACATAATCAAAGCAAATAGCGGAAGCAAGTATGATCTAAATACATGTAAACTAATTAACCGAATTTAAATAGAATGCGCATCTTTTATCAATCTATGCAATTAGGGTTTATGAAAAACTCAAATTAGGATAAAGAACCAAGAACCCTAAAATTAGGGTTTGTGAATTTTGATTTCACAAAGAAATCGACCCAAGATATGCAAACACAAGTGTATTTGCTCTTCGTTCAATGTACACACGTATTACTAGCGAATCAATGAGAAAAGCTAGGTTCTTGAATCACAAAAAACCAAAACACTTAAGTTAAGCTTAGAAAAATCGATCCCCAAGGAATTAGGGGTGGCCGATCGGTTCTAGAACACAAGAGGAAGAAGAAAAGAAGTTAGGGCTATCACAGATTCAAGATTCAGAATAATGAATACAAGAGGCTTTGTATTTATAATATTCTAATACTTGGTATCCAAGTTAGGGTTGGACTTCCCATAATACCCATTCGACCGTTTTAGTATCCCAAAGGGATTCTAGAACCTTCCCGACTTCTATTTTCATCTCTAGTCCTTTAACTTGTTATTTAATGACCGTTAAGCAAACCTCGTTAAATACTAACTCTCGTTAAGTGTTTTATTCATGATTAAATAATTAAATATAACATTTTATATATTAATTATTATAACATTGATTCTCATACGTAATGTGTGCAATCCCGAAGTCTCGTGTTCGAATCCGGTCATACATATATTAAAAGTATCATAAACCTTTCACTAGCAACTGTCTCTATTATCTTCTTTTTTTGAAATTTTTTTTGATTGTTCGAAACTTAGAAGTAGACATTTGAGGCATGTTTGGTGTGTGGGAATTAGAATCAAGGAACGGTTTCCTTCCCAATAATGATGTTTGTTTGGTCCTAAATGATTTTTGGGATAGATATCATATACAAATAAAGTTTGGAATGGACATATATATAATCTTGTACATGAAGGTAAGAAGAAAAGGAACGCAAACACATTATAATGGAAGTATATATCATAAGTGCTTTCTATCGGGCAGCTATCTCTGTAAAAGTTAAGTCATTGCTTGAACTTGTTGGATACGAGGTTGAAGAGAAACCAGTACCTAGTAAGTTCCTATCTGTTAAAAATGCTGACTGTTTAGGTTTTGGCAATGCACCTTCATTGCCTAACATGAAAACCACCGACGACATGTTTGGCCTGTCTTCTGGACTTTGTTGTACACATAATAAGCCAACTTCTATTGATCTTAAAACTTCTGATGGATTGCATGCCTCAGCAAAACTTGAATCCATGAGTTCCATTGACTTTCCTTCACTATGCATCCTCCATGCCTAAATATAAATGTGGATTTAGTTATTCGGCAGTAGAGTTATGCTGGATAAATTTGAAAATCAAGCAACTTACATGTCCAATAAGATTATTGTTATGCTCAGAATGAACAAATCCCCTGTTTCTCTTCCCACTCACAATCTCCAGCACTAATACACCAAAGCTGAAAACATCTGACTTTATTGAGAAAAGACCATCTAGCGCATACTCTGGTGCCATGTAACCGCTATACATAGAACAATGTTTACAAGTCTTATATAACGAGGTTAACAAAAAGCGAATGAATATTAACCAGCATGTTGTATCTTACTAGGTACCAACAACTCTCTCGGTGCTAGCTTCAGTTTCATTTCCTCCAAAGCTTCTGGCTATCACAAAGTCTGATATTTTAGGTTAATGTCCACATCTAGTAGAATATTGCTAGCTTTAAGATCTCTGTGAATGATTCTTAATCGTGAATCTTGATGAAGATAAGGAAGTCCTCGCAATTCCTTTGATGATGTTGAGTCTCTTTGCCAAATCAAGGAGTGCTTCGCTTTTATCTGCACATGCATCATGTAGGTTTAGTTGTTCAAAGTATCTTCCCATGGTAAGTTACTATTGTCAATTTAATGGAAATTACATGATACTGACCAAATATAAACTCGTCTAAGCTTCTGTTTGGCATGTATTCATATATCAACAACTTCTCGTCCCCCTTGATGCTACATCCGAGGAGCTTGACGAGATTCCTGTGCTGAAGTTTTGAAATGCATATAACTTCATTCATGAACTCATCAATTCCTTGACTGGAAGTCTTTGAGAGACGTTTAACTGCAATTTCTTTGCCATCTTCTAGCATACCCTGTAGATTACCATTTTTTATGAGATAACTGTCCAAAATTCGAAGGTAATTATCATTCATATTTTTTTGTATCAATGGCAAGTTTAAACATTTTAGCTTCATAATTTTGTTATCTATAATGAATTAGAATGTTGCTCCAACAATCTATACTACATTATAATATATTTGGAACCTTCTCAAAATTGAAAGTTAAGTTACATCTATAAAACTAAGTGTCTTGAAAGCCTTCCAATTTAATGTCGTAATTTAATGTGCAATTAGTGTATTTTTAAAATTTTATTTTAGTTATTACTAATAATAGCAATCTCTACAAACTATCATCCATTATAAAAAATCGTTAAACAATATTCGCAAAAATAAACGCGAAATCCAAAAATCCTTAAAACTAAGTGTCTTAAAAGCCTTCAAATTTAATGTCGTAATTTAATGTGAAATTAGTGTATTTTTTAAATTTTATTTTAGTTATTACTAATAATAGCAATCTCTACAAACTATCATCCATTATAGAAAATCGTTAAACAATATTCGCAAAAATAAACTTGAAATCAAAAATCGTTAACCAACATTCGCTCCGAACCTTGCTTTGTCTTTGGTACCATGCTAGTTATAGTCAAATGGACGAATCATAATGTGATGCTATACTTAGTAAAATAAATTTAAATAAATAAGATTCTTCATTTACCTTATAGACCGGTCCAAATCCGCCCTGTCCAAGTTTATTATCGAGTGAAAAATTAGCAATAGCTTCAGCTACTCTAGAGAAGCTAAACAATGGTAGCTCCATGGCTTCTCTCCAGCTTTCACCGACATTTTGTGACCCCCTGTGTGTTAATAATACAAAACCCGTCAAACTGGTTGAGCTCACAAAATACAGACTCTTTTGAAACATCTAACATACTTATTACTCTAGGTTTAATTTTTAAATCGATTCTGATCACTTTATCGCTGAAACTCTACAAATATCTTACCTTCCTCAATTTGTGGTGAAAGATGTCCTTTTTTCCAAGCATACCACAACCATGTGCTCAAACTTATCACAAAAACCACCAAAAAGACTACAATCAGGATGATTTTGATGTTTGTTCCTCCGTCCTTTTTGAAAACCGATGGAGCAAGTGCATGATCTTAACAAAAAAAAGTCAAAAACAGCATTGTTAATCAACTTAAAGCCGCATAACAACCATGTAAGTAACCAGAAAAATTACATGAAAGTAACGTATTCAAGTAGTTACCTAATTCAGAGGAAGCCATTCTCACGAATATATCTTGACCACCCTTCGAGGATGCCCTATATCTCTTGATACTGTCATAATAACCGCCCATATTTTCTTATCTTCTTGCCACACTGAAAGTTCTAGATTCCCGGAAGAAGTCAAGGTGAACTTTGGTAAGGCAAAATTGTTTACCAGATTAAAATAAACAGCCACCTCTTTTTCGTTAATAACCATATTGTATGGAAAGTACGAGTTGATGGAAGTCATGGGTGACCCACTAAACCGTTCACCATTCCATGCTCCGGCCCGAGCCTTGACCTCCAAACCATCTCTTAATACTAAGTGAGGATAACCACGTGTGTCAACGCTGAAGGTGAATTCCCCTATAGCTGGATCATGAATACTCTTCCATGATGTTATATGCCATTCGGCGCCTGTTAAGTAATTTTTGCCAAGCTTCATGCAAGGTAGAAAAGTATCCGTTGGATAGTCAAAACTGTTGGTTTTATGGACAATAAATTAATGGACGTGTGTTAGGATCGAACTCGAGACCACGGGATTGCACACTTTACGTATGAGAATTAAAGTTAATAATTAAATGTAATAGTTATATTTATTTATTAATTAAATGAAATAACATAACGGACGTTAAGTAATTAGTGTAATGGACTAACGATCGTTAAATGTAATTGGAAAAGGACTAAGTTGTAAATAATGGGAAGGTTCCGGAATTCCTTGTGGGATACCTCATCCGATTGGCCACAAGAAAAGGAAACCCAATCCATCTACAACTCAAACTTGTTCACCAAGTTTGTTTGGGTATAAATACAAAACCAAGGGTGTTTGTAATTTATCTCTTGTACTCATAAGCTAAAAACCTAAAAGTGTTTGTATGTGTTTTTGCTTGAAACCGATCGTACAACCCTTATGGGTGTCGATTATCATCTTTTCCAAAACATAATTATTTTGTTTAATTAAAACTAGCATTACTTTAATTTGTTATAGTGCGTGTATAAGAACGTGGTACAATCACACTATTGATTGTATCTTGGATTGAATTACAAAAAGGTAAGGGTAATTTTATAATCCTATAAACCCTAATTAGGGTTCATCTCAATTGCTAGTTTGTGGATTTGATTATTGTTCGGCTAGAATCAAGAAAGGTATGCATACTTTATTCTTTAGTTAATTAATTATTAATTATATGTTCCTATACGCTTCCGCACTTACTTGATGTTTATTGCTTATATTTATGATTAGTCATGTTATATAATTCCAACAGTGGCATCACGAGTCATTGGTTTTTAATGAGTAATTAATTACATAAACGCGCAATAAAACAAATAATTGTATGTTGTTTGATATGTTTATCTAGGGTTTATGTTTAATTTATTGTTTGGTCGATTTTTTTTAAGAATTGGGGCGTACCCCTATTTTTTTAGTCGACACATGTATAAATTTTTTTTAGGGTTTTGAAAATTGTTTGCTAACCTTATTGAAACCTAGAATTAATATATTAGTTACGTGATTAATTCATGAATAATTTGTTATGTTTCATGGAATTTTTTTTAATATGCGATCTTGTGACTTATTTGTATAATTGTTATGATATCCATGATTATACATGCATGTTAGTCATGGATAAGTTGCTTTGATAATTGTTTAATTGTTGAGACATATTTATTTACGATAAATCTTGAATTGGGGAAGACTCCAATTGTATATATTAATGAATCAATTATGTGCAATTTGGTATATTATTAATTATGGGTTTACGCAATCGATTCTTTGATGTATGTGGCTCACTCTCAATTGAGAGAGTGAAAGCCCTAATTAATATATACATTAATTTAACCTAGACATTGATTATTAATAGGGTTTTATCGAATAAGTTGCATGTGGCTACTTGTTTACACGCATAAATTGTTTATTATGCGCATTGTTTTTAGTAGTTTATTTTATTTGTTACTTGTTTGTTTATTATGTTAGATGCTTTTAAGCAAAGTGTAATTTTGAATATAAAAATAATACGGACTAAACAATGGCTAAATTTGATTTGTTTTGGAAGAGTTAAGTTTTCAATAGTTTAATTGATTGGTGACTTTGGTACAAATGGTCCGAACGGCTCACCCACTAGAATGAACTATAAAGGGGTTAATAAAGAAGTGCGCATACCACACCGGAAGGATGTCTAAGGTTATCTGCGCACACGGTCCTCGCCTCGTAAGTTCGAATGGAGCTACTTAGTAAGCCATAAAATGTGCAACTCATCTTAAGGGCGAATTAGTTTTAATTCCATGCGCCACTTCGGTGGTAATTACCCGAAACACTAAGTGTTTACACTTATGCAAAAGTACGGTATAATGGATGATAATTAACACTAAATTCCTTGATTGGTGAACCCAATACCTCAATCAAAACTTTGATAATTTGATCTTTATGAATTGGTAATAAAAAGTTTTATTAAAATTATGCTACAAGATGAATGCATGACATCTTTGTACATCTTTGATTTGACCACATAAAATTAAAACTAGTACCCTTTTTAAATTAAGTTATATGCCATCTAATTAAAAGGAACACTTGAAGTTGCAATTTATGTCATGAGAGTACTTGGCTAGATTGTGATGGAGAGGTAAATCTCTATGTGAAGTGAGACCTTACATGAACATATTTGCAGTTCTTTAAGTTAGACACTTAAGTTGAGTAGGAAGTGAAACCCGGATTCAATGGCATAAGATGGGATGAAACATGTTTATATTTGCAATAGCGTTGGAAAATATAAATCCCATAATGATCTAGGAATTGGAAATTGTTTGCAATTATTGTTCGACAGATTACCCTATTATGTGCTTTCGTTACTAGCAGATCAACTAATGTAATGGAACTATGATAATTTGGATCCTAGTTTTCGAGAAAATTCTATGGTTATATGAATATTACCTTGGGTATTTTATTTTCTTGAAAAGTTTAATTATCGAAAATACTAAAATTGAATTTTGCTAATTCTTTAAATGTATTAATCATAATGCAACATTAAACCGTAAACATAGGTTATTCATGTATTGGTAAATTGATCTACACCGTAAGGGTTTTGGTAGAGTCAACCTTACTAAAAGAATAAACCTAGTCCTCTTTTCATAAGAAAGAGTGAGATTCAATCCTATTCCTTTTCATGAATGAAGAAAGGTATGATAGGACAATTAGAATTGTCTAAATTCTAAATACGTAACTCGTAAGCAAATTTTAATAGTTAAGAAAATTGCATATTTATGAGTTATTAAATTAGAAGCTAGACTATTTTACTGCAAAATTGGTAAAAGACAAACTAGCATATTTTATGTAGTTGTTATGCTTTGACCATTTAAAAGTACTACTTAAAATTGTTGGAATAGTAGAACTATTAAGAAAGAAATTGCATGCCCAATTTTTCAAGTTAATAGCATTGATGGATAAATTCATCATCTACATAGTAGAATACATTCTTTTAAGTACATAAGTAATTGTTATGTATGGACTTTCTCAAAGGTGTAGGGAAGTAAATAGAACGCTATTTTCTTTCACTGGTTAATGCAACACTTACAATGTTGTCAAATCCAATGGGAGTATTTTGTTCTTATTATCGAATAAGGAATTAATGTAATGATCTCTAATTCAGTGAGAGTTACAAGCTTTGTCATCTTAGTAGTAACCCGATTATCTCTAGAATGTCTTAAGATAATTACTTTCCACTTGTAGATACTTATGTTTTCAAGGATAGTCATGTACGCTTCCTTATTAGACAATGAAGTGGTTCTACATCTACTAGTTATGCTAATATCAATGACACAATCATATTGGTCACATAAACAAACATATGTCGTGTTGTTTATCTCGCTACATGATGTTGTTTCATGCACAAGTGGGAGAAATCTATATTGTGTGCAAGGTACAACATATAGGTATATGATTTAATGGATTCTCTTGATCGCAAGGTAAGAGACTAACGTTCTAATATAACTTGAACATATCTAATTCAAGAAACACTTGGTGTTGCAATTTACGCCATGTCGAACTGGCAGATTGCAACAACAAAGTAAATCTCTATGTGAAGTCGACCTTGCATGGACATATTTGCGCTTTTAAATTAGACAAGTATTTAGAATATGTGTCAAGATGATAGATATAAGACTACTTCAAATTAAATATTTATGTATTATTAGAATGACATAAATAAATGAAGTAATCTAATACTACTTTAATTTGTATATTTATGAATTTTGGAATGACATAAATAAATGAATAATTAATGTAGTCCTACATTATTGTGAAGTAAATAAATTAACTTGAAATTACAATTGAAACCAAGAGTTGTGTTCATAATTACTTTAGTTAAACATGTTTATGATTCATTGTAAAGACATAAACATAAAGTCTTTTAAGACTTATAATAAAGTAAGACGTTAACTTGTTATGTTTTTAATTAAGATATACAAGAAATCATTGAGTTGATCAATGATTTATAACGATAATGGGATTATAACAGCTTTATGTTTTCTTGATGAGACATGGATATGAAGTGACTTGGTCAAAAGTACTTGTGTTATAAAGCATACAATTGGCTTGGAAAGTCTATTATACCATTAAGTTGACTTAGTTGGTAAATAGGTAAGCCAAAAGAAATATGTTTATCTTATATATTGTTAGATTGTCTTACAATATTAATTCTCTCGAATACCACAAGTTGATGGTATGTTCAGGTTAGAAGAATCAAACTCTATTTGATTTGTTTGATTCAAGATAACCATAACTTCTTTCTTAAAAAGTAACAAGGTTAGAAAATTGAGTATGGATTGAATATACTCAATATGATTCCAACCTAGAAGATTGATAAAACACCATTTTATTATGGAATGTGATGAATCACATTAAGTTTTAAAATTGAAGATTCTGATTTTGTTAAACTACTTATGAATAGGTTATTAACAAACTTAAGTCAGGAATTATCAATGTGTATTTGTAATGTCCCAAAAAGAGAACAATGTAGTTTTGCTCTAATTGCTAAGTATATATATTACAAAAGGCAAGTGGAGTTTTTAATATTGAAAGATAAAATTACAAGATACATAATCTTCTAAACACACTAGTAAATATCATGATGAAGTTAGACATGTAAATGATAGACCTCATGATGATGGAATTTTCATTCATAGATCTGCAAGGATATCTCGATATTTGACTGATATGTCGAGAAATATGAGTTCTAGGATTATAGTAAACCCGATAATCATTATGATGGATTACCAAATATTGAATTGGGAAAATTACTCATACTATGAATGTTAAAGATGTCATCCATAAAGATAATCAATTTTGGAAATTTGGTTTATCTTAATAGTTAGACTAGAGAATGGAAATGAGTTTCTTCAAAGAGATGGAAAACTCTAGTAGTTTAAATCTCTGTGTAGAAATCATATGGACAAGATAGTACACATATTTAATGCATGTTTTATGACAATATTATTAATCATACTTAAGCAATTAATTGTGATTGAATATTCTTTCATAAACACATTAAATATATAAATATGATAGTTGTCATAATTGTTTTCATTAATATGAAATATGACAATGGAATATCAAAACTCTTTCTTGAGAAATTACTTGAGCGAGGACGGTAAGTAATCGAAAGGTTTTTTGAATTCATATAATCTTTTGGAAGTGTACGAAGTGCAATAATTCATGAATGAATAAATGCATGCATCTATGAAATTATTCTTATGTTTAATTATTAAATTCTATTTTTGATTTATAATTGAAATAAGATAAATTTTAAGTATTCCTGAAAGCTAGTTGGAGTATTATGTTAAGGTTTTTAAATCTTATATGTTGTATAACATATAGGAAGTAACATTCCTTGTAAGCTAAATGTTAAGTCTTAGATTGGAATGAAACTTCACTTGTAAGATTTAAGAATTAAAACATATAACCTTGGAATATATGTTTATTATTAATAAACTTGTGCTGTAAAATAAATGATTCTAATAAAACCATGATATATCATTTGGGAAATGGATAAATATCTTTTGACAAGATAGAACATAAATGAAATCTAAGTTTGACTTGTAGATTCATCATGTACATCATGTTGTGTATTAAAATTGTTGTATCATTCTTGAATAAGAAGTGATTTGACAACATTGATATCTAACTAAAAGTTATTAGATAACTTGTGTAATGAATATTCTAATAGAATTACATCCTCAGCCTGGAATTGCTCCTAGATTCTATGGATGAAAAATATGTCAATTGTTGTGCAAATTGTCATCAGCTTCAAACTTGAAAGTTTGGAAAACATCAAACATTACACAATAAGATATTAAAGTTTACAGAGTTTTAATGAGCATATTGTTGTTTGTATACAATGATGCTCGTTTAATTGAGATGACACTCAATACTAGTCATGGTAGGATTTCATCCTTGTTAATAGACATGTGAACTAGCTGTGCTATCTAAGAGCACAATTGCATTATACATTAAAAGAATAAGAATACTTTAAACTTTAAAATGTTTGAAAGTTTAAATTGTCATAAATTGGTGATAGAGGATGTCACACACTTTATGAATTATTATGTGGATTGGTGAATGCACACATACAAGGACTTTATTAATTGAATTCTTGAAATAAGTATTCTCAAAATTATGATAGATCAAGTTGGTTGATTTATGCCTTGTCAATAAGTATGATTGTCATTATTTGAGGCATAATTCATCAACAGAAATTTTCATGCATTGATCTATTTGGTATTTGGATAAGGGATGTTAAACAATTGTTATAATAAATCAAGTACTTGGTATGTTTGATTTTATAATATATTATATCCTATATTTGCATGTTTAATCCGTGAATAAATTTATTTATTCTAAATCGTCCGTTGTCAATTAATGATATGGGAGTATCATTAAATTAAGACAAATCTGAGAGATATGGTAAAATATACTTGAAAGTATATTGATGAGAATGCATACCAATTTCAGATGATATTCAATGAATTGAAAATAGGACTTATCCCAACTACATAATTTACTTTGTGGATATTGTTATAAGTAAATTATGAATAGTTATCCTCGGACTTGAGATACCGGATAAGTGTCATGAATGTAGTGCACTCGTGGAGCAACTTAACGCTATACGAATCGCTAGTCATAAGGGTTGTTTTCGTAAATGTTACAAAGTTTGTGGGTTATTCTCGTAGTCAAGATAGAATTTGTTCCTTCAAATTTATTTGAGTTTAATCATTGTTAGGCCCTCGTAGGGTTGACAAGATGTTTTGTGGCCACACCCAAAATCTCCCTAAATATGTTTAGAAGATTTGGTAATCTTGTTCAATCACTAATAACGAGAAATGAATAGTTGAATAAAGAATGACTTAATTCCATATCTTTATTTAATATGGTATTAGAAACAAAAGGATAATAATAATGAGAAATCATTAAAAGGTTTTTCCAGGAGACCTTACTCAAGTTGTACTAGAGGCATCGAAGTGTTGCTAGACGCTAACCGATGTGATCACTCTATTAAGATATGTCCAAGTGGGAGCTGTTGGTTTTATGGACAATAAATTAATAGACGTGTGTTAGGATCGAACTCGAGACCACGGGATTGCACACTTTACGTATGAGAATTAAAGTTAATAATTAAATGTAATAGTTATATTTTTTTATTAATTAAATGAAATAACATAACGGACGTTAAGTAATTAGTGTAATGGACTAACGATCGTTAAATGTAATTGGAAAAGGACTAAGTTGTAAATAATGGGAAGGTTCCGGAATTCCTTATGGGATACCTCATCCGATTGGCCACAAGAAAAGGAAACCCAATCCATCTACAACTCAAACTTGTTCACCAAGTTTGTTTGGGTATAAATACAAAACCAAGGGTGTTTGTAATTTATCTCTTGTACTCATAAGCTAAAAACCTAAAAGTGTTTGTATGTGTTTTTGCTTGAAACCGATCGTACAACCCTTATGGGTGTCGATTATCATCTTTTCCAAAACATAATTATTTTGTTTAATTAAAACTAGCATTACTTTAATTTGTTATAGTACGTGTGTACAAGAACGTGGTACAATCACACTATTGATTGTAACTTGGATTGAATTACAAAAAGGTAAGGGGTAATTCTTATAATCCTATAAACCCTAATTAGGGTTCATCTCAATTGCTAGTTTGTGGATTTGATTATTGTTCGGCTAGAATCAAGAAAGGTATGCATACTTTATTCTTTAGTTAATTAATTATTCATTATATGTTCCTATACGCTTCCGCACTTACTTGATGTTTATTGCTTATATTTATGATTAGTCATGTTATATAATTCCAACAAAACTCTCCCGTAGAATCTTCATGTCTTGTTTCCATCCATGATGACTAGATTTCCAGTCATAAAGCTGTGCAGTTGCATTTCTGGTGATGTTGAGTTGATGACCACACTACTTGATTGGTGTAGTTCTTGAGAACAAGATTTCCACATTGTCAAACCTTAACGACATGCTTGATGCATTGGTGAGGGTAGTCTCGCTGGCAACCCAAACCACTGTTTTAATGAAATTTTCTTATACCAAATACCAACGTAAGTGTTATCCGAGCTACCTGGATTGAAGAACCCCAGTTCAAATTTTCTAGCATGAGATACCAGCATGTCGTTTACTGTTAAGAAGCTTGAGTCTGAGATGATGTCATCTTCGGTTGTGTATATTTTTTGCATGTGGAGTGAAAAAGCTAGAAGAACAAGTATGGTTTCTTCTTCCATTAAAATCATTTTCTTCAAGCTTCTCATTTTTTTAAATCTAATCTCTACAACGGAATCAAAGTCTTATTATCACCTACCGTATGTTGGGGTCAACAAGTCTTTTTGTAATGCCACAAAGCTGAGGTTATCGTGGCTGGTTCGATAGCCACATGCATGACAAGTTGCCAAAGTAATTAATCCAGACAAACAACATCATACAGTTTAAGTGAGATAATTTGTACATTATGCTTCAACTGTTTCAAAACTTACCAAACTTATCTTAAAATCCCAACAGTTTATACTATGTAATTAGCTTTCAATTAATATCCACAATAGGTAAATCAATGGATGAACTATATTCATGCCAACCATATATAGTCAATTATATGTATATATCATTAGCGAGGGACTATTAAAATATTCATTTGGGTTTCCTGGCAAGACATAGTCCAATAATTCTTGATAGCTTGCCCAAGAACAGTCCAATAACTCTTGATATCTTCGGTATTCTTACCATAACTTCGACCGCCTCCTCATTTTACACAACCGAATCCCAAAATTTTCGCAAGTTTATCATTAAATGTTTGTAAGTTATTAACCTTACTTCATATTCTATGTTTTTTGAAGGATTATAATTTTTGTGCAAGTGTATCATTTTGTTGTATTCAGTGACTGATTTCAATGTGGGATGTTGATTGATAGTTTGAAGAAGTGTGGAGAGGTGGGAACAGCTCCTGGAAGAGTATTTGTTTGGGCTTCAACACTCCAAGAGAGATTCTTCAAGGTATATTGTATTTTTGGTTTGTGAAATTAGTTGTTTTATTATTGTATAATTTATGGACACATTTTTTTTTTATGTGTTTGGATTAGATTATTCATATGGCTTAAGGGATTATGATGCAATGAAAAATGGTTTGGTTTTTCAGGTGTTGTCGTTTTATCTTGGGGAGTGGTTTTTTTATACGGGGAAATTCAAGTTGATTTTGAAAGGTCTTGATGTCAACCAAGCGGATTACTTATCTTTTTTATTTATATTGTTAATAAACTGAATTACATGTGGAAAAGTTGTATACACACCTTGAAACTGCTTTTGGCAAGTGTGGACGCTTGCACCTTGAAACTGATTTTTTTTTTTTTTGAAAAAGTTAAGCAGGGTGTTGAGTTAGTCTCTTCATGGTAGGAAGATGACTTATTCAATAATTCTTAGTTTGGTTATTTCTTCATATAATAATCGCACAAGATCACATGGAGGATTATTGTAAGTCGAAAAGAAAGACATAAGTTTTTTTAGATTGCTCATGTGTCGTGTCATTTTTGTTTCAAATGTTTAGGTTTCTGTATTTCGTTTAAGCCTTCGGTAACATTGACAGTTTTTCTTTTGTTTGGTTATGATTATAGTTTGAGAATTGTTCTTAAAATGACTGCCCATGTATAAAAACGAACGAAAACGTATAAAAATAGAAAAACTTATAATAACGGATGAAAACGTAAAAAACTAACGAACAAGAATAAAAGCGTATGAAAACGTAAGAAAACATATAAAACGGACAAAAATGTATGAAAACGTAAGAAAAACGTATTAACACGGACGAAAACAAATAAAAATGGACGAAAACGTATAAAAACGGATGAAAACGTATTAAAACGTACGAAAACGGATGAATATTTTTGAATATATTTTGAATATTTTTGGAATATATTTGAATTAAAATAATAATACTAAAGTTAAATAAAAAAAAATCGGGACAAAATTTGTAAAACCTGGCACAACACAGGGACCATTTATGTAAGAAAACTAAAAAGAAAATAGAAAAAGAAGAAGGCGAGGGTACTTTAGTCATTTGATGTTGATCAAGGACCAAACATGCAACAAAACTTCAAAATGGAGACCACCGTTACACTTTCGAAACCTTAGGCACCAAACCTGCAATTTGGGCAAACCTTAGGGACCAAAAATGCAGTTTACTCTATAACTAATAAGTAACTTGAATTTTATTGAAAATTTGAATTTTATTGTTAATGAAATTTAATTTTGTTATGTAATGTTTTAATTATTAACGAAATTTAATTTTCTTGTTAAGAAAATTTGAAAAAAAAAAAAAAAAAAAGAAAAAAAAAAGTCGCCCTTATTGTGGCAAAAAGTCACGTGTATGTCCTCGGAGAGAGAAAGTTGATGTGGTGGGTATAATGAAGGTCGCTCGTAGTCCTTAGTGTGTGTAGCCTAATATCACTTATTACATGTATATACAATCTGTAGTCTGTACTATAAAGAGATCCAAAAACCTGAAATCCGTCCATACGAAATGCACCCAAATAAAAATCATGAATCCTCCTAACGAGCCACCACCATCTCCGATTCAAAACAACAGTTCGAAAATAATTACAAATACAAACAAATCTACCCAACTCCATTATTCCAACACCATCTCTCCACCATCACTATAATAATGGCTCACAAAAACAGATCCAAACATCCCCCTAAGACGACGATTTTCCAGATCCAAACAAAAAACACACCACGAGGGAGGATCCGGCTCTGGTACTTCGATATAGGGTGGAGGCGCTGGTTCGCAGGAAATGGAGACGGTGGTGGTGGCAGGTTTGGTTGAGGAGAGATAGAGGGTGAGATAGAAAGTGAGAGTGGTTTTGTTTGTGTGGTTGATTAGCCTTTTTTGTGTGTAAATGACTCAAATATTGGGCTTAAATTTGGGGAAAATGACATGACTAAGGGTTATATTTATTTGAGACTTTGGTCAAATAATTAAAAACGCTTAAAACTAATAAACCAGGTTGGAAAATCGATATGAAATAGATATATGTTTTTGTGTGTGTGTGTGTGTGTGTGTGTATATATATATATATATATATATATATATATATATATATATATATATATATATATATATATAGAATCTAGATCAAATAAGATCAAACTTAAAGTTGTTAAATGAGATCATACTAAAATTTGACAAGTGACACTCTCCTTACAACAAAAATAGTTTTTTATTAGTTACAACGAAAATTGTTAAAGTTTCGATCTATTTCTTTTTAAAATTTACGAAACGTAAGTGATACACTTTGATTAGAAGTGTAATGTGTATCATGTTTTTGTATGTGTATCAGGTTTTGGAGTATTTATTAGTGTAATGTGTATCAGATGTATCGTTAATCCAAACTCATGTATCATTTGGTTATTAGTTTCAAAAATGTTAATTTGTATTAAAATATTATTTTTTTGTATATTATTGCTAAAATTGTTATTTATAAATGTTTTAGTGATTTTTTAGACTTGATCTTATTTTTAGAACTTTAAGTTTGATCTCACATTAACCCTCCCTATATATATATATATATATATATATATATATATATACTACTTATAAAGCATGCATATCCCCAACCAAAACCCAACCCTCCATCTTTAAGATTCACCACCAGCACCTACATCAAAGCCTAAATTTACACACACCAAACCAACATCCAATCCTTAAAATTACCAAACCAACAAAACCATATAAATCTACCATACTCCCACTTTATACTTACAAAAAACACACACACACCCACATTAAACACTCCCCAATCTCCCACCCTAAAACAAACATCTCACACTCAAAAACTCGTGCACATAAAGTCTTCACTTTAAAAAGACTCAAACCCTTTCATCTTAAAAAAAAAACTCTCCAAAAACCATCACGGACCTCGCCTCCGTCCGACGGTACAACCGGACTCAAGTTTTGAGGTACCACATTCTTTGTTTTCTTCGATTATTTTTTGAGGTACCACATTCTTGTTGAAGCCATCCACTATAGGATGCTATGGGATGTTTTTAATTTGAAACCATCCACTATCAAGTTAGGCAATAAAAAATGTATCAATTCTATTTTTTTTTGTGTAGATCTAGAGTTTTTTTATAGATCTATGTATATTTTTTGTAGATCAATTGATTTTATTTGTAGATTTATATGTTTTTTTGTAGATCTAACGCTTTGTTATTTTTTTGTGAATGCCGCCGGTTGCATTACCACTTATCAGCAGATGTAGCCGCCACTCTCTCGCCGAACAAGTGCAACCTGTCGCCGAAAAAGTTGTGGTCGCCGAAAAAGTAGTGCTACTACCGGAAATTGTTTCTATAGCCGGAAATAGTATGTTTTATTTTTAAATTTGTTGTTAATATTTTTATAATTATGTAAATTGTTTTACTAATATTTATTGTGAAAATTTTGTTATAAACTTTATATTGTATATTTTGTATAATGCTTTTTTTTTTTTTTTTTTAATTTCTATGTATATTAACATTATTAGCATGTTTTTGCTAGCTTGCGGAAAATGAATGCCGCCACACGCCGTTGTTCGCCGGAAAGTTTCGTCACTACGGAATCGTGCGAAAATAGTATGCCTTATTTTTAAAATTGTTGTTAATATTTGTTATAATGGTTTTAAAATTGTTGTTAATATTTGTTATAATGGTTGTATAAATTTTGCTATAAAATTTATTATGTAAATTATGTAATGATAAAGTTTATCATTTTAAATTTGTATTTTTGTTTTAGTAATTGTGAATATTTCTTTTTACGTAGAATGATTGATTTGTATAATTATTGACGTACTTGAGTGGTTGTGATTCTTTGTATATAATTCTTTACGTGCCAACTATTACAATTTGTATTTAGATTCAATTTTATACTACATGTCAATAATTTACATGGTTTTAAATACCCTTGCTCATATTTCATTTGGACTCGCTTTAGATATTCTAAATCTTATGGTTAAGTTTTAAAAGGTTTACAAATTTTAGAATTTTAGAATGTTATTTCATCTTTTCTATCAAAAAATAAATAATAATAATTTCTAAATTAATTTTGCAACCTTACTTATTATAAAGGCTTCTATTTGACTTATATTTATTTTTGAAGTTTTTCAACTCATGAAATTGACAAGACTTATGTATATTTGAATTTTTTGAATTCTTGATAGTTGAGTCAAGGACAAAGAAAAAGATGACAAATACCTAAAAAGCTGATAAAGGACCAACATACAATAAAATGCATTATCTTTCCATTACAAAAGTGACTCTTCCCCAAAAGGAACCGATGACTTGCAATTCCCATAAAAGTAATGGAAAACATAAAATTTGAAATACTTTTTCTGTTTCGAAATTGAAATGTTAGCAAGTTGATTTATTTTGTAAACAAAATTTAAAATGTACAAATAGTTGTAGCTTGAATGTTACCTATCATTGATTTATAACTTTAAATATTGATTGTTAAAAGATGAAGAGTTATATTTTTCAAGGTAGGTGTGTATGTTCTCGATGTTTGAACAACTTTTGGGATTATCAAGACAAGATTGTAAGACTAAAGTAAGCACCAATTACTATGTTACCATTTGATATCTCATGTAAACATGCATGTAACAATGATCATAATTTTTAATGGGATTAATATCTATCAATTTATTAAAGCAAGGGATTATTTGTTCAAAAAAAGTTGATTTGTACACTTTTATAAATGATTGAGACACTTAAAATTTGAGTGTTTGGACACTTATATTTTCATATTATTTTTAGTTATTTTTATTCTAGAAAATAATGAATGTCTAAACACTCAAAATTTAAGCGTCACAATCATTTATGAAAATGTATAAATCACCTCCTTTATTTAAAAGTCTTCAACCACTAAAACAAATTTAGCCACATTGCCGACAACAAATACATGTTGTAATTAACACTTTTTGACACATTTTAGGACCAACAAATTAATTTATAAAACACAATAATCTATAGAAAATATTGCGATTGAATAAGCTGTTTATAAGCAAATATTTGTCGCCACTCAAGGTTATAAATAGTATGTGGCGTAACGTGATGGCATGATCAAGCCTCGCAATTTAACGGTTAAGTCAAAGTTTTTACGTTTTTAAGGCGTGACATAAAATGACACAATATATAAAAATATTTTTATATTTATATCATATTTCCTATATATCGAATTTACAAAAAGTGTTTTACATAATGAAATGTAATACTATTCATTTATTTGTTTTAGTTATTATTATTTATATCAAAGTTGAATAAGAAAACTCGCCTCGCCTCACGTTTTATGCGCATAATATACAATGTCGTAAACCTCACTTGAGGATACAATAGAAAACACACACAAATATCAACGCAACCGGATTTTGTCAATAACTAAACGTTACCACGTGATCACGAAAAAACATTTTCCGAGCAAGATTATGTAACCCTACAAATACCGCTTTGTCAAGTAAAATTAATCGCATCTTAAAACTATTGTCGAAAACTAGACATTGTCTCGCCGCTAGAAACCGATGCCGCTAGGCACGGGTATCGCTTCTATATATATATATATATATATATATATATATATATATATATATATATATATATATATATATATATATATATATATATATATATATATATATATATATATATATATATATATAGCTTGGATCATTTAAAAGTTGATCTCAAGAGAAAAGTAGAAAAGTAATCTCAACTATTGGATCACCCTCTTCCCTCCTTTTTTTCACACCAAACTATGTGGACCTAATTGTATTTTCCTTCATTCTTTAAGGAAGTTTTGTAACCGCACCCCCGAAATTTTTTTTTCCGCCAATTTTTTTTCTGGGAGCCTTTTTTTTGGGCCAAAATTTTCCCGTCAAATTTTTATAACTGTGATGCACCTTTTTATTTTGGTGCATCACAGTTATAAAAATTAGTTATAAATATGATGCACCAAATTTTATAACCGAGATGCACTCAACTATTGTTACATAATATGCTCTAATAACATTGCAATAACTTAGTATACTATGCTCTTTAATGGGCATTAGTTGTACAACAAGAGACGGAGCTATGGTATCCATGGTAGCGTCGCATGCTTTGTCATTGGGATAACGCTAGTGCATATATTAACAATCGTGAATTGATGAAAAGTAAGTTAACCATGTGATTAATAAAATGACTCTAAAACATGTTAGGATAGTTTATTTCATTGTATATTTAACCACGTGATTAATAAAATAACCGTGTTGAATCAGTTGAAAAATCTCTCTTTTATACACAAAGGTTGACGGTTCTAATTCAAAACTTTTTCTGGAATAAGTTAATAACATATGCGATCCGATGCACCTTTTTATTTTGGTGAATCACAATTAAAAAAATTAGTTATAACTATGATGCACCAATTTTATAATCGAGATGCAAAAAAAAGGTGCATCACACTTATAAATTTTTTGGAAATTTTTTTTGCCTAAATATATTTTTTTGAGGGGTGGGGTGGGGGTAGGGGTAGGGGGCGGGGTGGGTGGGGTGGTTTTCAAAACTTACCCCTGAAGTTTGAGATGTTTCAAATTAGACCCTATAACTTTTTTTTTCACTTTTCTCTAGAACCACACTATATATATATATATATATATATATATATATATATATATATATATATATATATATATATATATATATATATATATATATATATATATATATATATATATATATATATATATATATAATTACATGTAAACTCAGATGGTCATATTTACTAAATGTTTATATCTCATCCGGTTTCAATTACTAGATTGGTAATAAAATAAGTTGGTTTAATAACTTAGTAAATTTGTGAAAGTAGGTTTCTACTTAATAGACTAAACATTTTTCTAGCTTTTTAATAAACCTCATCATATTCTTTCTACATTCATCCCATATGCCCAAAACTATTTAAAAACACACACTTCCACACAAACACAAATACCTCTTTACCGAAATCATCAAAACAACAAGAAAATCAATACAAAATTCTTAAATCCCTATGAAACAACATCATTAACAACAACAAAATTTACACCTTTTAATCTTGTACATATAACCCGTTTTCTTCAACCCTTAAACTACTCGACCTTGAAAAAGAAATTTCAAACACAAAAGTATTCAAGAACGTAGATGTGAAACAAGCACCATCACCACCTTCGTCGCAACTGTCTTTGTTGTCAAACTATGGTTGTTGGTGTGTGATTTTGGTCGTTTAAAGGAGTGTATGTTTGTGTTTATTTGTCTTTGTGCACGTTTGGTTTTGAAGATGTTTCAAATTAGACCCTATAACTTTTATCATCAAGCGATCTACAACTTTTATATTTTGAGATAAGCGCGAAAACCAAAGAAAAAGGGAGCAAGTTTCAAAAATTCGCAAGGTTTTAAAAGATCAGTCGTTGAGGTTTGACCTCATATGAACTTCTTTTGCGTGATTCAAAAGTCACTTGATGAGAAAAAGTCTAAACTTAAGTTTTTGCAAATTACTCAAATTCCTTCAGTTTTAACGCTTAACTCATAAAATGAAAGTTGTAGATCTCTATTTTCGTTTAGTGCCTTTTGAATCACCCTGTAGTAGAGTCAGATGAGAAGTTATAGCCAAAATACCACAACAACTTTTTCTCGTTTAGTTGATATAGTATTTTGGCCATAACTTCCTCATACTGGCTTATTTTTGCGTGATTCAAAAAAGCTACTTGACTGGAAAGAGAGGTCTACAACTTTAATACTTTGAGCTAAGCGTGAAAGCCAAAGGAAAAGGGAGAAATTTCCAAAAATTCGCAAGGTTTAAAAAAATTTCACAAACTTACGGATTTTGTAGGTATTTGGGATTTTTTTTGATAAAAATTGGGTATTTTGTGACGTATGTTGGTAAAAATGGGTATTTTGTCATATTTTTGTGAGGGAAAAGACAAGGCTGGATAGTCATTTCGTTTAGATATAATTAGTCTATATGGAAATTACATATAAATGCCATTAATGACGTGAAAATTTATCCGGTAATCATTCTAATTTTATCACAAAACAAAACATCAAGTTTGGTTTTCTAGATGGTGTAATAAAAAAGTTCGTTACCTAACTTGGTAAAAGTTTGAAAGTTGGTTCGTATTTTATTTTTTTAATCCTTTTTTAAACAAGTGGCGGAGTTTACGTGTTCTCTTCATGGCCATTTTCGAAAAAGGGATAGTCGACCACTCCATCTTACACAAGACACTTGTGGAGTACTTTACAATTGCTGATAAAGTATTTAATTTTGATTTTCGTTATTTCCTTTTGTTTCATTAGTCATGTTTCTAAAACCAAGTGTATGGATAGATCTCTGCAGCAGACGTTATTCAACATGTATCGAGCGCACTTCTTGTGCAGATGATCCATACAAAAGATGGGTCCAGGATTGGGATTCTTTGCATCAGGCATGGCAGTGCCCAGGCTTGCGAAAGTGTTTCCTATTCTTTTATATTTCATGTTGATAAGTATGAGTTGTTAATGTCTATGCTATATATATTTAAAGGGGAGAAAGAAAATTATAAAAGGAATGAAGGATCACATCATTAAGATAGATGCACATAGATTTTGCAGTATGCTAAGTATGAGCAACCTTCTTTAAGCTCTCTGTCGCAGTCATGGAATTGATTTGAGTGAGAAAAAAATTAAAATATCTTGTCTCTTGCTAAATTGTTTTCCTTGTACTAGGTGCTTGCGTGTATTCTCTGTGTTGTTGATGACACAGTTAGTAAAAATGGCCATCCTCCGTGAACTCCAAGCGGTGCTAAAAGAGTTGATTTTAGGGTGCGTTTGTTTTGGGGGGGGGGGGTTAGATTGGGTTGAGGGACCTATGGATAAAAAACAGATGTTTGGTTCAGGTTTTTGCTTTTGAGATTGGGTGTCATATTCAATAAGCACCACTGTTTCGAATCTTAAAAAATTGATGGGTTTTATGAAAAATTGTGAGACCAAATCTTTTAGTCTATCTTTCTATTTACTCTTTTTTAAATCAATATATTTTATTTCAAATATTTATAAAATAATAATTTATTAATTTTATAATATATTTTCTCTCTCCTATCTCAAATCTAAATCCAAATCCTAACCCAAATCTAAATCTTGATTGTAAACCTATCTACACCCCAAACGGGCCATTGTAATAAATCTTAATCAGATGTTATATTGTTATTCCTAAATTTAAAAATGTTACTAAAGGCCCGTTTGATTTGTAGGTAAGTTTAAGATTTAGATTTGGATATAGGTTTAAACTAAGTGAGGAGAGAGAAAAATACAATAAAATAATATGTTATAAATGAGTATATTTTATAAATTTAAACATATTATTATTGTAAAAATGAAAATAAAATCAAATAAGAATGGGTTATTTAAAATATGGACCCACCAATATAACAAAAAGTAAACAAGATGGATGGGTATAGCATATGGACAAATACTCATCCCCACTTGTGAGACCCACACAAACATACCAAACAACAATTTTTGGCATCATTCCCAAATCCTAACCCTAACCCCTCAAACCAAACGCACCCTAATTGTGAATGTTACCGTAATTTTAGAATGGAAGGCGCCTTTTATTGCAGCTTCTTCATCCAAATTGCTCATGCTATCTTAGTCCAGATGATTTGTCTTTGTTAGATTCATCTATACCTTCTTTAGTAGCAACGGTAAATGTTTTGTTAGACACCCTTTATTTTTTTTGTAAAAGAAGGTGACATGGCTTTTTAGTATTTATTAATTGCTCTCTTTTGGCATCAGGATGGCACAGAAGCAGAAAGTGATGATAGCGAGTGGGAAAAAAGATCATGCATTAAGAATACGAGAGTTGTTGGTTGATAGTGGACTTGGAGGTACCGATGATAAACATATTTTGATTATCTGATATTTTGAGGTCAAATACGCAGTTTTGTACGATCTGCAACGCTACTGCTTATTTAAGGATAAACTAACATTTAGGGTCCGTAGTGGGGTTGGATTAGGATTTGGTTTTGGGGTAAATTTTGGAGAGAGAAATTATATTTTTTTAAATATATTTTATAATAAATTTTAAATTAAATATATTATTTTGAATGATAAAATAGTAAGAAAAAAGGTGAAAAATATAATGAGTCCACATCTATAGAGAGAAAGAAATTAAGGTAGCCCACAAAAATATCATACCCACTTGAAAGTCACCAAAATAGCTAACTATCATTTTTTGATTTCTAATTTCATTCCTTAGTTCAAAAGAAGCAACCAAACAAATTATAAATGTCTTTTGAAGTCAAAACCCATTCCATACCCCCATACCAACGGGCCCTTAATATTTACCCACTCCCATTTCTCAAAATGTCGTCTTTTTTACTAATATTTTATTTTGTCATTTTATTTGATTAATTTCTTCTAAAGTTAATTTCAAGATGCTCAAACGTTTGATAACTTAATTTCTACAATTTTAGACGAACAAAACACATCCAAAAACTATCTTTTAGTGTCCCTCTTGTTATATTACTATACGAGTAATTATAATGTTTACATCTGCTTATCTTTATAGAGTACCTCTACTACAGAAAAGGCCTTTTAGACCGGCTGTGAGAGCTTTTTAGACCGGTTATCCAACCGGTCTAAAATACTAAAAAGATAAAAGTCATATAGACCGGTTGAGCACCGGTCTAAAAGAGTATTATTAAGACCGGTAGATAAAAGTTATATAGACCGGTTGACGCACCGGTCTAAAAGAGCATATTAAGCCCGGTTGGTATCATTCTAACCGATCTATATGAGATTCAATAAGCAATCTCCTACAACCCTCTCTATAAGCATTTCTTTAACTAAAAATGCTTATAAAAAGGGTTGTTTGGATTGCTTATTGAAATTAGGGCAAATGACAAAAAAATGCATCGAACATGACACCTTTTATGATTGTGTGTAGCCAACTATTTTTTTTCTTATTGTGTGTACTGAACTTTCAAAATTCGATTATTGTGTGTATTTTGTGACCATTTTACCCTTAATTTTTAAATTTCGATGGGTAAAATGGTAATTTTACATGGCGTAATAGTCACAAAATACACATAATGATCGAAATTTGAAAGTTCAAGACATACAATAAGAAAAAAATAATTATTACACACAATCACATAAAGTGTCAAGTTCGATCATTTTTGTCATTTGTCCTTGAAATTACGTATAAAAGGTTGTTCGGGATTGCTTATTGAATCCTATATTTACGCTCGAGAATAGGCAAATATAAAAAAAAACTAATATCGCTAAAGAATTACAAATCAAACAAGATACATACATGAGAGTTACAAACCAAGTACAAAGAAACAAGGACAATGCGACCACATATTGCAGCAGCCCACTCAACCAACATGCCAAACAATAACTATCAGCAGCTCCAAACACCACCTGTCACACTTTCACTTGCTAAGCTGCAAACTTTCGAACACGCTGCACAATCACAGTCACAACACTAATCAATAAACTGTAAATAATAACCATTGGAAGTTTAAACTAATAAGTAGAAGAAATAGAAACTGACTATTAGAAGTCTAATCTAATCAAGATTATATCATTTATAATCTGTCAAGTTTAAGTGGATAAATGACCATTAGAAGTCGAAAGTAAAATATAGGACGCCAATCATTGCCAAGCACAGATTAAACATGGACACCATATACACTCAACTACTCAAGCACACAAGATTGTTTACATCCGTTGTGAGTGATGAGGAATTATCGATGGCTATTCATTGTTTTGCTAAATAGTAAGGAAAACCACCTAATCCTGTAGCTGTTGGAGGTTGAGAAGGCCCGTACTTTTCCTTCTTTATAGTGTACTGAGGGTATGTAATCTGGGGTTGGACCGGATGTGGAGGAGTTATAACTGGTGCAACCGGTGGGTGGCTTGGGTATGCAACCGCACCAGGATAGGTTGAAACGGGCTGAGGAGCGTAGGTGTAACCAAGGCTCGAATGAGTCTTTCTAGGCTGTGCATATCCAGCTATCTGCACAGGAACCATTCCTCCAGGTATTTTATTTGCTGTGCCAGCATCCCTCTGTTATTCTGGTTATCAGCAAGCTTTACTGGTGACGTTTCTACCCTGTGTATTCAGCCACATTATTCATATATTTTAGAATAAATTGATTATAGATCAGCCCACCCATTTTGAGCCCCATTAAAAGAACTACACATTTTACCCCTTTCCCGGCCCATTTTCCACCTTTATACTAGTACTACTTAAACATCAAAATCTCTTTTTATGGGTAATGGGTTCTTCATACAAAATGAGAATAGAAATTGTCAAATTAACAATCAAGATTTTACGCCTATACTCAGTTTAAAGTTGTATGACTTTTCCCAAAATGAACCAATATATAAGTTGTAGCTATTGTCACTAGCACTTTACTTACCCAAACATCTTTCGTGGGGTATCAATAGCCTTCTTAGCAGCCTCCTGTCTTGTACGTGATGAACCCAAAACCACTTCAGATGAAACATGCAATGAAACAAAAAATGCATAATTAATAATGGCATTGTTTTATTAATAGTACAACTCAAGTCACCAATAAAAGCTAGTAACATGTTTAGTATTTACCTTGATTTGTTTATCTCTTTATCATATGCAACCGAACCTTCTTTTATCTCCCCATACGTTCCATTTACTTGCTAAGCTGCAAACTTTCACTTGCTAAGCTTCTTCTAGCTACATATGTTCCATTTATAATCTGTCAAATTTAATGCGGATAAATGACATTAGAAATCGAAAGTAAAATATAGAACGCCAATCATTGCCAAGCACAGATTAAGAGCCTAGGACAACATGGACACCATATAAATCAACTACTCAAGCATACCCATTATGAGTTTTGTAGCCAAATGGCATATTTTTCTTGCTAAGCTCCCTTTTCTTGCATAAAACACCTAAATTAGTAATCAGTAGTTCTATACTAAGAGCCTAGGACAACATATTTATATCAAATACCCATTATGAGTTTTGTCATGGCATACATATCCAGTAGTTCTATACTTCATGTACATCTACAAAGACTTAAGACTTATATACTTTGAGAATAACTATTTTGAGGATACCTATTTGTAAATAACTATTTCGAGAACACGTGTTTATACCCTGATAAGGAAACATAAAACAAGAAAGTACTTTTATAAATCTAGTAAGCATTAAGAGTCGGTAAAAGGCATAAACCTCTAAATGAACTAGATGTAGAGGAGGTTTTGGGCATTTTTAAGCCACCACATAGATAAACACATCTAACACTCTAACTATAAAATCAGCCATTTAATGAAGATAAGGTACTTTAAACCATACAAAACTAATTAGCCCCAAATCATGAAATTCACTATGTAATTGGCACATTAAAGCATAATATAAGCTTGAAACAATTCATAACAAAAATAAATAAATGAAATTAACCATAAAATAAGAATATATAAACCAATATTTACATGTAAAATAGAAGCAACTCTTACCTCAATTCTAAGAACCCTAGTTGCACTCTTCACAAAAACTTTTCTTGTTGGATACCATATGGAGTTATGGACCGGTTGTTAGTATATTTTGGACCGGTGGTTAGTATATTTTGGGCCGGTGCAAATAAATAAACACCGGTCTTTATTTGTTTTCGACATATAGACAGGTGTTGATACTGTTGACTGGTCTAAAATTAGTGTGGAGGGTAGAAAGTAACAATGTAACATATAGACCCGTGCTTTTGGCAAAGGGTCTAAATGAGGGGGTCTAAAAGATAGATTTTGTAGTACTCATTGATGCATGTGCGGATAGTGCAGAGAAATTGCATCAAATCATGGAAGAGAGGTCTTGTTTGAGGTAATTAATAATATCAATAAATAACTATCATATGTTTATTATAAAAATTGTATTTGCTAATTTACACCTAACTTTAATTTAACAATTTTTCTTTAATTTTACATGTAATTGTATAAATGTTCGTTTTGCCGTTGATTCACTTTCATTTTTTACCCACAGAAGTCTCATTGTCTTAACCTGGTAATGTAGGTTGCCTCACGGGGTGCAGACAGCCCACATTTGGATGACAAGTTGGCTTCTTTGCATGAAGCTATAGCATCTGTCGTAGCAACCCCTAAATCAGAAGAGGAAGAAGAGGAACATCTTCTAGAGAACTTCCATGCAAGCGGGACAATAAGAAAATTGATACTAGAATCACCTTCCTTTGCATCTACTTTATGGGAGAAAGCTTTCAAAGGAAGTGTAAGACATGGGCCCAAGGTCACAGGTAACTTAACCGTATTTATTTTTCTTAGAGCCTTTATATTTTTCTCTCTTTCTGATGTATCGTAATGTCGAGTTATAATAAATAAAAAAGTCAAAAGATTTGTGGTGAATGAAAAAGTAACCATGTTTTAAGTTTGTTATTCAAAGAAATATGTTTACTTTCATTTCAATCTGACCCACACACTAATTGTTGACCCGTTACCCAAACCTACCATGTCTTCATCTCAAAGGAGAGCCATAATATGTAAACTGATTTTTAGTGCAAAACTGTTACAGTGCCAAGGTAGTATGTGCATACTTGGAAACCACCGATCCTAAGGTGCTTAAGTTAGCAAAGAAAGAATTGCAACCTTTACTGAAAGAAGGTGTCCTCAAGTTACCCGAGCATAATCAACCAAAAAAATAGGCTAAACAACCGAGCCAGATGAGTCCAGAACTAGGCGTTTATTGCGGTTTAACTTGCTTCACAGAATTAGTCTGAACAATATGCCATAAGAAGATGGTAGTTTAAGTTTGTAAACATGTTTATGCTACAATTTGCAAGTCAAAGTTTTGTTTTTCTTAATCATTATTTCGATATGACCTTATTCCATGTACTCAACATTTAACGCTGTACATGGCTTTTGTAGACAAGTCTCGCTCCTGTGGATTTGCTATTCTTGTTGTTGCAGTCATGGACTAGCAACTGTCTACTATTATCTTTTTTGAGAAATGTTTTGATTGTTTGAAGCTTAGAAGTAGACACTTAGGGCATGTTTGGTGTGTAGGAACTGGAATCAAGGAATGGTTTCCTTCCCAATAATGATGTTTGTTTAGTCCTAAATGATTTCTGGAATACATATATCATATACAAATAAAGTTTGGAACGGACATATATATAAGCTTGTACATGAACGTAAGAAGAAAAAGAATAAACACAATATAATGGAAGTATCATAAGTGATTTCTATCGGGCAGCTATCTCTGTAAAAGTTAACTCATTGCTTGAACTTGTTGGATAAGAGGTTGAAGAGAAACCAGTACCAGGTAAGTTCCTATCTGTGAAAAATGCTGGCTGTTTAGGTTTTGGCAATGCACCTTCATTGCCTAACATGAAAACCACCGTCGACATGTTTGGCCTGTCTTCTGGACTTTGTTGTACACATAATAAGCCAACTTCTATCGATCTTAAAACTTCTGATGGATTGCTTGCCTCAGCAAAACTTGAATCCAGGAGTTCCATTGACTTTCCTTCACTATGCATCGTCCATGCCTAAATTTAAATGCGGATCTAATTATTAGGCAATAGAGTTATGCCGGATAAATTTGAAAATCAAGCAACTTACATGTCCAATAAGATTATAGTTATGCTCAGAATGAACAAATCCCCTGTTTCTCTTCCCACTCACAATCTCCAGCACTAATACACCAAAGCTAAAAACATCTGAATTTATTGAGAAAAGACCATCTAGCGCATACTCTGGTGACATGTAACCGCTATACATAGAATAATGTTCACAAGTTTTAAATAACGAACTTAACAAAAAGCGAATGAAGATAAACCAGAATGTTGTATCTTACTAGGTACCAACAACTCTCTCGGTGTTAGCTTCAGTTTCATTTCCTCCAAAGCTTCTAGCTATCCCAAAGTCTGATATTTTGGGTTCATATCCACATCTAGTAGAATATTGCTAGCTTTAAGATCTCTGTGAATGATTCTTAATCGTGAATCTTGATGAAGATAAAGAAGTCCTCGCGCAATTCCTTTGATGATGTTGAGTCTCTTTGTCCAATTAAGGAGTGTGCATTGCCTTTTATCTGCACATCATGTAGGTTTAGTTGTTCAAAGTATCTTACTGTAGTAAGTTACAATTGTCGATTTAATAGAAATTATATGATACTGACCAAATATAAACTCGTCTAAGCTTCTGTTTGGCATGTATTCATATATCAACAACTTCTCGTCCCCCTTGATGCTACATCCGAGGAGCTTGACGAGATTCCTGTGCTGAAGTTTTGAAATGCATATAACTTCATTCATGAACTCATTAATTCCTTGACTGGAAGTCTTTGAGAGACGTTTAACTGCAATTTCTTGCCCATCTTCTAGCATACCCTGAAGATTACCAATTTTATGTGAAAACTATACAAAATTCAAAGGTATCTATCATTCATATTTTTTTGTATCAATGGCACGCTTAAACATTTTCACTTCATAATTTTGTTATCTATAATGAATTAGAATGTTGCTCTAACAATTATAGTCAAATGGACGAATCATAATGTGACGCTATACTCAGCAAACTGAATTCAAATAAATAAGATTCTTCATTTACCTTATAGACCGGTCCAAATCCGCCCTCTCCAAGTTTATTATCGAGTGAAAAATCAGCAGTAGCTTTAGCTACTCTAGAAAAGCTAAACAATGGTAGCTCCATGGCTTCTCTCCCTCTTTCACCTACATTTAGTGACCCCCCTGTGCGTTAATAATACAAAACCCATCAAACTGGTTGAACCTGCTCACAGAATTGTGACTTATATTCTGAACCATTTAACATACTTATCGCTAAAACTCTACAAATATCTTACCTTCCTCAGTTTGTGGTGAAAGATGTCTTTTTCTCCAAGCATACCACAACCATGTGCTCAAACTTATCACAAAAACCGCCAAAAAGACTCCAATCAAGATGATTTTGATTTTTGTTCCTCCGTCCTTTTTGAAAACCGATGGAGCACGTGCATGATCTTAACACAAAAAGTCAAAAACAACATCGTTAATCAACTTACAGACTCATAACAACCATGAAAGTAACCAGAAAGATTACATGATAGTAGATGTATATATATTTTTTTTTTTGAAACAAACATGAACAAAGCATAACGTATTCAAGTAGTTACCTATATCAGAGGAAGCCATTCTCACGAATATATCTTGACCACCCTTCCATGCCCTGATATCTAATAGGTCATTGAACCAAAGCAAGCAACCACTTCCTTCGCCTCTGATATCGGTATTTGAATATGCCATACAAGTGCAGTTCTGTAGGCATATTGCTTTACATTCCGTTAAAGACATTGTATTGTTAAACCACGAAGTCTGTGTATCTGGCAATTTTACATTAGAATACTTGATAAACCCATCAGTTCCATTTTTGCAATCCAACGGTATTCTCCTCACACAACCACCTGTCCAATCTCCTGTTACCCAACCCCTTTTGTTTATCGGCTCAAATTTTGCCTCATCTAAGCACGAACATTCCTGCGCTTCTTCAGTGTTGCAGCTTCCATAAGGGCCACAGATTTTGTACGTGTCACAAATATCTCTTGGTACTGTCATAATAACCGCCCGTATTTTCTTATCTTCTTGCCACACTGAAAGTTCTAGATTCCCAGAAGAAGTCAAGGTGATCTTTGGTAAGGCAGAATTGTTTACCAGATTATAATAAACAGCCGCCTCTTTTTCGTTAATAACCATATTGTATGAAAAGTACGAGTTGATGGAACTCATGGGTGACCCACTAAACCGTTCACCATTCCATGCTCCGACCCGAGCCTTGACCTCCAAACCATCTCTTAGTACTTAGTGAGGATAACCACGTGTGTCAACGCTGAAGGTGAATTCCCTATAGCTGGATCATGAATACTCTTCCATGATGTTATATGCTGTTCGGCGCCTGTTAAGTAATTTTTGCCAAGCTTCATGCCAGGTAGAAAAGTATCCGTTGGATAGTCAAAACTCTCCCACAGAATCTTCATGCTTTCCATCCGTGATGACTAGATTTCCAGAGTCATAAAGCTGTGCAGTTGCATTTCCTGATGATGTTGAGTTGGATGACCACACTACTTGATTGGTGTAGTTCTTGAGAACAAGATTTCCCACACTGTCAAACCTTAACGACATGCTTGATGCATTGGTGAGGGGGTAGTCTCTGTTGGCAACCCAAACCACTGTTTTAACAGAAATTTTCTTATACCAAATACAAACGTAAGTGTTATCCGAGCTACCTGGCTTGAAGAATCCCAGTTCAAATGTTCTTGCAGGGGATATTAGCGTGTCGTTTTCTGTCAAGAAGCTTGAGCCTGAGATGATGTCAATTTCGGCTGTGTATATTTTGCATGTGGAGTGAAAAAACTAGAAGAACAAGTATGGTTGCTTCCTCCATTAAAATCATTTCCTTCAAGCTTCTCATTTTTTTTTATTATTTTTTTTAAATCTAATATCTAGAATGGAATCAAAGTCTTATTATCACCTACCGATGCTTTGGGGTCAACAAGTCTTCTTGACAATGACTTAATGTTTATACTATGTAATTAGTTTTCAGTTAATATCTACATTCAATGGATGAACTATATGCGAACCATAGTCAATTGGTCATCAAGTATGTATATGGTTGTGTTATATATGAATATTTATTATAATGATTGTAGATACATTTTTATGATTGGTTTTGTAACATTTAATATTGTATTTAATATCATTCATCTTGAGGCCCTTATAAATAAAGGCACCTAATGTAATGTGAGACACACAATAACAAGTTCTATCTTTCCCTTCCATACCCACTTACATTCTCTTGCTTATTGTTCTTATTGTGCTACTAAGCTCGTTGTTATACAACACGTTATTAGCACACTCGATATTTTAATTTTTATTTCCTTGCAAGTAAGTTTACTTTAAATTTCAAGTTTTCAAAACTCCGTTTGCCGTCCACCTCTTTGTTCGCATATATTTTAATTTTGTTCCTCAATGAGTTCAACGGTTATGACATAGTAATATTCGATACCAGATTCATAGATGTAGTTTTCAAAAGGATTACTTTTGCTATTCAAAAGGGCTAACGCGCAATTGTTCTTTCATTTGCGTCCACTCTTTGTAAATGTCATAAATGATTAATCCATTTTAATTAAGATATGAAATACATGCCGTGTTTATGTATTACACGATTATATTATGAGAATGATAGGATGCTTAAAACATGCAATTATATATCAACATTATGTGTCAAGAGTTTATTGGTTTGTAGCAGCCGGACCCACTTCTTCACAAACCAATAAACTCTTGCCACATAGTGTTAGACATATAATTAGACATGTTTTTTAGACATCCCTATCATTTCTCTTATATTATATGTTGAATTGTCTATATCGCTTTACAAACGTCAAAGACATGAATTTTTTCTTGATTGTATAATAGTCAAATTTATTGTTATCTGAATTATTATTATTATTACTTAGTTATTATTTGTTTACCTCTCTGTTTTTCATATAAAAAAAAGTACTTGTCCAACATTTTATAATTATTTACGATATTGACTATAGTTTATATATTTTAACTCATTGCAATACATTTTTTTTTTTGAAATGGTGAATTTTATTAACTTAAGAATCAACAAATTACAATGATATTCAAAGCACCTTATATGAACATGCTCATATGGCTAATACAACATGACAAAAACATACAATGCAAACATTCAGGAACTAAAACTGATTCTAAATTTCACCATTCATCTAGATTTAGCAACTGCATGCTAATATCTAGGCAACCATGGAGAAATATATCTTTTTTGACTACATTTTCACTGAACAAACACCCTACCTAGTCCCATTTGCAGACCTTACAAACGAAACCAGAGGCTCTTATCTAGGGCATCATCAAGAAAGTGATCAAAACTCCTGTTCAATTGGGTCTCAAATGCAAAGAGCTAAATTTCCTTATGCAGGCTTCACTCAACATGCACAAAGTTGCCAAAGGATACATCCCACCTTGACTACATTTCCCATTTTATGTTTTCCACAAGGGATAATTATCGGTTCTTTTTTTTTTTTTTTTTTTTTTTTTTTTTTTTTTTTTGAACGGCAATAATTGTTTTCTAAATGTATCAAAGTTACCACTTTTGCTAAGGTCGCATGATGAAGGGATTCAATCACTTACTTTTTCTCGCGTCACTTTCTCTCAAATGACCCAGGTGATTAGGTTAGGTGAAGGCGACCAAGTTCTTTTTTTTTTTTTTTTTTTTTTTTAACATTTTAACACAAAATAAAATTTCATTAATAATTAAAGCGTTACATAATAATTCAAATAAAATTAAAACATTACGACAATACAACGACTAAACTAGTTTTGATTATGACGATGCCAAATGTCTTCCACCAAATCGGCTTTGAGGCTAAGATGAGTTGTTCATTGCATATCTCCTTAGTAATTTCCAACGATTCCACATGCGTTCTTATGGGATCATAAGAACGGTCTTTGCTCATTGGAAAGAATACGGAGATATCGCCCGCTCTTAAATCTGAATTATCATATTATGTAATATGATGCATGTGTACATTATATGCGATAGGCGCTCTTTGTCAAACCCTACAGCGGATGTTTAATCATTAGCCACTTCTTCTTTAGTACACCAAAATCACGTTCGCATCTTTTCTTGCCGCCGTGCATCGCCTTATACAATATTCGTTTGTGATCATTCGTCCTGGATTTTAATGGACTTCATAATAACCGACCATTCCGGATATATCCCATCAAGAAGATAATATCCGCGTTTATAAAGCACGCCGTTAGCAACAATTCCACATCCGGTGTTGTCCCGTTTGAGATCATTGAAAATAGGCGATGCACGTAAAACATTTACGTCGTTATTCATCCCGGCGACACCAAAGAACGCATGCCAAATCCATAAATCTTGGGAAGCGATCGCTTCCAATAAAATGAAAGGACTTTGCCCGTGATCACCCCTACAAAATTGAGCTTTTAAAGCATGTGGGCAATTCTCCCATGGCCAATCAGGTAATCGATGCTTCCTATCATCCCGAAACCCATGACTTTGGTAGTGATGAGCATAGAGTTTGTCAATGTCACTAACCGTCGGCTTTCGTAAATACTCTGCACCATATAACTCCATTATGACCTCACAAATTTTTGGAGACACTCACGAATTATTGACGCACCCATTTGCACGTATTCGTCTAGAGCATCAGCATTGACTCCGTATGCCAATTGACGGATTGACGAAGTACACTTTATCAATGGAGAAATACCAAGTACGCATGTACAATTAGGAGTTTGTTGGAAATAAGGTGAATGATCGGTTATATCTCGGACAATTCGTGTGAATAGTCGTCGGCTCATACGGAAACGATCATGGAATGTTATATCGCCGTATGTTGGGGTCTCGCTGAAGTAAGCATCCACTAAACGGTTATGAGCACCCAAACGATCCCTAGTAACAGTGTTTTGTGAGAGTTTTTGTGAGGCTTGAAAAGCCTCCCAACACTCTTCCGCAAACATCATAAACTCGATACTAACTTCATTTTCATCATCCGATGACGAATCGGCAATGAATAGTTCGTAAAATTAAAATTCATAGTGTGGAAAGAATATAGAGAATGTGTGAAATGAGATTTGTGAGTTTAGTGTGTAAATATGTCGTGTATTTAAAGGGTAGTGTTTTTTTTTTTTTTTTTTTTTTTAAGCCAAAACATTTGAAATATTAAGTTTAAACGGTAGGATTCTTTTTTTTTTTGTTTCATATGCAACGGATACAAGTAAATAAGTCGATCTTGAAGACGATTGATTTGGGCGTGACATGAGGCGATCGACAAACTCCACAGCAAGACGATCGAGTTGAAATCGATCGCCACTTGCACCCGATCGATACTCGATCGTGTCTACTGGGGCAACCTAAGTTGTGTATATATCTATTAATCCTCCTAAACAATGCAATATTTTTACTAATCATACTAAACTGTGTAACGATTAAGATTTCCTTTTGTTTTTACTAAGGTGACCAAGTACACCGTTAACTTTTTTTTTTTTTTTTTTTTTTTTTTTTTTTTTTAAGCCATTCCCACGTGGCCAAGTCAACAACGGTTATATCCTATTTTATTTGTTTATTTAAACCAAATCCCCAAATCAGAAACCACCACCACCACGACGACCACCACCATCATGTCTTATGCAAATGGCACTCCTCGTGTAATAGGGCAATACGTTCGACCCTTTTGTGAATGTGGCCATCGATTGACCGAGAAAACGGCGTGGACACCATAAAATCCAGGGAAAAGGTTTATTGCTTGCCCCGTTTATGTAAGCCCTAATTTTTTAATTGGGAATTTTTTGATTGTGCTATTTTTTTACATCTGATTTTCTTTTTGATTTAATTATAGGATAAGAAAAGAAAGTATGGTGTGTATCAGTTTTTTGATGAAGATTTACCAAGTGATTACTATAGGCAGCTGCTATTGGATTTGTATGCTAGGGTGAGGAGAGGTAGTCAAACCATAAAGATGCAAGAGCATATTGGTGTGCTAAGAATGGAGAAAGCAAGGCTTGTGCAAGAGTTGACTGTCACAAAGTCAAAATTACAATTGTATGACAAAATTTTTGTCATTTTGGTTGGGATTTTGTTGGTTGTATGTCTTGTATTAGGTATGAGGATTGGGTAGGATAGTGTAGGATTGTCTAGGATTGTGGCAGTATAGTGTTTGTTGTAATGGTATTTGACTCCATATAGTCAAAAACTACTAGTTATTAGCAATGAAAGAATTTGCAGTTTTCTTATATTGATTTTTGCAGTTTTCTTATATTTTCAGTTTGCATGTTTCATGTGTATGCACTTTGTAGTATTTTTACTCAACAAACAAGAAAGTCAAATTACTAACTTAAAATTGACTTTAGAAAGTCAATTTACATTATTCAGTTCCTAGGGTACAAGAGTCTTATTCTAGGGCATTAGAGCCTTACATAAACCACCAAGTACAACTAAAACATACTTCTTTTGCCCTTTCCTTTTGAACCACTTGCGGACCCATCTTTTGGAATTTTGGAATCAAATGGCTTGATACCAAGAAGTTTAGAAGTTTCTTTGTTTGGCGACCTAGAACCTTAATCCTAGCATCAAAAGCTTGCTTTGCAACTGCATTTTGGGGTTAACTCTTGTGTTCAACCTTGATTGAGCTTGCGACTTTGTGCTTTGGGATGTCCTTTGGAAAATAGTCATACCATGATGCCTCAAACTGTCACTACTATCACTAGAAATAATTATGATGTCAAAAAAAAAAAAAAAAAAAAAAAAAAAAAAAAAAAAAAAAACAAACAAACAAAAAAACAAAGTTAATAATAAAATTAAAAAAAAAATGAATGCTCACCATTACGGATACTTTTTCCCTTGTTGGAGCTCATTGCAGTTTAAGATGTTTCTGTTTATGGTTCTTTTATTTAAGTGTTTCTTCTTATGGTTGAAGTGTGGCTGCTAATGGGTTTATATAGGGGGTGAAGTGTGTCAATAGTTCAGTCAAAGTGCAGGAGAGGTTGAAAAAAATAGTGCATTTTCTAGTTCAGTCAAGGTGCAGGAAAAATTCTAATGCATGTGAAATATGAAGCAATTACCTTTTAGTGGATGCAGTTACTTTTTAGTCTTGATGCAGTTACTTTTTATTGTATGCAGTACTGGCTGCTGTGCTTGCACCTCATTTGTTGATTGGATGGGAATTTTATCTTGAGTAGGAACTTCAACTTCTGTTTGGCTTGCATCTGGATTACCTTGGCTAGAAGCAAACCAGAAAGCAAATCCTCTTGATTTCTTTGGTTGCAGTGGTCTTGGTTGTGAACCACTTGGTTTACTTGCAAAATGAACACCACTAACCTTGTTGAATGCCCTTGTTGGAGTTGATGCAAATTTCAAGCCTGGGATATCAGAAACCCTAACAACACCACTTGCACTCCCAATACCACCAACACTACTCTCATACCCATTTTGAGAACTTGCAGACCCACCTTTAGCATTTGCAGACCCATGTTGAGAACTTGCAGACCCATGCTGAGAACTTGTAGACCCACCTTGAGCATTTACAGACCCTCCTTGATCATTTGCAGACCCGCCCATTGGGCTTGCGGACCCATGTTGAAAACTTGCAGACCCATGTTGAGAACTTGCATACCCACCTTGAGCATTTGCAGTCCCACCCAATGGGTTTGCAGACCCACCTATATCATTTTCAAACCCAACAACACCACTTGTAGTTCCTTTTCTTGGCCTACCAGATTTATTTTTTTTCTTAACTGGTTTTTGAACAGTGGGATTCTTACAACCTTTTTTGTTATGACCAATCTGATAACAGTTTTGACAAGTTACAATACCACCTACCTTTGATACCCTTGTTCCACTCCCACCTTCACCTTTTGCCCTGATCCTCTTCTTCCTTGGCCTTCCTGGCATAACTATTGGTTTTGGTGGTAGAACTGTTGAGAATTGACTTTGATCAGGCCAAAATTCAGTTCCACCAACTGGTTTTAAGAGGTTGTTATAAGTGGCATGGTAAAGGGTTTTCCTAAACCAGTTTGGAACAAATTGTTCTGGAATCATATTGACCTTGAAAATAGAAGATATGGCATGAACACATGGCCGCCCAAATAGCTGCCACAATCTGCAACTGCAAGTTCTTGTTGATAAGTCAACCTTGAATGCATCATTTCCTGATCTAACTTCAAATGCATCGCCACCAGCAGGAATCACATGCCAAAACCTTCATTTAAGTTTTCAATTAATTAGTAATAGTTTAGTAAAAGTTAAGTAAAAGTGAAATAATGAAATGCATCATACCTTGTGTCATCCTTCATTAAGTCAAGTCTCTTCTTGATTGATGGACGTATGTCATCATTCCATTTTGAAGAAATTTTCCTCATTGTGTTGAGCCTTTCAAGTACTATTACTCTAATTGCATCCAACATAGTGAGAAGAGGTTTGCTTCTCACACTCACTAACACTGAGTAAAGCACTCACCGAAACCATTCTCAACAGCTTCACACCCTCTATCTAACTCAAAAAAAGCCATGGACCATGACTTTAGGTTTTTCTCTATCAAGTACTTGTGAGCATGAGGGTTTATAGCCTTGATCTTTTCCATTATTTTATTGAACTTTTGAGGATATGAAGCTTTAGAGGCTGCCCAAAACAGATTCCTAAACTCTAGTCCACTGAATTGCTTCCTAAAGTTTTCATAAATATGCCTAGCACATTGCCTGTGCTCAGCATTGGCATTACCTGTTTCACAGCCTCAATGAGTCCTTTATGTTGGTCAGACATGAGTGTAAGACCTTGGCCAGCTGGCATATCTAAGTCATCTCCAAGAAGTTCTAAAAACCAAGTCCAATTGTCCTTGTTTTATACATTGACAATAGCCCAAGCTATAGGGTAAATATGGTTGTTCCCATCTCTTCCTATGGCAGTTAAAATCTCACCTTGATTAGGTCTCTTTAAGAAATAGCCATCCAATGCAACAACCCTTCTACAGCCATTCTTGAAACCTTCTTTTAATGCAGCTAAACAGACATAGAACCTAGCAAAATAAGTCTTGTCATCTGTTACTGAAACTCCTAGTTTGACTGTGGACCCTGGGTTACTATCCAGTAATTCTTTGCCATATAATCTAAGCAGCCCATAATGTTGTTCTTTAGTTTTCTCATACTCACTTAATGCCCAATTCTTTGCAGCTCTACACTGATTAGGACTGACACTACATTTATACTTTTTCATTACATGATCAGCTATATCTACTAGCTTGATATCTGGATTCTTCCTAATTTTATCACCAAACTGTTTTCCTATTAACTTATAGTCCACTAGTGACCCAAACTTGAAATTTCTCACACAATTATGTTAAGACTTTAAAGACCTAATCTGAAATGTTTTTTCAGGATTGAGCTTAGCATATAATATGAAACTACATTTTGGTACATCTTCAGCTATTTCACAAGGATACCTGAATTGCTTCCTTTGTTTGCCTAAATCAAGATCCTCGAGGTTTGGTGGTCTTTGGCCACAAACAACAATTACCTTATCTGCTGCACTCCTCTCATACCAAATTGAGTATCCATTGGCCAAAGCATAGTATGTTAAGCATTCCTTCAATTGTGCAGCACTCTCAAACTTTTGCCCAAGCTGTTACATGAACACAATAAAATCAAACTATTAAACCAAACTTTTGACCAAACTGTTACATGAACATAAAATAAAAACATTCATCACCTCTGGAAGCTGTGACCTCCAATGTGTGATGGGATCATATGTAGGATATTTCTCTACCATATCTTCAGCACCAACAAGAGTGTTAATACAAATAAGCCGTAAAAACGTTTATTCATATTTAGCGATCTCTATGTTTTTTGTTGATAACAAATATAAAGTTATCATAAGTAAAATTATAAGGATACATGTTATTTTTGTAAAGCATTTACATATAGTCATTTAACATAAATTGTTGTAATAATTCATTTGTTATAATAGTTTATTAGGATGGGTAATATCCAAGACCCATGACCCATACCCATGGAGCTTGGTCCATGACCCATAACCCAAATAGTGAGGAGTGTCCATAGATCCCTGGGATTACACTGGACGGATCCCTCAAGAGAAGGATCCGTAGGAAGCGGGCAACAATAGACATTTTTGCCTATAAATAGTGAGCCATTTCTTCATTGTTACTCACCCCTCTTCTTACAAACTCTCTCATATATTACTTCTCTCTTCTAATCTTAGATCTCTTGATCTATCTAGTAGTTCTTCTTTCTTTTGTTGTGACTCTCATATAGGTCCTTCACAAAGGCGAGATCACGAGATACTACAAGTCATCCAAGCAAGAGGTCCTTAATTGATTTGTTCCTCCACAAGATGTCTGTAGCAAGATCTTGTATCTTATATTTCACATAGTTGTTGTGTTATATTTGTGTTGGTTTGGTCCTCCGTGTAAAGGACTCGGTATTTAGCTTTGTACCGGAAAAAGTGTAAGCGACGTTGTGAGGCTTCTCCGCCGTGTTGAAGGAGCTTGTTGACATAATGCTTGAATTCTCAACTAGGTGACTCGTGGAGTGGAGTAGGGCAAGGAAGGTGTCCTTGTAGCCGAACCACTATAAATCGGTTGTGTCATTTCTATCCTTTACTTTACTTGCTTTCATTACTTACGTTACTTATTGCTTTATACTATCTATCCATCCATACGAATTCACATAAGATCGAATCTAAAGTTTTTGAAACTAATTTAAAATCGGCAAAACTATTCAACCCCCCCCCCCTTCTAGTTTTCCACAATTGGCATCAAGAGCAAGCTTTACAAAATTTTTAAAGTAAATCGTATTTTAAAAACTTTTCGATCACAATGAGTTTTGAAAATTATAAATAAGGGCAATCTATGCAACGACCTCCACTACTTGAAACAAATGGTTTTATTTATTGGAAGAATAGATTCGAAACTTATGTGAAAGCAAAATATATTGATCTTTGGTACATCATTGTTGAAGGTGACTTTCAAGCCACAACAGAAGATGATAAAACCGGCAACCGAATAAACATCCCTCATGATCGCCTCTCCGACGATCAAAAGAAGAAGCTTTCAAAAAATAGTGAAGCTAAAATGGTTTTATATAATGCTTTACCCAAAAAGGAATTCGAAAGAATTTCTATGCTTAAAACCTCTAAAGAAATTTGGAATTCTTTAGTTGTAACTCATCAAGGAAACCAACAAGTTAAAAACAATAAAATAGATTTATTTGTTCAACAATATGAACATATTTCAATATCGGATGAGGATAGTATAGATAATTCTTTTGCTAAATTTAAAACTATTATTACTTCATTACAAACACTTGATGAGTCTTTTTCTAGTCGTAATCATGTCAGGAGATATCTAAGGGCGCTTCCATCCAAGTGGAGATCAAAGGTGACGGCCATTGAAGAATCCAAAGACTTGTCAATCCTCACTCTCGATGAACTCATAGGCAATCTAAAGGTCTATGAGCTTGTCCTCGCTAAAGACTCTGAAGCCTCAAAAGAAAAGAAAGAGAAGCACAAATCTCTTGCCTTAAAAGCCAACAAGGTCTCAAGCGATGAAGAAACCTCTTCTTCGGAAAGTGATGACGAAGAGTATGCCATGGCGGTAAGGGATTTCAAGAAGTTCTTTATAAGAAAAGGAAGATGTGTCAAGCAACCATATAATGACAAGAAAGGGTTCCAGAAAGGCAAAGACGACAAGAAAGCAAGGGACGAACGCACATGTTTCAAATGTGGGGACCCTAATCACTTCACTAGTGAGTGTCCCAAACGTGACGAACAAAAGGCGTTCGTAAGTGGTTCGTGGGGAATGAGTGAGGAGGAGAACGAAGAAATTTGTCTCATGGCAAATGACTCAAACGAGGTATGTCCCGAATCTCTTTATTATAGTAGCACATCATTAAATAATGAATCATTGCATCGTGAATATGATAAACTTTGCAAAATTAGTCTAAAAGTAATTAATAAAAATAAAAATTTGAAAAACAAAAATGAACGTTTAGAAAAGGAAGTCATTGAGTTAAAAGATAAATTAAAACGTTTAGAAAAAGGGAAGAAAGTAGATAGTGAATGTGAGCTTTGTGTTCAACTTCAAACGTTAGTTGATAATCTTGATTCCAAGATTGTTAGACTGAGTACTAATACTCTTGATATAATACTAGACAGTGTTAAAACGGGAAATAATCAAAAGGGTTTAGGTATTCAGTAACTCACTACGCCAACTAGCGAGATTAAAGAAACACAATTCGTTAAAGCAATTGAAAAACAAGCTACTGTAGTCACGGATCCCACGGATCCCTTGAAAAAGGAACCGTCTAGTGCAAGTCCAGGGATCCGTGGGTCTGTACCAGCAAACAATAGAAATAATGTAGCTACTTCATCTAGAACCGACTTTGTTATTGTTAACAAGAAGAAACCAAACCACGTTACTGTTAGAAATGTCAAACAACCACCTCCACTAAAACAAAATCAAAGTTTTATGAGAAACAAAGGTCCATCGTTTTCTAAACCAAACACATTTATAAGAAGACCAAATAATGTTTATCTGAGAAGTAACCACCATCAAATGGGATGGAATCCTAATGTACAAAACGGTTTTCCATTTCAAAACTTCACACCATGGAATGCCTTCTCACCTTTTCTTTATAAGCCTAACATGAATGAAATGTATAACACTAATGGACCCATGAACAAATGAGGACCAAACTTTTGAGTTAATTGCTTTCTCAGGTGTGCTTAAAGGTCGACCAAGATCCGGATGAATGGATCAAGGATAGCGGGTGCACGAGGCACATGACCGGTAACAAAGACTTGTTTTCCACATACGAATCCTTCAATGGAGGAAATGTGGTGTTTGGTAATAGCAAGAGCAAAATCATCGGTAAAGGTACAATTTCTCACAAATCTTTGACCATTAACGATGTATGTCACGTAGAAAACCTAAACTTCAACCTTCTAAGTATAGGACAAATATGTGATAAAAAGTGCAACGTACTTTTTAGTGAAACCGGTAGTAAAATATTAAAAAACGGCATTACCATAGGAAGAGGCATTAGAAAACATGGAGTCTATGTCATTAAAATCGGTAATGAACCAAAAGACAAACTTTGTCTTACTTCTATGGATGATACTTCGACCTTATGGCATCGAAGATTGGGTCACACCAATATGCGACTTCTTCAATCGCTATCATCTAAAGAACTAGTAAGAGACCTACCCTAATTAAAATATGAACATCATTTTTGTGATGCTTGTAACATAGGAAAGCAAGTCCATGCTAGTCACAAAGCTAAAAATATGATCTCTACTACTAAGTGTCTAGAACTACTTCATATGAATTTATTTGGTCCATCCGCTATTCAAAGTTATGGAGGTAACTTTTATACTTTGGTTATAGTGGATGATTACTCTAGGTACACATGGACTAAATTTTTAAAGAATAAAACTGAAACGTTCGATTACTTTGAAATATTAAGTAAGAAAATCCAAAGATAACTAGGATGTCCTATAGTGTCTATTAGAACGGATCATGGTAGGGAATTTGATAATGAAGTGCAATTTGGAGCTTTTTGTGATGCTAATGCTATTACTCACAACTTCTCGGCTTCTCGCACTCCATAATCAAATGGGGTAGTTGAAAGGAAAAATAGAACCCTACAAGAAATGAGTCGCACCATGATTAATGAGCAATCTATTCCTCAAAAATTTTGGTGCAATGCCGTCGACACATCAACCTACATACTTAACCGTGTCCTAATTAGACCATTCTTAGGTAAAACTCCATACGAGTTACTTCGAGGAAAAAAGCCTTCACTAGAACACTTTAGAGTCTTTGGTAGTAAATGTTTCATTCTTAACACTAAAGATTACCTAACAAAATTTGATCCTAAATCAACTGAAGGTATCTTCTTAGGTTACTCTCCAAATAGTAAAGCTTATGTTATACTAAATAAAGAAACGATGAAGGTTGAAGAATCCTTAAACGTAAAATTTGATGAAAGTCCACCTTAACCTACCCAACCTCTTGTCGATGACGAGATAATCGAAAGTGAAGCCATAGAAATCAAGGAAAATATAAATAAATAAGATGAACCATTAAACAATGAAATCATCAATATTAAAGAGTCTAAAGATCACCCCGTAGAAAAGGTTATAGGAAAGTTAAATGAAAGAACCTTAAGATCTCAAGTCCAAAACCAAAGTAGTTTATTTTGTTTTGTCTCAACCATAGAACCTAAAAATACGCAAGAAGCCATAAAAGATGAAAGTTGGGTAATGGCTATGAAAGAATAGTTAAATCAATTTGTTTCTAACGATGTTTGGACACTTGTCCCTCCACCTAATAACCAAACCATAATAGGAACTAAATGGGTATATAAATACAAGTTAGATGCAATCGGTGTAGTATCTAGAAACAAAGCTAGACTTGTTGCCCAAGGGTATAATCAACAAGAAGGCATAGACTTTGATGAGACCTATGCTCCCGTGGCTAGATTAGAGTCTATAAGAATACTTCTTGCTTATGCTTGTGCTAATGATCTTAAGCTTTTTCAAATGGATGTTAAAAGTGCTTTTCTAAATGGTTTTATTAATGAAGAATTCGTAGCTCAACCTCCGGGCTTTATCGATTTTGAAAAACCTAACCACGTGTACAAACTAAAGAAAGCTCTTTACGGTCTTAAACAAGCCCCAAAGGCTTGGTATGATGAACTCAAATCATTTTTAATCAAAACGACTATACCATGGGGTTAGTTGATAATACACTTTTCACAAAGAAAAGGAATCACATATAATTATTGTTCAAATCTCGTGGGCGATATTATATTCGGATCGACTTGTCAAGACATGTGTGATGATTTCTCAAAATCATGCATGATGAGTTTGAAATGAGTATGATGGGAGAATTAAGTTTCTTTCTTGGTATACAAATCAAACAACTAGAAGATGGTATCTTCTTTAATTAATCCAAATACATAAAAGAAAGGCTAAAGAAGTTTGGTTTAGAAGAGTCAAAACCCATAAGAACACCAATGTCATCCGATACCAAACTGACAAAAGATGAAGACGGTGAATCCGTTGATAACACCAAATATCGTGGCATGATTGGTAGTCTTCTCTACCTTACGGATAGTCGGCCGGATATAATGTTTAGTGTATGTCTATGTGCTAGGTTTCAAGAAGACCCTAAAACTTCACACCTAGAAGCCGTCAAAAGAATATTTAGATACATTAAGGGTACTACTCAATTAGGATTATGGTATCCTAAGGGGACGGGGGTAGAAAAAATTGTATATGCGGACTCTGACCATGCAGGTGATTATGTTGACCGAAAGAGTACAAGTGGTGTATATACTGTTATGGGATGTTGTTTAACATCTTGGTTCTCGAAGAAGCAAACGACATTGGCCATTTCAATAGCCGAAGCTGAATATGTCTCCGCCGGCAAGGCATGCCAACAAGCACTATGGATGATACAAGCATTAGTTGACTACGACATTCATCTAAGTGACATAGCCATTCTATGCGACAACAAATGTGCTATTGACTTAAGCAAGAATCCGGTGTTGCACTCTCGTACCAAGCATATAGAAATCCGTCATCACTTCTTAAGAGACAATGTTCAAAAGGGGAACATTTCTATTAAGAAGGTATCATCCGAAGACAACATAGCCGACGTCCTCACCAAACCGTAGAAGCGAGAACAATTCAACTTACTTCGTCTTAGCCTTGGTCTCATGGAACAATCGTCGTAAAATGATTCTCATTATACAAGGTACGTAAACGTTAGCCTTACCTTCTTTTCTGAGTCTAGGATTTCTATTTCACACACAACTCATAAACAATATGGAGATTTTTCAAAACTCAAGATAAATTTTTTTTTACAAAAAACTTTCTAACAGGATACTTCTCCCCGTATCATTTTCCGAAAAACATTCTCACGTCTAGGACAAACCTTTTTCATTATTAATACAAAGTAAAAACCTGTTTTCATTGCATCTCATGTCTTTTGAATGCTAAAGGGAACACATAACTAATATGTGTTTTCGGGTACATTCATTTAAGCAAAAATGAATTAAGGAGCACTCGGGTTATCTCACATAATAATATGCTTTTTCACTTCTTCGTTTATTTTTTTATTTTTAGGAGTCGAGATAATCGCAACTCCAAATGGTTTGCATATAGGCACACACTAGGTACCATTGTTTCCAAAAGGAACATTTTGAGCTGCCTGGAATCACCAGTACCACGGATCCCAGCTTTTACGCTGGACGGTTCCCTAAAGGAACGGATCCGTGGGAACCGTGGGACAGAAGCAAAAATTGTCTTCTATTTTTCTCACTTTGGCTATAAACCTTTATATTTTCAACATTTTAGCCTTTTCGCTAATGAGTATGTTACTTAATGCTTGTGTTCTCATGATCACATGTCTTAAAATTCATATCTAATCATTATATATTAGTCCACATTTTGGGTCTAGCATTCATTACAATGCATTATTTTCTCTATAAATAAAGTTCCAAAATGCTTGCATATCCATCACTCTCAACTTCACAAACAACCATCATCATGTCATCCAAAAGATCTTCCAACATTGATGAACCACCTAGTGAAAACAATCCTTTTCAAGAAATCCAAAACTTCATCCTACCACCTTCCATAGTGCCACCTTCCATAGAAGAACCGCACGGATTAGCATCCGGCCTTGTTGTTTAGCTAAACCATTGTCAAAAAGTCCATCATCAACTACTTATTCACCACCAAATGATTCCATTGTAGCACCTCCATCATCTCCAACATGCTCACCACCACATTCACCTACCAAGTCTCCATCTAACACTCAAATCACACTATCGGAACTCCTTAAGACTCCAAAAACAATACCACTACTCGTGTCTAGTCCACCACCCACTCCATTTCTACCATCTAAATCTACCCAACTAGCTTCCAACTTGAACCCAAAAGAACTAGTCTTTTTAATACCACCAACATCTCCAAACACACTTTACAATGATCTTGCAACTTCACCACCTCTATCTCCTATTATCTTACAAGAACATCTAGGTTCTTTTCCACCACCACTCACCAACATCCTGGATTTTGATCCATATTTTCCACCATTTCCACCACATATTCCGCCATCCACAAATCAAACTTACCAAACCATCCACCCACACTACCCTCACCATTTACATTGTGAACACTGTCAATCCACTAGGGAACTTGCAATGAAATAAGGGACGAGATGCAATTCATTCTCAACCACATCCTTGATCGCATCAACATCATCACTCACCAAAACTTCCATTATTAGTCATATGCAAGCATGGAAGGAATAATAATATTTTTTTTAGTCATTTTCAAGAACAAACCTTGTTCTTAGTCTTACATTTTGTAAGTGGCTTATATACCACTACACTTTGATATTTTATTACAAGGCTTTATTTACGTACCTTGGCTCTCCATCTTGTTTATCGCCCCATACAAGATTTTATTACATGTTACTACTAATCTTTTCTTGGTAGGTATTATATTTTCTCACTTGACGCCCAATTCTAAGGGGAGCTACCGTCATGGGGGAGTTAGTGTTTCGTGGATTATATATTTTTTTCCACACTTTATTTCTTCGTTAGGTTCGCTTTTTGTTTTGACAAAAAGGGGGAGAAGAAGTAAAACTTATATATGCTTTCAAAACATACATCTAATCTTAAGTTTTACTCATCATAACATTATGTTTTGTCATCAACAAAAAGGGGGAGATTGTTAATACAAATAAACCGTAAAAACGTTTATTCATATTTATCGATCTCTTTGTGTTTTATTGATAACAATTATAAAGTTATCATAAGTAAAATTATAAGGATACATGTTATTTTTGTAAAGCATTTACATATAGTTATTTAACATAAATTGTTGTAATAATTCATTTGTTATAATAGTTTATTAGGATGGGTAATATCCAAGACCCATGACCCATACCCATGGAGCTTGGTCCATGACCCATGACCCATAACCCAAATAGTGAGGAGTGTCCACGGATCCCTGGGATTACACTGGACGGATCCCTCAAGAGAGGGATCCGTAGGAACCGGGCAACAGCAGACATTTTTTCCTATAAATAGTGAGCCATTTCTTCACTGTTACTCACCCCTCTTCTTACAAACTCTCTCATATATTACTTGTCTCTTCTAATCTCTGATCTCTTGATCTATCTAGTAGTTCTTCTTTCTTTTGTTGTGATTCTCATATAGGTCCTTCACAAAGGCGAGATCACGAGATACTACAAGTCATCCAAGCAAGGGGTCCTTGATTGATTTGTTCCTCCACAAGATTAATGTAGCAACATCTTGTATCTTATATTTCACATAGTTGTTGTATTATAGTTGTGTTGGTTTGGTCCTCCATGTTAAGGACTCGGTATTTAGCTTTGTACCCGAAAAAGTGTAAGCGATGTTGTGAGGCTTCTCCACCGTGTTGAAGGAGCTTGTTGACATAGTGCTTGATCTCTCGAGTAAGTGACTCGGGGAGTGGAGTAGGGCAAGGAAGGTGTCCTTGTAGCCGAACCACTATAAATCGGTTGTATCATTGCTATCCTTTACTTTACTTGCTTTCATTACTTACATTACTTATTGATTTACACTTTCTATCCATCCATACGAATTCACATAAGATCGAATCTAAATTTTTTGAAACTAATTTAAAATCGGCAAAACTATTCAACCCCCCCCCCATTCTAGTTTTCCACAAAAAGGGTCTTGCAAATCAGAATTGGTAGGTCACCATATTGTAACACAAGCATCAATATGTAAGAAATAGATAGAGAAGTGATCGGATGAACACAATCAAACACACACGATATAAAGATGAACTATAGTTATGCGTAGGATATGAATGAGAGTGAACAACCAACCTTCAAGTGAAGGTTTACAACATTATTTATAGGGGAAGGGACTAGGGCAACATTACAAGTCCCCTTCCTTCCTTATGGGCTTGGGCCAAGGCCTATGGGCTTTCTACATAAGCCTTGCCATTAAAACTAACATAAAAGCCTAATTAAGCAACCTATTGCATATTGATTACAAACACTTGAAATATAGTTTAGGAGCGATTCCAACAATCTCCCCCTAAGTGTTGGTAATTAATGACTTAAGTAATCTTGAAACGTTTTAGGTGCTGATGTAATAGTTGCTTTGACGTCTTCTGACATTCTTCTTTCTTGTGAGAAGAAGTGTCTTGATTCCAACAATCTCCCCAGTGTAGGGATCTTTATTCTTTTGAAGATTTCAGCTTTGACGTCTTCAATTTCTTTGTTCTTTAATTCTTTGTTCTTTGTGGTGGTTGTGATAGCATGTTGTTTATCTGCTTCAAGTCAGCTTCGTTGCTCCGTTGTCTCCACGTCTTTCTCCAACATGCTCACACGCTCTTTGACGTTGGATTTCAGTACTGATGTAGTTCTCTTAGTCTTTAAACTTTGTAGATTCTTTGGCTTAGACGAAGAATCATTCTGACTTTGTGTTGCCTTTTGAGAGAACTTCAATTTGTGTTGTTGTTGGTATGAGCATGTGGAGAATCTGCACGATCTCTTCCTCCCGCGAGCATCCATCAACAAACAACATCTCGTACGATCCACGAACACCAATTGATCATTGTAATCTTTTCATAAAGAATTGATTACTACAATTGTTCTACTGATGAATGTCTTGATTCCATTCACCTTGGTCAGGCGAATCAGCCGTCCATTACATTGAGCAAGTTCAAGTAATGACCCACATATTCGAGGACTCGATTCTTGAAAGGAATCTCCTTAGCGGGATTTCCAGCACTTACAAGTTCGAACTTTGAGAGTGTCAACATCATAGTGTGAAGACACATCTCTAATTCTAGCAAAGGCTGTTCACGAAGCAGGATGCCCTCAAGAAGGCTAACACGATATACCAAAGTACATCTACGGTTGGTGATTATTTGAGGTACACGAAGCATCACCCACGATTGTAGACCATTTGAGACAACACTAAGCATAACCCACAAGGAGTTACCAAGTGACTGCTGTCGGTGTTTGATGTTGACCACGCGGAGTTTCCATTCAATCACCGAGGATCACGATTGTGAACCCCTCATAAATGTTCTTGTGATTGCTAAGATCATGAAGGACTCTAGAATGTATCACTTGCGTCCTTATTGTTGAACGACAAGTGATGAAATGTCAAGTGTTGCTAGGATATCTTTTAATGAATCTCGTGGCTCTAGACTCAATAGTGCACATTGGTTTTCCTGAACGGAGACTAAGGAGAGGGTCTCCTTCTTCAATACCAGCAATCTATAAGAGAAAGCTGATAGTTTATGTAGGGTTTCCTGTGAGAATGAAACAAGCTTCTGTTGAGAGAAACTTGAGTGGCTAAGAGGGTTTAGTGCATCGTCACTTTGGGTCCATGACGACTTTTAAATCTTCAATACCGGTGTCATCTAGTGACAGTCAGTAGCATATGAATTGAACCCGGTGTCTGCCCAAAGTTGAATAATTTGGAGGGCTATTTCTTTTCACCCTTTTCTTTACTTTTCTTTTTAATTCTTCAACACCTTCTTTCTCCGATTCTCATTTTCTCCTTTTTATAATCATACCTAAGGACTTCTAGATTCTAACTATTGGTGGTGTCCTTGGGTAGATCCCTCCGGCTCTGGCAGATCATAAGACGGTTATTCCTAACCTTAGTCACCTTATATCTCCATTGCCATAAATCCAATTTTCATGAAACTCTCTCAAAGTGTTTATGAATAAGAAACATTTTGTAACACTTCTAGAGGTTTTATCTTTTGCAGAAATACTACCCCTCCACACGTGCTTAAGTGTTTTGATAGAAATCTGCACGGTGAGAGAAGAGCGCGCACTTTTAAATTGATCGACTCAAGATAGACAATTCCTTGCAACACACGATTACGTTGCATAGTTAAAGAGATACATTGTCAGCTTTTAGGTGACAACTAGCTCTAATAACTACCTTGAAGATGTGGACAACCCCGAAAGGTTGTCAAACCCGTCAAAGTTCATGTCAATCAGGAGCTTCTCGAATAGGTACGATCTATTCGGATAAGTCTTGGAAGACAAATCTTTTCGATGTATGACAGTTCAGATTTTGTCAATTCATGGGTTAAAGTCTTATCACACGAGGATTCAATTGCCATTCACAACATATTTCTTATCACATAATATTTCTCCCCCTCAAAAATGGCATATAAATGTTATTTTTGATGAAAATTTGATATCGAATATGACCATTTTGAGTTTTGTAGGAAGATTTCCACGAAGAAAAATTTGTGAACAAAGATTTTAGCAAATACTCCCCCTCAACAAGTAGCATTAACTTTTGAGGTTTTGGAAATCATAAGGGGAAGTACTTGTTCTTTTGAGCAAAACTTTGAAAGATGAAAGTTTTGATAAGTTTTACTCAAAAGTAAGAAGCTTTCGCTCCTTTTATAGGATTGTGGCACTGATGCGTACCACAGGGTCCTTTCAATACAAGTACGGGTTGTATACTGTTATGTGTGCACAAGCCATTGTTAATTAAACAGATAAAAAAGATCCAAATATCAATCAAGAAAAATAATCAAGGAGTACCAGGAAGTCCGTCAATAACACCGGGAATTCTCTCTGGATGTTGATAGCCCGTAAGAGAGATACTCTGTCGTCCACCCACGAAGCTCTCCAAAGTCCTGATCTGATCGCGACGAAACAACCTTTCATCAATCCTTGTGATGAATTTCTTCACATCCTTCTTATCTCGAGAATTCCACCTCTTCTTCGACCCAATGCCTTCATGAATCTCTTTTAACCGATAAGCTAACCCGTCCCGAACCTTCTTCAAAGTGTGATCACAAAACTTGTGAAGCTCATTGTATGCCATGAAACAGTTATGGTGAAGTTCACTGCGGTAGACTACACCAAACTTTGGTTTCTTGAGGATGGTGTACTGAGCCAGTTGGTTGATATCGGTAATGTTTAGCAGTGGTTTGGTGAGATTAAAACGTTTTTGGTATGATTCCACGGTAAGTTGAAGGTCTTCAACACGTTCTTGGATAACGATGCTTCTAATGAATATCAGCAAAGACTTGATGTACTGAAGCTGGATGTTAGTGGAGAAATGTCGCATTCGACCTTGTACCTTAGCAAGATACATGTCTTCAATGTCATCGAGTGACAATCTTGGAAAGTCCGCTTCAGTAAAATCATATTCCTCTTCGTCTTGACGTTTGACTTTGATTATTTTCAGGAATGAGTAGTCCCACTTAGTAGCCAAGCCGACATGCATTATAGCAACGATCCATTTTTCACTGTACACCTCTTTGTTAGATTTGAGTACTTGGCAGCTTCTATAGTAAAGTCTTCTTCATTCTGGCCAGTGATGAATTCCATACAGTGCATCGAGGTCGTAGTTTACCACCTTATCAACAAACATTCTGGTGGCTTCTTCCTCGATGGCCACATTATGGGAGAAGACTGCTGTCGGGATGTTAAAGGTGAGTGATGTAGTGTATTTCTTGCTAACATCGCTACCGTGTTGAAGAAATTCCAAGTCATTATTGAAGAATTATTGGTAGGGAATCCTTTGTTGATCAGGTCGACCAATGGTGGGTAGTGGCTTGGTCCAGTCAGTGTAGTATGGAGCCTTGTCAGGTCTGGTGAAGTTGATGTTTGATTCAGGGTTAAACCAATCAATATTGTTGGACATGGCTCGTGTAATGTTGTCGAGATGATATTCGACTTCAATGGCACTGTCGGAGCTGTCCTTAAGGAGTTGAAAAGCATCGTTCTTGATTCGTTTTAACTCTGCTTTCGTCATTTTCTTCACCTTAAACTTTTCTTGAATAATCTTGACATGTTCCATAGTTCGACCATCTACCGGTTCTTGGCCTTCCGGTAATTGAGGGGTTGCATCAACAAGCTTGGAGAACCATTCATATTCTGCAATGTCATCTTCATCCAACCAAGATACAACTGATGTAGACTTTTTCTTCTGTGGCTTAGAGGATGATGCTGCTTGGTGCTTGGTTGATGGTGTTGATGAGGATGGTTGTTGGGGCTCAGGAATCTCTTCTTCATCACCACCGGTGTATTCGAAATGGTCACAAATTTTCTCTTTTGGTGCTGAAGACTCAGAGTCCTGAGGTTTGTCGCTAGCAGGAGGTCGTTGTGAAGATCTTCTGGTGGCGGTGGTCCTTTGGGGTGGTGGAGGCATGGATGAGGATTCGCCAGTTTTCTTTTGACGTTTAGGCTCAGAATCCTTGTCTGCATCATCGTCATCTCTTGGTCGCTTAGTCCTTTCAGCTGACTCTTTACACGATGTTTGAGTTGATATTCCAGTAATGCCTCAAAAAGTTTAGCTTCGTCAGAATTGAAAGTTGCAGATCTTGGAGACATTTGCATTACAAGCTTGGAGATCAATTCATCATCAAAGACAACAGGTGATGGAATTGGATTGATTTCCATGACCGTAGGGGTATTCGACAGTGTATGCTTGACCAATGCCATGAAATGAGGATAGAGTTGTCTGGCAAACATCTCTCTTGTCACTCCAGGGACGGTGTCGAGAAGAAACTTGTGAGTATAGTCTCTGATCGTCTTCTCCATTTCACCATGTATATCTCGGTTGAGAAATTGTTGGATCTGTTCTCTTTCCTCTCCGAACTCGTTTATCACAGTTTCAATTAAATTGATTCTGTCAGCAAGCTGATTGAACTTCTTGTTGACCACGTTTCGTTTTCGTACTTGCCGGACAGCTTTGACAATCTTTTTCTTAGCACGTGATGCCCAAGTGTCGGTAGGTTTCTTGACTGATTTGGAGGTTGATTTTGTGGTAGCGTCTTTGGATGGTGGTGGTGATGAGTGAGATGATGAATCTGATGAGGGAGTCAGGGCTCGGGTTCTTTTTGTGGCTCAGGAGTTTCTTCAGGGTTGTGTTCCGGATTATCTAGAAGATAATTGTTAGCTTCCTCTTGAGCTTTTGCCTCTTCCTCTTTAGCCCGAGCTTCTTCTTCAACTCTTTCTCTGTCTGCTTGTGCAATATCTTCATCAGTAATCTTCTCATCCTTTTCTGGTTCCTCTTCTTCCTCAAAGGTAAATGGAACCTCATAGTTCTGTTGCTGCTGTTCTGTGGATTCCTTAGAAGTGGCACCAGTTCGCTTATCGGGTTGATTAACCGCATCACGAATTGGTATGTTTAGTGCACCACCACTGGAATCTCTAGGGCCACGAGTTTGTTGAAGATTAAATTCTGTAGCAGCATGCTGTAACCTTAGATGCTTGAGTGTTTTGTGGTAGTCTTTGTCTTCATCCTTTGGTTCATCATCATAACTTTCTTTTTCTTCTTCTTCAGCAATTTGAGTTTTTCCCTTGTCTGATTTGGGACTGGGTGGTTTATCCTCTGACCTCAGTGAGGTTGTTTCATCTTTTGCAGTTTTCGAATAGTGAACCACCTCTTCACACACAGTATCTTCAGAGTCTTCATCCTTTAGTTGAGGTGCCGGTTTAGGATTAGGGATGGCACCCTCAGATGGAACTTTTCTTTTGCGGGAAGGATTTCTCTTAGGATACTTGCGGGTACTCTCAGTGCTTGCAATACTTACAGCACTGCCTGATCTTCTGGTCTTCTTGACTGGAATGGCTGAATACTTTTCATCCATAAAACCAACTTTTCCTAATGTCACTGCTTCTTGGTATCGTGAATATGATTGAAGAGTTTTGATGTCCTCAGTGAGAAGGCTGTCTGTCAGTACTACACCTTGTTTCTTTGCTGTTGAGTCTTTGAATCTGACAACATTTAACGTAGGCTGAAAAAACGCAGAATGATGATTGGGATCATCAAGTCTCAAGGGAATGTCCCGATTATTCCCAAGAATCTTCTAGATCAACAACTTCATATATCTGATGAAAGGAACCCTTGTGCCAGGTTTCTTGAGGTGAGACATCATGTCTTCCCAGATCAGACTTGCATAGTCAATGTGCATTTTGTTGACCATGCCCCAGAAGATTTGTAGGTGCATTAGTTTTGGATGCTCATGACCGCTGTCTCTTCCGGAAACAGACTTGGCGATCATGATGTACAAAGTTTTCCACGGCTGAGGAATGTTCTTTAAATCGACCGAAGAATGCTTGGTAATGATTCCTGGAGCTTCATCATAGCCAATATCGACCATGAATTGTAGTGTTGCCTCTTCAGTAGGAATTGGTACATACTCAGCAGGCTGGATAGCAGGAAGAAGAAGAATTGCTCGTAAATCAGCAATAGTGACGGTGACATGCTTATCATTAAGAGTAACCGTGACAGCATCTTGACCATCAACCTTTTTCATTGTATGCCAAAATTGGTGAATGTAGATCTCCGGCACAGTTGCAGAGTTTGTAAGCATGTTGTTGTAGGGATGAGACTTAAGAATATCCACAGCAATTCGGCATGAAGATTCAGAGCAGGTGAAGTTCTCAAAATTCACTTTGAGGTAGTTCTTTCCAAGCTTCATACTAAAACCAGTAGGGAATGTGTCTTCCATTGTGAGCTCATTAGGTGCGTTAACATTCTCCATGTTGATATCCATATCAAGATCTGAAAGGTATTGAGCCAAAAGAACCAACATATCGAAAGACATTATGTTAGTCAAAAGTTGATTTTATTGTCCAATTATTGAATTTGTTATGTTAATGAATGTTACGAGTCCAAAGTCACTTGTTTGTCCAATAGTCCAAAGTTGATGTGATAAGTAACATGAGTATTTATTTTTTAATTTTAAAGTCCAAATTTTCACTCATTCACACAACATTTTAACAATTATAGCTTATTAGTGACATTTTGGTCTTGTGACGTTATGAGTAACTTATTTATAAGTTTGTACGCGTAACAATTCATAAGTAAAGTTATAATTATGGCTTAGGCGTAGGATTGTAAGCTTATTGCGTAAATGTTGTGTAACCATACGCGTAGACTTAAGCTTATGCGAAGGAGTCCATCTTACGCGTAAGAAAGCTTATGCGTAGGAATAGACCCTTGGCATAAAGCTTATGCGTAGGCGTAGCTTGGGAGCTTATGCGTAAGGTTTACTCGTAAAAGTAAGCCTTATGTGTAAGAATCCAAGTTTACGCATATCCTTCACAGGATACGCGTAGTCCCTTTGTAGACCCTTACGCGTAAGGGTTACGCGTAAAATTTCTCTTACGTGTAACATCTACGCGTAAGGTATTCTTTAAGCGTAGGATCCAATTTTAACCTTGATTCTGAACTTGTACGCGTAGAAGCCTGAAATAATTCAATCATAACATTCAAATTAACACCTCATTCAAACCTTTTCATCCTCACATGGTATCACAATTATTATCATTTACGCGTAGGAACCAAGTTATGCGTAACATAAAACCCTAGAGTTCAAATCTTACGAATAAGAAATCTAGCCATGGAAAATGTACCAAATGATTTCTGGTAAGTCTTAGAGGCCATATGAGTTGCTTTCAACAAGTTTTAACATCAAACACTTCATGAATCAAAAATAACCAAATTAACGAATACTTAAACCCTAAATTCAAATTTCACAACTATGATGTTTCTGGGTGAGATTCAGAGGTTTCACTGGTTAATTAATCATGTATCAAACATCTTACAAGCTTCTAATTGTCCTTAAACACTCACAATAGAAAACACCCAATTTCACGCATAAACCCTAAATCATGAAAGTGATTAATTATAGTTTCTGGGTTGATTTAATTATTGGAAACAGTTATAGAATCAATATTAGAACCCTTTTAACACAATTGTTTCACAACAAACATCCAAACGTGATTACTTGTTCATACGCATACGCGTAAAACATTGAATCACGCCTAGAGCAAAATCAAACCATTGGTTTTGCATATAATTAGAAATCTATGTTTGGAATCACTCAAAGAAACTTCAAACACTTACAAATTTGAAGATTATAACACAGATTTGAAGATGAAATTTGGGGTGTAGATGAAGTAGTTGAAGTCTTAAATGTTAGAAATAAATGTTAAAGTGTTTTAGGTGGAGAGTTTTGTAAAAGTAAGTTTAAACATTTGACAAACATGGCCCCTCCACCTCAACCATTTTCATCCATAGCCCATAACTTCCATTTTGGTTAAGCAAGAAGTAAACGTTTGGAAAGAAAACTTGACGACACTTAATATGTGTCTAAAAACACATATATTTTACCTTGTTTAAACCCACAAAAAGGATCAAAAACACACAAATGACCATAAAAATGTTACAAATATCATGAAAATGTGTTTTTATACATTCTGAGATGCAAAAGGATTGAAAAAGATGGAAAACTATAAAGTTTGCACAAATTGGCAAAACTAGTCCCCGAAAGTTTAAAATAAAAGTAAAATCAACTTTAGTCCTCGGATAATCAAACATGTTCAAAATAGTCCACAGACGAAAGTTTTCTACAAAGCGGCAACTTTACCCCTAAGAATCCAAAATGACACAAATGGTCCTTATAAGTTTTAAATAGAAAAAATGCAACTTTGGTCCTTGTGTTATTGTTTATTGATGAGTTTGGTCCCTAGAAGAAAGTTTGGAATGATGGCAAAACGGTCCTTGAAATTTCAAACTTGTATCGTTTAGTCCTTGGCTTAACTACTACAAACCATCCGGACCCATAACCAAAAGCCCAACATCCAAACCCAACCCAACCTCATAATTATAAAACCGGGTTGACCTAGGTCAAACCCACTTCCTGTTTTCCCTTTCCCTCACTGCTGAAACCTACCACTTCTCAAAACCACCCTGCCACCTTTTCTGAAAAGTAGCACCAACCCAACCTCTAGCTCCATACCTATTTCACGTTTTGTCCCCTCCACCATCACATCTCTCCAAAGTTCTTTAAATGCTCTAAAAACTACTTTACGCAACCCCAACTGGCCTTAAGATTTTTTGGCGCCAAAAGTAGTTTACACGGCTAGGATGAATTCAGAGAAATCAAAGGTCAAGAATTAAAGTGGGATTTGTCCAGGAAGCTAGAGGGAACTTAGTATGCTATAAAAGAGAAGAGAAAGCAAAGAGAAGGGTACCTTTTGGATTAGCCTAGGTCAAGTAGTTAAATAACCTTGGAATAGCCAATGGTTTCGTAGTGTAATTTTAAATGCTTTCTTTAAATTACATGTCATTTACAGTTTTAATGTTGTAGTCTTTCTTAATTTAGTATAATGAAACTTTATTTTAAGTTTAATTTCAAGTCACTTTTAAATTTCATGTTTTGCTTAAATTCCTTTAATTTTCAGTCACTTTAAATTCTTGTTATGTAGTTGTTTTATGGACTCTATTAGCTCATATAAGCTCGACAAAAGCTTTCAAGCTTTTGGAGACCTTAAAACAAGTTTAGTTTTAAAATCGGAAAACAATGAAAACCAAAAATAATGAAGTGATCTTGGTGAAACCGCAAGGAGCAAGGTTAATTGTGGATTGCCTTGGGTTTAGAAGCTTTGTGGAAAGCCTTAGGATGTGTTCGTGACCATGGTTCCCATTTTCAACTTGGATTCACTTGTAAGCTCATTTTACCATTTTGCATTTCTTTGTTTGGTGTTTTATCATTTTAATTTTCGTGTTTACGTGTTTCTTTCTTTGTTTATTTTGATGTTATAGTTTAATATTAGGTTGTTATGTTTTGGATTTGATTGTGGTTTGATATTGCACTTGACTGTCAATATGCTAGTTTCTGATAATCCTAGGTTTGAACATTTGTGACTACTTGTTTAGGCTGAATAAGGTCCATTTTGACACTTTGGTTCCTCTGGATTTGATGGAATTGGTTTACACTATCTTTTGCTTTGAAAAACTGCATAACAGTCCATTAAAAGATTGTTTGGATTTAATAATGAAACTGTGAAAATGGTTGTGAATGGTGTTGTTCTTGTCGATTTACACTATATGGAACCTATTTGACTCGGTGAAATCTTAACCAAAGGGTGTAGCATGGTAGAAAGTCAATTTGACACTTGACAATCTCATTATGAGCCTTTGTGAGGTTGTTAGATCCTAGAATCTTGCATACTTGTTTAAATGTTGTTTATCTTTGTTAGTTTTATTATAGTTTAAATTAACTTAATTAATCGGAGTTTAAGTTTCAAATTCGACTTAGTTAACTTTTCGATTCTGTGATTCAATTTCTAGTTTTCTGTTTTGATTTAATTGTTTATTTTCACGTATACATGTTACTTAGTTTTATGTTTAATGCTTTTAGAGTTTTAAGGTTATATTGCTTGTCTTCATTAGTATATTTTGTTAATTTTAGTTTCCATGTTTAAGTGCTTTTCATCTGCTTATTTTTGATTCTGTGAAGTGTGTTTCTTTGTTTCACGATTCGAGATTTTAAGCTTCTGTTGATATACCTCTGATCATTTGAAGTTCTTTGAATTGATTTTGATTCATTGATGTAGAAGTTTAGATTCACGATTTGCTTGTTTCGCTTATTTCTATTTCATTTTCACGATTTATTATTTTGGATTCTGCTGAAATGTTTTGATTCTGCTGAAATGCATTTGATTCTGCTGATTTTATGCTGATTCTGCCGAAGCACTTATTTTCGATTCTGCTGATTTTATTTTTGATTATGCTGATTTGCTTTTTTGTAGTTTATTAGTATGTTGTTTTACATGTTTTAGCTTGTTTTCAGTATGCTTAAGTTGTTTTCAGTTTAATTCCTTAGTGTATCCAATCAACCCCTTTTCTGTCCAAATCACCCGATCACAAACCAGTGTTTTGAGTGCCATCACAGCCTCGTTGGGAAGAACGACCTAGGTTTGCAGTTTCTTCTGCAATACTTTGGAGCACACACTATACTACATTTGACTAGACGCCCCTATAAAAGGCGGCCTATCAAATTAGGCGCTACCGCCGGGAGGTCGTGTGCGAATTCTCAATCTGGTTTCTGATTAGTGATCACGGATATGAACTCATTGTATATTATCCATCCTTGTGAATATTTTCATATTTCGGTTTCAAAAAAAAAAAAAAAAAGATTTTCAAATAATGGCCGTAGTATTTCCCTTTTAAGTTCTATGTTTCGGCATAACCGCCGGTACTGTGAATATTGAGGGCAATATTCATTTCTAGTGTGGGGGGGAATTCTCACGAATTTTATCATATAATTATACCGCCTAATTCCCCCGTTTTTGGCCAAATTTTTTTTTGGAGTAAGTGTTTTGCACTTACTCAATTGGTTATCAATCCGCCATGTCTAATAAACTAAAGGATTGGCTAATCCAGGAGCAAACGGCTCTTGGTAAAGATTTCTCAAATCCGTTTATGGCTTGCAATTTGCCCAAAATTGTATGGTTCTCAGCTCACCATATCCTAAAAAGTGAAGAGTTGGCTAGCCCGCAAGATTATGGCTTGTGGTAAAGGCAGTTGGAAAGCCATAATTGGTAATCAGCTCACCAAAGATATTTTATCTAAGAGTTGGCTAGTCCGAAGCAAGCGGCCACGGTAAAGACAAATCAAATCCGTTGGAAGTCGGTAATTTGCTCAAAGTCACATGGTTATCGGTGTACCATAGTTCTTACTTGAACTAAAACATTTGGCTACTCCGAGTAATGGCTTTTGGTAAAGAGATTCAAATCCATTAAGTGTTCTCAAAAGATTGCTAGGGACTAGCAATAGTTTAGTGTGAGGATTTGATATGTGTCTAAAACACATATATTTTACCTTGTTTAAACCACAAAAAGGATCAAAACACACAAATGACCATAAAAATGTTACAAATATCATGAAAATGTGTTTTATACATTCTGAGATGCAAAAGGATTGAAAAGATGGAAAAACTATAAAGTTTGCACAAATTGGCAAAACTAGTCCACGAAAGTTTAAAATAAAAGTAAAATCAACTTTAGTCCTCGGATAATCAAACATGTTCAAAATAGTCCACAGACGAAAGTTTTCTACAAAGCGGCAACTTTACCCTAAGAATCCAAAATGACACAAATGGTCCTTATAAGTTTTAAAATAGAAAAATGCAACTTTGGTCCTTGTGTTATTGTTTATTGTGAGTTTGGTCCCTAGAAGAAAGTTTGGAATGATGGCAAAGCGGTCCTTGAAATTTCGACTTGTATACGTTTAGTCCTTGGGCTTAACTACTACAAACCATCCGGACCCATAACCAAAAGCCCAACATCCAAACCCATCAACCTCCTTAATTATAAAACCGGGTTGACCTAGGTCAAACCCACTTCTATTTTCCCTTTCCTCACACACTGAAACCTACCACTTCTCAAACCACCCTTCCACCTTTTACGAAAAGTAGCACCAACCCAACCTCTAGCTCCATACCTATTTCACGCTTTTGTCCCTCCACCATCACATCCTCCAAAGTTCTTTAATTTCTCTAAAAACTACTTACGCAACCCCAACTCGGCCTTAAGATTTTTGGCGCCAAAAGTAGTTTACGGCTAGGATGAATTCGAGAAATCAAAGGTCAAGAATTAAAGTGGGATTTGTCCGAGAAGCTAGAGGAACTTAGTATGCTATAAAGAGAAAGCAAAGAGAAGGGTACCTTTTGGATTAGCCTAGGTCAAGTAGTTAAATAACCTTGGAATAGCCAATGGTTTCAGTAGTGTAATTTTAAATGCTTTCTTTAAATTACTTTTCATTTACGAGTTTAATGTTGTAGTCTTTCTTAATTTAGTATAATGAAACTTTATTTTAAGTTTAATTTCAAGTCACTTTTAAATTTCATGTTTTGCTTAAATTCCTTTAATTTTCGATCACTTTAAATTCTTGTTATGTAGTTGTTTTATGGACTCTATTAGCTCATATAAGCTCGACAAAAGCTTTCAAGCTTTTGGAGACCTTAAAACAAGTTTAGTTTTAAAATCGGAAAACAATGAAAACCAAAAATAATGAAGTGATCTTGGTGAAACCGCAAGGAGCAAGGTTAATTGTGGATTGCCTTGGGTTTAGAAGCTTTGTGGAAAGCCTTAGGATGTGTTCTGTGACCATGGTTCCCATTTTCAACTTGGATTCACTTGTAAGCTCATTTTACCATTTTGCATTTCTTGTTTGATGTTTTATCTGTTTTAATTTTCGTGTTTCTGTGTTTCTTTGCTGTTTATTTTTGATGTTATAGCTTAATATTAGGTTGTTATGTTTTGGATTTGATTGTGGTTTGATATTGCACTTGATTTGTCAATATGCTAGTTTCGATAATCCTAGGTTTGAACATTTGTGACTACTTGTTTAGGTGAAGAAGGTCCATTTGACACTTTGGTTCCTCTGGATTTGATGGAATTGGTTTACACTATCTTTTGCTTTGAAAAGCGCATAATGATCCATTAAAAGATTGTTTGGATTTAATAATGAAACTGTGAAAATGGTTGTGAATGGTGTTGTTCTTGTCTGATTTACACTATATGGAACCTATTTGACTCAGTGAAATCTTAACCAAAGGGTGTAGCATGGTAGAAAGTCAATTTGACACTTGACAATCTCATTATGAGCACTGTGAGGTTGTTAGATCCTAGAATCTTGCAAACTTGTTTAAATGTTGTTTATCTTTGTTAATTTTATTATAGTTTAAATTAACTTAATTAATCAGTAGTTTAAGTTTCAAATTCGACTTAGTTAACTTTTCAGTTCTGCTGATTCAATTTCTAGTTTTCCTGTTTTTGATTTAATTGTTTATTTTCCTGTGTCTGTGTTACTTAGTTTTATGTTTAATGCTTTTAGAGTTTTAAGGTTATATTGCTTGTCTTCATTAGTATATTTTTGTTAATTTTAGTTTCCATGTTTAAGTGCTTTTCATATGCTTATTTTGATTCTGTGAAGTGTGTTTCTTTGTTTCTCACGATTCGATTATTTTCGCTTCTGTGATATGCTTCTGTGATCTGTTTGAAGTTCTTGAATTGATTTTTGATTCTGCTGATGTAGAAGTTTAGATTCTGCCGATTTGCTTGTTTCTGCTTATTTCTATTTCATTTATCTTTGATTTATTATTTTGGATTCTGCTGAAATGTTTTGATTCTGCTGAAATGCATTTGATTCTGCATTGATTTTATGCTGATTCTGCCGAAGCACTTATTTTCGATTCTGCTGATTTTATTTTTGATTATGCTGATTTGCTTTTTTGTAGTTTATTAGTATGTTGTTTTACATGTTTTAGCTTGTTTTCAGTATGCTTAAGTTGTTTTCAGTTTAATTCCTTAGTGTATCCAATCAACCCTTTTCTCGTCCAAATCACCCGATCACAAACCGGTGTTTTGAGTGCCATCACGACCTCGTTGGGAAGAGCGACCCATGTTTGCGTTTCTTACGCAATACTTTGGAGCACACACTATACTACATTTGACTAGGCGCCCTCAAAAAGGCGGCTGTCAAATTAGGCGCTTGCTACGGGGAGGCTGTGTGCGAATTCTCAATCGGTTTGCAGATTAGTGATCCGGATATGCACTCATTGTATATTATCCATCCTTGTGAATATTTTCATATTTCGGTTTCAAAAAAAAAAAAAAAGATTTTCAAATAATGGCGTAGTATTTCCCTTTTCGTTCTATGTTTCGGCATAACCGCTAAGATCTTGTGAATATTGAGGCAATATTCATTTCTAGTGTGGGGGAATTCTCACGAATTTTATCATATAATTATACCGCCTAATTCCCGTTTTGGCCAAATTTTTTTGGAGTAAGTGTTTTGCACTTACTCAATTGGTTATCAATCCGCCATGTCTAATAAACTAAAGGATTGGCTAATCCGAGCAGCAACGACTCTTGGTAAAGATTTCTCAAATCCGTTTATGGCTTGCAATTTGCCCAAAATTGTATGGTTCTCAACTCACCATATCCTAAAAAGTGAAGAGTTGGCTAGCCGTAAGATTATGGCTTGTGGTAAAGGCGGTTGGAAAGCCATAATTGGTAATCGACTCACCAAAGATATTTTATCTAAGAGTTGGCTAGTCCGTAGCAAGCGACACGGTAAAGACAAATCAAATCCGTTGGAAGTCGGTAATTTGCTCAAAATCACATGGTTATCATGTACCATAGTTCTTACTTGAACTAAAACATTTGGCTACTCCGAGTAATGGCTTTTGGTAAAGAGATTCAAATCCATTAAGTGTTCTCAAAAGATTGCTAGGGACTAGCAATAGTTTAGTGTGGGGATTTGATATGTGTCTAAAAACACATATATTTTACCTTGTTTAAACCCACAAAAAGGATCAAAAACACACAAATGACCATAAAAATGTTACAAATATCATGAAAATGTGTTTTTATACATTACAGATGCAAAAGGATTGAAAAAGATGGAAAAACTATAAAGTTTGCACAAATTGGCAAAACTAGTCCCTGAAAGTTTAAAATAAAAGTAAAATCAACTTTAGTCCTCGGATAATCAAACATGTTCAAAATAGTCCCTGGACGAAAGTTTTCTACAAAACTGGCAACTTTTACCCCTAAGAATCCAAAAATGACACAAATGGTCCTTATAAGTTTTAAAATAGAAAAAATGCAACTTTGGTCCTTGTGTTATTGTTTATTGACAGGTTTGGTCCCTAGAAGAAAGTTTGGAATGATGGCAAAACTGGTCCTTGAAATTTCAGCTTGTATACGTTTAGTCCTTGGGCTTAACTACTACAAACCATCCGGACCCATAACCAAAAGCCCAACATCCAAACCCAGCCCAACCTCCTTAATTATAAAACCGGGTTGACCTAGGTCAAACCCACTTCCTGTTTTCCCTTTCCCTCACACACTGAAACCTACCACTTCCCAAACCACCTTCCACCTTTTAAAAGTAGCACCAACCCAACCTCTAGCTCCATACCTATTTCACGTTTGTCCCTCCACCATCACATCCTCCAAAGTTCTTTAATTTCTCTAAAACTACTTTACGCAACCCCAATGGCCTTAAGATTTTTGGCGCCAAAAGTAGTTTACAGCTAGGATGAATTCGGAGAAATCAAGGTCAAGAATTAAAGTGGGATTTGTCCAGGAAGCTAGAGGGAACTTAGTATGCTATAAAAGAGAAGAGAAAGCAAAGAGAAGGGTACCTTTTGGATTAGCCTAGGTCAAGTAGTTAAATAACCTTGGAATAGCCAATGGTTTCGTAGTGTAATTTTAAATGCTTTCTTTAAATTACTTGTCATTTACAGTTTTAATGTTGTAGTCTTTCTTAATTTAGTATAATGAAACTTTATTTTAAGTTTAATTTCAAGTCACTTTTAAATTTCATGTTTTGCTTAAATTCCTTTAATTTTCAGTCACTTTAAATTCTTGTTATGTAGTTGTTTTATGGACTCTATTAGCTCATATAAGCTCCTGACAAAAGCTTTCAAGCTTTTGGAGACCTTAAAACAAGTTTAGTTTTTAAAATCAGAAAAAAATGAAAAACCAAAAATAATGAAGTAATCTTGGTGAAACTGCAAGGAGCAAGGTTAATTGTGGATTGCCTTGGGTTTAGAAGATTTGTGGAAAGCCTTAGGATGTGTTCTGTGACCATGGTTCCCATTTTCAACTTGGATTCACTTGTAAGCTCATTTTACCATTTTGCATTTCTTGTTTGATGTTTTATCTGTTTTAATTTTCGTGTTTACGTGTTTCTTCTTTGTTTATTTTTGATGTTATAGCTTAATATTAGGTTGGTATGTTTTGGATTTGATTGTGGTTTGATATTGCACTTGATTTGTCAATATGCTAGTTTTGATAATCCTAGGTTTGAACATTTGTGACTACTTGTTTAGGTGAAGAAGGTCCATTTGACACTTTGGTATCTCTGGATTTGATGGAATTGGTTTACACTATCTTTTGCTTTGAAAAGCGCATAATGATCCATTAAAAGATTGTTTGGATTTAATAATGAAAGCTGTGAAAATGGTTGTGAATGGTGTTGTTCTTATCGATTTACACTATATGGAACCTATTTGACTCGGTGAAATCTTAACCAAAGGGTGTAGCATGGTAGAAAGTCAATTTGACACTTGACAATATCATTATGAGCCTTTGTGAGGTTGTTAGATCCTAGAATCTTGCATACTTGTTTAAATGTTGTTTATCTTTGTTAATTTTATTATAGTTTAAATTAACTTAATTAATCAGTAGTTTAAGTTTCAAATTCGACTTAGTTAACTTTTCAGTTCTGCTGATTCAATTTCTAGTTTTCCTGTTTTTGATTTAATTGTTTATTTTCCTGTGTCTGTGTTACTTAGTTTTATGTTTAATGCTTTTAGAGTTTTAAGGTTATATTGCTTGTCTTCATTAGTATATTTTGTTAATTTTAGTTTCCATGTTTAAGTGCTTTTCATCCGCTTATTTTGATTCTATTGAAGTGTGTTTCTTTGTTTCGCCGATTCGATATTTTGGCTCTATTGATCTGTTTGAAGTTTGCTGAATTGATTTTTGATTCTGCTGATGTAGAAGTTTAGATTCTGCCGATTTGCTTGTTTCTGCTTATTTCTATTTCATTTCTGCTGATTTATTATTTTGGATTCTGCTGAAATGTTTTGATTCTGCTGAAATGCATTTGATTCTGCTGATTTTATGCTGATTCTGCCGAAGCACTTATTTTCGATTCTGCTGATTTTATTTTTGATTATGCTGATTTGCTTTTTTGTAGTTTATTAGTATGTTGTTTTACATGTTTTAGCTTGTTTTCAGTATGCTTAAGTTGTTTTCAGTTTAATTCCTTAGTGTATCCAATCAACCCCTTTTCTGTCCAAATCACCCGATCACAAACCAGTGTTTTGAGTGCCATCACAGCCTCGTTGGGAAGAACGACCCAGGTTTGCAGTTTCTTCTGCAATACTTTGGAGCACACACTATACTACATTTGACTAGACGCCCCTCAAAAAGGCGGCCTGTCAAATTGGCGCCGCTGCCGGGGAGGCTGTGTGCGAATTCTCAATACGGTTTGCAGATTAGTGATCCTGGATATGCACTCATTGTATATTATCCATCCTTGTGAATATTTTCATATTTCAGTTTCAAAAAAAAAAAAAAAAAAAGAAAAAAAAAAAAAAAAGATTTTCAAATAATGGCCGTAGTATTTCCCTTTTACGTTCTATGTTTCGGCATAACCGCGGCACTGTGAATATTGAGGGCAATATTCATTTCTAGTGTGGGGGAATTCTCACGAATTTTATCATATAATTATACCGCCTAATTCCCCGTTTTGGCCAAATTTTTTTTGGAGTAAGTGTTTTGCACTTACTCAATTGGTTATTAGTCCGCCATGTCTAATAAACTAAAGGATTGGCTAATCCAGAGCAAGCGGCTCTTGGTAAAGATTTCTCAAATCCGTTTATGGCTTGCAATTTGCCCAAATTGTATGGTTCTCATTCACCATATCCTAAAAAGTGAAGAGTTGGCTAGCCCGCAAGATTATGGCTTGTGGTAAAGGCGGTTGGAAAGCCATAATTGGTAATCGGCTCACCAAGATATTTTATCTAAGAGTTGGCTAGTCCGAAGCAAGCGGCACGGTAAAGACAAATCAAATCCGTTGGAAGGCGGTAATTTGCTCAAAATCACATGGTTATCGATTGTACCATAGTTCTTACTTGAACTAAAACATTTGGCTACTCGAGTAATGGCTTTTGGTAAAGAGATTCAAATCCATTAAGTGTTCTCAAAAGATTGCTAGGGACTAGCAATAGTTTAGTGTGGGGATTTGATATGTGTCTAAAACACATATATTTTACCTTGTTTAAACCACAAAAGGATCAAAACACACAAATGACCATAAAATGTTACAAATATCATGAAAATGTGTTTTATACATTACGATGCAAAAGGATTGAAAAGATGGAAAAACTATAAAGTTTGCACAAATTGGCAAAACTAGTCCCCGAAAGTTTAAAATAAAAGTAAAATCAACTTTAGTCCTCGGATAATCAAACATGTTCAAAATAGTCCACGGACGAAAGTTTTCTACAAAGCGGCAACTTTACCCCTAAGAATCCAAAATGACACAAATGGTCCTTATAAGTTTTAAAATAGAAAAATGCAACTTTGGTCCTTGTGTTATTGTTTATTGACGAGTTTAAGTTTTAAAATAGAAAAAATGCAACTTTGGTCCTTGTGTTATTGTTTATTGTGTGTTTCCTAGAAGAAAGTTTGGAATGATGGCAAACCGGTCCTTGAAATTTCGGCTTGTATCGTTTAGTCCTTGGGCTTAACTACTACAAACCATCCGGACCCATAACCAAAAGCCCAACATCCAAACCAGTGCCCAACCTCCTTAATTATAAAACCGGGTTGACCTAGGTCAAACCCACTTCTGCTTTTCCCTTTCCTCACACTGAAACCTACCACTTCTCAAACCACCCTTCCACCTTTTTCGAAAAGTAGCACCAACCCAACCTCTAGCTCCATACCTATTTCACGTTTGTCCCTCCACCATCACATCCTCCAAAGTTCTTTAATTGCTCTAAAACTACTTTACGCAACCCCAGTCGGCCTTAAGATTTTTGGCGCCAAAAGTAGTTTACACGGCTAGGATGAATTCGGAGAAATCAAAGGTCAAGAATTAAAGTGGGATTTGTCCGGAAGCTAGAGGAACTTAGTATGCTATAAAAAGAAGAGAAAGCAAAGAGAAGGGTACCTTTTGGATTAGCCTAGGTCAAGTAGTTAAATAACCTTGGAATAGCCAATGGTTTCAGTAGTGTAATTTTAAATGCTTTCTTTAAATTACTTGTCATTTCTGAGTTTTAATGTTGTAGTCTTTCTTAATTTAGTATAATGAAACTTTATTTTAAGTTTAATTTCAAGTCACTTTTAAATTTCATGTTTTGCTTAAATTCCTTTAATTTTCAGTCACTTTAAATTCTTGTTATGTAGTTGTTTTATGGACTCTATTAGCTCATATAAGCTCCTGACAAAAGCTTTCAAGCTTTTGGAGACCTTAAAACAAGTTTAGTTTTTAAAATCAGAAAAACAATGAAAAACCAAAAATAATGAAGTGATCTTGGTGAAACTGCAAGGAGCAAGGTTAATTGTGGATTGCCTTGGGTTTAGAAGCTTTGTGGAAAGCCTTAGGATGTGTTCTGTGACCATGGTTCCCATTTTCAACTTGGATTCACTTGTAAGCTCATTTTACCATTTTGCATTTCTTTGTTTGATGTTTTATCATTTTAATTTTCGTGTTTCGTGTTTCTTTGTTGTTTATTTTTATGTTATAGCTTAATATTAGGTTGTTATGTTTTGGATTTGATTGTGGTTTGATATTGCACTTATTTGTCAATATGCTAGTTTTGATAATCCTAGGTTTGAACATTTGTGACTACTTGTTTAGGTGAAGAAGGTCCATTTTGACACTTTGGTTCCTCTGGATTTGATGGAATTGGCTTACACTATCTTTTGCTTTGAAAAGCGCATATGATCCATTAAAAGATTGTTTGGATTTAATAATGAAACGTGAAAATGGTTGTGAATGGTGTTGTTCTTGTCGATTTACACTATATGGAACCTATTTGACTCAGTGAAATCTTAACCAAAGGGTGTAGCATGGTAGAAAGTCAATTTGACACTTGACAATCTCATTATGAGCACTGTGAGGTTGTTAGATCCTAGAATCTTGCATACTTGTTTAAATGTTGTTTATCTTTGTTAATTTTATTATAGTTTAAATTAACTTAATTAATCATTAGTTTAAGTTTCAAATTCGACTTAGTTAACTTTTCAGTTCTGCTGATTCAATTTCTAGTTTTCCTGTTTTTGATTTAATTGTTTATTTTCCTGTGTCTGTGTTACTTAGTTTTATGTTTAATGCTTTTAGAGTTTTAAGGTTATATTGCTTGTCTTCATTAGTATATTTTGTTAATTTTAGTTTCCATGTTTAAGTGCTTTTCATCCGCTTATTTTTGATTCTCTGAAGTGTGTTTCTTTGTTTACGATTCAAGATTTTAGCTTCTCATTGATATGCTTCTCACGATCTGTTTGAAGTTTCTTGAATTGATTTTGATTTTCTTGATGTAGAAGTTTAGATTCTGCCGATTTGCTTGTTTCGCTTATTTCTATTTCATTTCTGCGATTTATTATTTTGGATTCATTGAAATGCATTTGATTCTCATTGATTTTATCTTTGATTCTCAAGCACTTATTTTCGATTCTTGATTTTATTTTGATTATCTTGATTTGCTTTTTGTAGTTTATTAGTATGTTGTTTTACATGTTTTAGCTTGTTTTCAGTATGCTTAAGTTGTTTTCAGTTTAATTCCTTACCTTTTCTGTCCAAATCACCCGATCACAAACCAGTGTTTTGAGTGCCATCACAGCCTCGTTGGGAAGAACGACCCAGGTTTGCAGTTTCTTCTGCAATACTTTGGAGCACACACTATACTACATTTGACTAGACGCCCCTCAAAAAGGCGGCCTGTCAACACTCTCCTTCGACTTTAGCAATAAAGAAATTTTTACAAATTTGAGTCCGGGGAGTGATTTGAAACAAGAAACGAGTCCACCATTATCAAAGATACAACCAATAAAGGATAACATGCAAGTACAAGGTTTTATCAAACAGAAAATATTTACTTTCTCCCCCTCAACACTTGATCAAGAAAATATTGAATTGTTTGAAAGAGCAAAGAGTTGACGGAAGATTTGTACTTGCAATGTTGAAAGAAATTTTGATAGAAGAATATTTTTGTATTTTATGAAATTTTATATTTTTCTATTTTGTTTTTGATAAAGTATTTATGAAAGAGGTTTTGGTTTTTGACTGGTTTTAAGATTGTGTTAAAAATTCATCCAGTTCCTCTGGAGTCAAAAACCTCATGCCAATCTGGTGGATCAAATCATTAAACCTAGCAGGAGCCAAGGCTTTGGTGAGAAGATCTGCCAGTTGGTGTTCAGTACCCACAAAATATAATTCAACAGTACCCTTTTCCACATGCTCCTTTATGAAATGATATCGAAGATCGATGTGCTTGGACTTAAAATGTTGAACTGAGTTACCTGATATCACAATTTCACTTCTGTTGTCACAGTACATCGGAATTCTGTCAAATATGTAACCATAATCTTTGAGTTGTGTTCTTATCCAGATGACTTGAGCACAACACGCAGACATGGCTACATATTCGGCTTTAGTCGATGACAGTGATGTGCAATCTTGTTTCTTCGACTGCCATGACACCAGTTATCACCAAGAAATTGTAGAGCACCTGAAGTACTTTTCCGAGAATCTAAGCAACTGCGTGATCGTCTCGAAAGAGCTATTAGTTCAAAACCGAGAATCCTTCGGATGCAGTTCAAATTAATGGTTCCCTTGATGTATCGGAGGATTCTTTTAGCCTCAGTGAGGTGTTTCTCAGTTGGTCGCGACTGATAACGGGAGCATAGATAAACAGCAAATACTATATCAGGTCTACTGGCTGTTAGATACATGAGAGACCCAATAATACTTTGGTATTTGGTAGGATCAACCAATTTCCCATGCAAATCAGCGTCTAGTTTGTTGGTGTGTGCCATAGGAGTGGCATATGTATCACATGTTTGCATTCCATGTTTGTTAATAATTTCAAGAGCATATTTGGATTGATTTAGGAAAATACCACGGGGTAATTGATGAACTTGCAGTCCTAGAAAGAATGTAAGTTCACCCATCATGGACATTTCAAAACTTTTTTTTATAAGTTTTGAAAATTTGTTTGAGTACTTTTTATGTGTTGACCCAAAAATGATGTCATCCACATAGATTTGAACGATTAAAATGTGAGCCCCGTGATATTGTATGAAAAGTGTTGGGTCGGCCGATCCTTTAGTGAAATTATTGGCAATGAGAAAGGATGATAACTTATCGTACCACGCCCGTGGGGCTTGTTTGAGACCGTAGAGAGCCTTGTTCAGTTTGTAGATGTGATTCGGGAACTCTGGATCAACAAATCCTTTCGGCTGGCTACCATATATTGTTTCCTTAAGTTTACCATTCAGAAAAGCAGTTTTGACATCCATCTGATAGACAGTGATGTTTTTGTGAGCCGCAAATGCTAGAAACATCCGTACAGCCTAAAGACGAGCAGCCGGAGCGAATGATTCTTCAAATTCAATACCCTCTTCTTGTCGATAACCCTTAGCCACCAGACGTGACTTATTTCTGATTACGGTACCTTCAGCATCCAACTTGTTTTTCCAAATCCATTTAAGACCAATGACATAGACCCATGTTGGTCTTTCAACCAATTCCCATACTTCAAGACGTTTAAAATGATTGAGTTCTTCCTGCATGGATTCAATCCAGTTGTCTTTGGTCATTGCGTCTTTAATGTTTTTAGGTTCAGTTTGGCAGACAGTGAGTGCATAAATGCAATGTTCACCGTCTGTGTGAAGGCGTTGTCTAGTTACGACTGGATGATTCGGGTTTCCAATAATGTTCACAAGAGGATGGTCTTTAGTCCAACGATGTGTGGAGTGTTGATGTTGATATACATTATGCAGATTGGGAGGATTCAAATGACTTGTAGATGATTCTGTAACATCAGAAGTGGCAGTTTCATTAGAGAAAGGGTTGAAGAACGCATTTGGATCATAATCTACGGGTGTGGGTACTTCTTGGTTCAGAAGATCATCAGTTGGTTCAGCGTCATTGGATGCGGTTTGTTCGACTGTTGTTGTTGAGTTAATTAGAGGTGCTTCTTGCTTCAACAGTTGTTGTCGTTGCAGGTGTATCAGGGATTGGATTAGTATCAGGTTGAGAAGCGGAAACAATTGATACATCTGAAGCACGTTGATCAATATCATCACTAAACAGAGGAGCAAATAGCTTTTCCATTTGTTGACGAGTAAGCTGTAAGCTTGGTTCAGCTGATGATGGGGTTTAGGGGAAGTTTAGACGGTTATGTCCGGGTTCCAAGCTGTTATGCTCAGAAGCCATTTCTGTAAGCTCATCGAAGTTAGCATGAATCGTTTCCATAATCTGCCTTGTACGACGATTCCACATCCGGTATCCTTTGGAGTTTTCACAGTATCCGACAAATACACCAATGTCAGCTTTAGCCTTGAGCTTTCCAAAATCATCACGATCATTGTTTGGGTAACATAGGGCACCGAATACATGAAAGTGTTTGAGGTTTGGTTTACGATTGTGGATAAGCTCATAAGGAGTTTTGTTGTGACGTTTGGTAATCATTGAACGGTTTTGAGTATAGCATGCAGTTGACACGGCTTCTGCCCATAGGTAATCTGGAAGTTTAGCATTAGTTAACATTGTTCTTGCAGCTTCCACTAACGTACGGTTTCGTCTTTCAACAACTCCGTTTCAGTTCCTTTATCTGTTCGAACTTGTCTGACCGTGTTTCGGAGCTGAACTTGAATTTTGGTGAGAATGGTGATGATCATTTGTGGAGCTTGATCCTTACTTCGAAGAAAGTAAACCCAAGTCCATCTTGAGTAGTCATCAACAATTACTAGAATGTAGCGTTTGCCATTGATCATCTGCACATGCATCGGGCCACATAAATCCATGTGAAGAAGATGAAGCACATGCTGAGAGCTGTGTTCCACCTTTGAGGAAAAATGAGAACGAGTGTTTTTCCTTGTTCACAAGCTGAGCATAGATGATCTTTAGAATACCGAAACCTTAGGAGACCTTCAACTAGCTTATATCGTGCAAGATTGGTTATGGTTTGAAAGTTCAAGTGTGAAAGACGACTGTGCCATAGCCAGGATTTTGTAGATGTTGCCTTAGAAAGTAGACAAATGGGAGATGAAGCAATCATGTCTTACATAGAGATTGTGTAGAGACATGTGCGTTGTCCAGACATAAGATCGTTTCCTTGTAAATCACGAATGGAGCAAGTTTTCTCCCTAAAAGTAACTTCCAAATCTCCATCACAAAATTGGCCGACTGAAAAGAGATTGTGACCGAGACCTTCCACATAATAAACTCTGCTAATTTCGATGTTCCCATTGATGTAATCTCCGAAGCCCATGATAGCCGCGAAGTGATCATTCTCGAATCTGACAGTGCCTATGAACTTTGAAATAGAGTTTGATAACAGTTTAAGATTACCTGTCATGTGTCGGGAACATCCGCTATCAACAACCCAGAGGATGATCTGTATCACATGCATTACACACAGACGACACATGTGGAATAGAAGTAGATATGGAAAGAGTTAGAGGGTTCCGATACAGTTACAGTTGAAACACACATGTCTATAATTTTAGGAATATTTTGTAACCATTTCTGCCATCTCCAACTAGTCTTAGCTTTGATCTTAGTGAATGCACTAGGTGATAAGTTCTTCCTAGGAGGTGCAGGGGGTGCTATGGGTACATCAATGATCGTAGCAAGAACACTAGAGGGCGGTGTGCCTAGCACAGACTTAGAAGCATTAGTGGGCCTAGTGGTATTCCTTTTTCTATTGTTCCGCTTACGAGATAAGATAGCATTAGCAACACATTTATCATGAAAACCAGAAAGCATGCTTTTATGACAACCAACACAAGAAGCTTCAAACAAAACATTCAAAGTACTTAAAGATTCAGCATTTGTTACATCACTTTTTCCATTACATTTGTCAGACGCAATATCTAAAGTGGGAGTAACATGAGTTTTATTCAAAGTCCAAAGGTGTTCTTCTACTTCAGAGGTCTTTATTGTTCTTTTCTTACGTCGCAACTTCCTATTCTTCCTTGTTTTGCTCTTAAGCTATGAAGTGTAAACGTTGGGAAAAGAAGTGACTATTCCTGTTTCAGTGGAAGGAAGCACGTTAGTATCTTGTGATTTGTCATTAGGCATTCTAGTGTCAATTTTGAATTTTCCTGGTTCAATTACTTTAGTGTTACTAGTCTTATCAAGTTCATACTTTCCTAACTTTTCCTTCAACTCAACAATAGTGTGCAACAAATCTTGATTTTCAGAGCGAACATTTCCACATTGATTAATTACTTGTCTAGTGTATGCAAGATGATCATCAAGATCTTTTGATGCCTTATCACGAGTCGTTTTGAGCAAATCAAATATGACACCATATTCAGTTTTGACTTTGGCAATTTCTTGTTCATATTTTGAAAGTTGACATTTTAAAGACACGTTTTCATCATCCAGTTGCTTAGTTTTTGGATCAAAAGTTTTGTCACGCAACTGGTTGATTTTGTTTTGCAAAGCAAGTTCTCGATTTTGACAATCTTTTTGACACCATTGAAGACGACGTTTTGCATTCGAAAGCTCATTTAACAAGCGCTCATTCTCAATTTTCAAAGACTCAATCTGAGGCACATTATTGATATTCTTAACATTTTCAACAGAATCAACCGCAATATAATCAAATGCATATGCAACAGAATGAAGCAACACGACATTTATGGTATCAGCACAGATAACATCTTCGAAGAGTCGATCAACATCTTTTCTTAACATTTTCTTTTTACGTTTAGTATTTGAAATAGATGTTTCTGTTTTCTCAAAAACTGTTTTCATTAGTCCAAGTTCCTTATGAAAATCCCTTTCCCAATATAGTGCGCACATTTTCAAATTTCGAACATGGGGTAAAATTCTTTTCTGAAAAATATCTCTTTGATTTCGCGCATGAGGCGATTGAAAATGTTCAACTTTTATTTCAGAATGAAATTCAATTTCGCGTTCCAAAAGTTTGATGTCCGATATGAAAGTATCAAAATATTTAAGGATTTGACAACTTTCGGGTATTGTTTTAACTTCACTGAGTGAAGGTAAAGGACCATTAATTTGTGCACCATTGTGTTGGGGACCAACATTAGAAGACTCAGAGATTGGTGTGATAACCAAAGCTGTGTTAGAATTATCCTGTTGTGGGACAAAAGTTATGGCTTTTGAATAGTTAAATGGTTTGTGATAAACAACATTTTCCATTTTTGACTGACTCTCGTCTTTTGCATCTAATTCCTCCATACGATTATATTCAACAACACTCATAATGGAATCATCAATTCTATGTTCTGCACTGTAGACTTGAGGATTTGGTTTGAATGCTCTATGTGAAAACTTTGGTTTGTAATCAGCAAGATTTGGCCCATATCCATTTGGATTTGGCTTAAAAGTGAACTTTTGAATTGTCGTAATTGACTCACCATGTTTGTAAACAACATTTCAAAACTCTTTGATTTTGTTTTGTAAGTCGACAATTTCTTCAAGATAGTCATCTATTTGTTTCCTCGAATGCTTTTTGTACTCACAAAACTGTTTTTGACAAGTTGACAACTCAGACTTGGCTTTTTGATTTTCCGAAGTGAGAGCGTTAAGTTGTTGTTTATGATCAAATTTCAATTGTTCTATTTGAGACAAAAAAGCATTTTTGGATGCAACTAGATCACAGATCTGTTTTTCCAAAGATTTTTCATTTTGGTAAGATTTAGCAAATGCGACTTCAAAACCTTTTTCACGTTTTTCTTGAGTTTGAAAAATGTTTAATTGGAACTTATAGCATTCATTATCCTTTGTCAACAGTGCAATTTTGTCTTGTAATTTCTTATTGATGTCATTGCACTTTTCTAGTCGAGATTGGTTGGTCTCAAACAATTTGGTCATGAGATCAATATCTAGATTAGGCAAAAGTTTATCTTGTTCAACTTGAATCTCAACATGATCATTCTTTAGATCCTCAAGTATAACCACAGAGTCAACTTGATTATCAATATTAACCATAAGGTGATCTTGATCGTCAAATATAACTACGTGATCCATTTGATGATCATCGGAATGAGATGTCGAGGAATCAGGTTGAACAGGTTGGACCTCGTCGGATGCAGATGTTGATGGAGATAACAGATCATGAATTAGAATGTTTGGATCCGGTACCTGAGACAAGCCGTTAGTGTCACACACTGGGCCTGTGTCACTCATGTGGAGTTCTTGCATATTAGCCATCAACATCATTGCTGCATTGGCTTGCAAGTCTTCCATGTCATCATCAGAATCAGCATTGGCCATGAAGCTCTGTTCTTTGTTGGTCAATGTTCCACTAGCTTCATCTTTGAGAGCCAAGAGCAAAGCCTCTATGTGATAAGCGCTGCCTCTTGTCCTCGGCTTTGGGCATGCATTAGCCAGATGACCCTTCTCATTGCAGTTATAGCATCGGAGACCATTAACCCAGTCTGAGCATTTCCCTGATCAACCAATTGAATCCTTTGTTGTTGTGGAGCACCCATGTTATTCCTTCCATTAGTATTAAACCCTTGATTACTATTCATCTGATGACCAGTTCCACGATTCTGAACTTCAACTCTTCCATTGTTAACAACAGCTTGATTCCTTGTATTTGATGAGGTGCGAATGCGGTTGTTGGATTTGTTAGTAAACCGTCCAAAGGTTCTTGCAATCATAACAAATCCTTGATTCAATGCATCAAAGGCTTCATCATCCTCATTTGATTCACTGTAGAGTGCTTGATCATCGTTGTTGTTGTATGGAACCAATTGAGTTTCTTGGGATTGTTGTTGTGATGGATCATATGGTGTAATCTGAGCAGATGGTTTTGGAGGGTTTGTGAAGACAGTTTGCAAGGTTGGGAATTGAGGATAACATGCTTGAGCCCATAAAGCAAGAGTTTGATTATCCGGGAGTGAAGGCGAAGAAGGGACCCCACGGATGATTCGTTCTTTGTCAACTTCCTTTTGGTGGTGCTTCAAATAATCATACAACAATCCGTATGTAGCTTGATGAAGATTCTTCGCTTGACGGATGAATGTAACATACTTCTCCCAATCAGGACCAAGACAACTTAGGAACTTTGTGTTGATTGCAATCCTTGGCATAATGATATTATGTTTATCCAAGTCATTGATGATGTCTGAAAACCGATGATGATATGACTCTAATGTCTCCCCTGGTTCAATCATGAAGTGTTCATATGCTAAGTACATTTTTGACTCCGTGTCCTCTTGATTGAGTGTAGTGCCTTCCATTAGGAGATGAATGTGCTCCCACATTGCTTTAGCAGTATTCTGAGCATCAACACTACGAAGTATCGGATTGGGTAATCCCAAAAGGATATATTGCATTGCAAGTTCATCAGCTTCTAAGTGAAGAAGTTGGTCAGTAGTAAGTTGATCAAGACCGACAACGTTGGTAACATCATCTCTTGGTGGATTAGCATTTGGATCTCCAGGTACAGTGAGAGTAGGCATCTGAAAAGGACCTTCAAGAATGACCTTCTTCAAAAACTTTCCATGTGGCTTCTTTAGATCACAAAACCTAAAGAACCTTATCACCCATTGATCATAGTTTTTGAGAGTGAGCATTGGAGGTCTGTCAAGGGATCCAGCTTCATGAATGGATTGTTGGCTACTTAGACCTTCACACATCTTTACAAACCAAGTAGGTTCCTTTGGAGTTGAAACATTCATAGAATACTTAGCCGGATACGGTTGTTGGAAGTAGTTACTATGTTGTACTTGTTGACGAGGGTTTTGTGGTTGGAGAGGTTGTGCTCCTTGTTGAAAGTACGTTTGAGGTTCTTGTTGAAATTGTTGCAATTGTTGTTGAGGTGGAGGATGTTGTTGATAGAATTGTTGTTGTTGCTGAGAATACTCATGAGGAAAGTAGTTAGAGTATGGTGGTTGAGACATCTTGAAACTTGTGTTGATGATGGATCTTTGTAGTCGAATGAAACGTTGTTGATGAAGTAACCTTAAGCGTAGAACCTGCTTATGCGTAAAACCCAACTTAAGCGTAAAAGATAACTTACGCGTTGTTGATCCCAATTGAGCAAACGATCTAATATAGAAACTGACTTAAACAAAGACTTATTAAGTATCACGCGGAATTTAATACTTAATCTTAAGAAGAAGAACAATGAACATTCAACACCTCAATATTATTATTAATACGAATACTTTAATCAGTATTAGGGTTTTACAACCTTGAAGTGTATCGACCTTAGATATAAAACATGCGTATATCTAATCTAACTTAGGACCTCTTTTTATAGGCTAAGGAGTCCTTTACATAATACAATACGTAACCTACAAGATAAATATCTTTTCCATATTTATCTAATACAAAATAACAAACCGACTATACAAGACTAGTAGTGGTTACATTACAATATTCGTGGTTACACAATACTACTAGCCGCGGTTTGTCTTCAGCAGTGGATCCATTCTTCTGTCCGTGGTTACATCAACTTTGTCCGTGGTTCCAACACTTAGAATAATTCTTGATCCAAGGAACCAAAAACCCAACAATCCTCCCCTAAACTTGATACATTCAAATAGAATTCTCAAGTTTCCTTTAAGCTCAAAACATCTAAATTGGAGGATGTAGCCAAACACTTACTAGATTTAATAATTTTCTCATACCTCAGCAACAAATTGTAAGCTTGACCCTCATAGGGCATCAACATCTTTATACCACCAGGCTTCACCATCTAAGCAATAACTTCTGGATACTTATTCAGTTGAGGATAATCACCTTCTACAAGCATATGAATAACTTCTCCAGATACAGTTAAAACATGAACTCCACAAGTTTGATATAGAAACCATTCTGTAACTTGTCCATTGCAGAGTCCTTTCCATTCAGATTCATCATGAGTAGGTTCAAACAGAATCTTCAAGTGATGATAAACCATTCTCTCATGATAATCATCCGTTGCACATCACCAAATTTATTTCTATAAAGCTCCCAAAGATTGAAAAATCATCTCTATCAAAATCTTCAAGCATTTGTGAAAATTTATTATACTCTTAAACTTCATTATTGAGTCTTTGAATTTTCCAACATCCTTCACTTCCTTTAAGTTCATACTCATAAAAGATAATTTGATGACCATCTTCAATCTCTTTCGATCTTTTAGAACCGGATGTCTCACGAATCTCGATTTTCTCTTTTGTCTACTTTGAATCCACTCTTCTTCCTTTTAGAATTCATTGGATGAAATTATCATTATTAATCCTCATACACATCAGATAAAGCTCATGAATTCTTTCAAATGAACATTTACTAAGATTATCAGGAATATGTATGCCTGAATTCTTAATAATCTTCATCAGTGCATTCCTCATCTCACGAATTATAGGAGGTTTCTTTGAATTTGCTTCTTTTCATTACTGATCCTCCTTGCCTATTCACCCAAGATTCTAGCTCTTTCCTCATCATCTAACAATGCTCATTCTTGAGTAGTATACTCATCCTTTATTTGATTAGAAGCTTGCAGATAATTTTGTGATTGATACCATGTATCTAACCATTTCTGAGAAGCCTCCTCCTCTTCTTGCTTTTCTTTCTCTGCATCTGCTTCCTCTTCAGCTTGTATGCCTCATGTATACTCTGCATCATAAGCAATATGTTCTTCTCTACTTTCAAATTTCAAAACAGGTGCTGCAATACCTTTACCCTTTCCAGTGTCTGGTTGAACCATCTTCTTCTTCAAAGGCTCACCAATAACAAGAATTTTACCTTTGGGTTTCTTTGCAGTAGATTTAAGAGATGAAACAGGTGCAATGATAGGTGTAGGGTTAGTTGAGGTTTTGCTTAGATTGATCAGTGTACTTACAGCTTCTTTCTCAACCTCTTTAGATTTAGGTGGTGACACAGAGATGGTTGTAACAGTTGTGGAAGTAGTTATGATAGCAGTGGGTATAATTACCATAACTGAAACTGCAGCAGTGGTTTCAAGAGTATTGGCCGTGGTTGCAGACACACTATCAGTGGTTGTGTCCTGCACTACCTCATCTTCTACCACAGTCTTCAAACTTTCAAGAACAGCTTCATTCCCATCTTTATCAGATACTACAAATTGTGCTGCTTGATCTCCACTATCCACATCCTCTTCCATATGCACATCTACAGCCTCCCCTGAATTCATGCCTTCACTCCTCCCCTGTTTTGATACATCCTTCACATTTAGAGCTGGAGAAGAGTTCACCTTCTTTTTCATCTTTCTCATAGCCCTCAAAACAGCAACCCCAGGTCTTCTTACTTTTTCCAAAACCAACATCCTATGCTTTAGCCTTCTAATTTCTTTACCCTGACACACAGCCAACTCTTGAAGACTTGAGATTGTATCATCCATTTTAGCACATTTAGCCGTCAATTCATTAAAGCGTTCAAGAATATCCTCCCAGCCGACTGTGTTAAGCGGTCCGAGAGGTGGTTCATTGGAAAAGTCACCATGTACAAGCTAAGGATCCGTCAATTCAGTGTCAGGTTCCAAACTATCCTCATCACTTCGAGCTATGTTAACTGCTCCGAGAGGTGAATCCTTGGATAAAGAAAACATAGCACCAAACCTTGCCTGATCATCTATGCACCCTATATGAGCCAGTTGGCTAGAGATTCCTCCACCTGTGTTAATTTCCAAGGAACTCTCCACATTAGGAGTTGCCAAAGGTTGGGTCTTAATGATGTTTCCTTATCCCGACCGGATCGATGGTAGAAGCCCTTCCAATCATGTCACCTCCACACCGTGTGTGACCTCATGAACAACACCACTAACACCGACTGAGGTAGCTTGGTGCCCTTCTTTCTCCTAGTCCATACAATTGGTTTAACAGTGGTTTGGGTTTGACTAGAAGTGGGTTGAGTTTCACTAACAGTGGGAATAAGTGCACTATCAGTGGATTTAGGTGTACTATCAGTGGGTTCAGATACTAGGGGTTGTTCCTCAAAACCTTCATCAAACTCATGAATAACAGGCAAATTAATCATATGGGGGAACAAAGGAACTTCCCTTATTTGAACATTTGGCTTCTGATTCCTCATATATGCAAAGACCTTAGGAAGCATATAATGCACTTCATACTCCCTAGTATGCTCAACAGGTTCCTTTATTTGACTTGCCACAATTAGTTTAACAAACCTAGGATATAAATAATATTTACCCTTCTTCCTAATGTTCTGCACAAACCCCTCATAAATCATCCTAGACCAATTAAACTTCCTCCCCTCAGAAAAACATATAATAGCTGTAGCAATCTTAGAGGGAAAGTCATCAAAACCAGTGGTCTTATTACTCATACACATCAACAAGGTGTGTATCAAAAATTTCCATTGGGGTGAAAACATGCTCTTAAAGAATTTTACCTTTTCACCTCTATGTATAGCATAACCTCTCTAAACCAGCAAAAATCTCAGCATCTGACAGATTAACAACACCATCAGCATCATCAAACTTCAAAACCCCTCTAATTATCTCCTCATTAACCAAAATTGCATTCTCATCCACAACAGAACTAAACACTTCTACTCCATCGACCTCCTCAAGCTTAGCATTCCCCCAGAACTGATGTATGTAGGCTTTAAGAATGGTTGGTGTGACAGTTAAGGCAAAGTGAATAGGTGATCGGTGCTGAACCAGTCAAGTTTTATCACTCAAGCCTGCCACTTGTGAATGGCCGACCGTAACAAACTTAAAACAGTTCAAGCACAAATGCAATTTAGATCAGGAGAATACAGTGGATTCCCGGGTCGTTAAGTCCCACGGAGGATGACTGGTGTTTAACACAATCAGATGTCGAATAATCACTAAGGATAGTGATCGGTAAGGATTTTGAGTTAATTTACAAACTACAAAGGCTTAAATGCAAATTAAAAGAAATTAAAAAGATAAACTATGTTAAATAAACGCTATCACTAATTTTAAACTGATGTTTTTGATTTTTCTGTTTTTATAAACTTAATTTAAAAACTACGTGACGTACAAATAAAAACGTGAACCTTACACAATATTAATCCTAAAAATATGAAAATGATATTTTTACAAACCTAATGGTATAAGAAAATTTTAAGAAAAAGAAAATTATTTTTAAAACTATTTAATTAATTATTATTAATTAAAAACTATTTTAACTATTAAATAATAACCTAAATTACAAGAAAATAGGAAATAAACCTAGAAAAATAAAATTAAGACTTGGAAAAATCTAAAATAACAAAAGAGAATTTTCAAAACTATTTTGTATTTTTTCGATTATTTTCTATTTTTATGAATTTTAAACTATTAAAAAACTAATTAAATTACTAAAATTGCAAAATAAACTATGAAAAATCTGGAAAATTACTTTTTTTTACTTTTTATATTTATCTAAACTTAATAAAAATGAAAAATTATTTTTTTGAACTTTTTCTTAATTAATTGTATTAAAAGCTATTTAAATAATCCTAAAAACTGTTTTTAATTAAGAAAAATAGCAAACAATGTTGGAAAATTATGAAAATTTCAGGAAAACTCTAAAATGATATTATGAATCTAGGAAAAATAGAAAATCATGGTGTTGTGTGGAGAAATAAGAAACTGCTATGCAAGTGCTTATGTAATAAGCACTTGAATAAGCCAAAGTGTACCAAAAGGGTACCAAACCAACACAGAAGCTATATTATGTTAAAATGACCCAAATGCAACTTATTTCAACTACCTTTAACCTCTGATAAGCTAACTCAACAGATTTGGATGTTTTGAGTTTTATGCTAAAACAGTGGTGAGGATGCTACTTTGAGCTTAAGCACAAGTCTGAAAATAAGCTGGAAATGAAAACAAGAAGTTGGAAACTATACTAGACCTGGCTAAGTACTTTCAAACCAAAAAAGGAGACTGAGAAGCTCTTGTGGAGCTTTTGACAAGCTCAAGAATAGTCGAGAAAAACTCGATCAAAGGCGAGTTTGGGCAGGCACTTAAGCCCTTTTTGATGAGCTTATTTGAGGCTTAAGAAAAATTAATAAAAATCAATAAAAATACTAATAAGAAACTAGACTAAGAGAACTTATAAAACCCAAAGTTTGAATTGATTTGGCCCAGAGATGAATCTGTGAAAAATCCCTCTAGTTGGCCCAAAACTGGTTTTTTGCAAATTTATTTGACTTTTGACAGTTAAAGAACTTTGACCTTTGTGAACTTTGATCCAATTTGTTGGATTGATGTTGATGTATTAAGTTGAATTAAACCTAATGCAAGCTAGTTATATGTATTCTAAACACAAAACATATTCTTGATTTCACAAAATCTCATCAGATAAGAAGTTAGGACAGTTGAATGAAACTTTTGACTTTTGATGGTTTGCAGGCACACAAGTAAGACTGATATGAGTCAAATAGCACTAAACAAGCATGAACCAAGAAGTCTACCATCGAGCTAGCCTCTAAGTCGGTTTAAGTATCAATTCCAAACACACCTTATAACAAGCGATTTGCAATTTTAAAAAGACAAACTACTGATTTAGCTAAGACAAACACTTATACTGATTTATATTATCCTAATTACTACTGATTGGACAGGTTTAACTTACTTGGTGACCACAAATTCAAACATAAACACAGATTGCAAATTGACTAAGAAATAAAAATGAGACATAAACTTAAAAATGCCCAAGCTTATTTGTGCAGCTTATACCAACCCAAATACTACTATTATATTCCATTTCCAACTCATTTCCACTCTGCAACTCCCATTATCCAATTTCAAACTGCTTAAACCAAGATCTTCTTCACAGTTGACTTTTATTGACTTTCAATGGAACTTGATTGAAACTGATTTCCCAAGCTTACAAAAAGCTATTTTAAGCTTTAATAAGTTTGTTTGAGCTTAAATAAAGCTCATTGAAGCTTTGAACACAAGATTTTGACACTAAATGATGCAACAGTAATTATGAAAATATGAAACTGATGTAGAAACTTGAATTAGCACTTGAAAACAGTCTTAATACACTTGCACAACTTAATTTGATATTTTAGAACAAGGGACTACAATTTAAAGCTTAATTAAAGACATAGAGATAAAATACGAAATACATAAAAATAAAAACTAAAGACTAGTTTTTCTCTCTTGTTCCTCTTCCTCTTTTATGCTCTAGAATCCTTCCACGTGGCCTTCTGAGCAGATCCCACCTTTCAATTCGACCAATGGGTGAGTTTTGAGTGTTAGCTCATTTTGGCGGGAAAAGGCTGATTTGACTTGTAGCTCTGAAACTAGCACTAGGGGGTGGCATTTAATGCAGTGGTTTGTGATGATGAGGGAGGTGGTGGGCAGGATAAAAGGTGATGGGAGAGGTGGAGTGAGTTGCAGGCAACGGCATGGGGAAGAAGCAGGAGGTGGCGGGCAAGTGGAGGGGACTGTTTGTTTGACTTGGTTTGACCAGGGTTCAAAAAGGTTAATGACAGGGTCACAATGGTTAAGTGGCAGGGGGTCAAAACAATTTTGGCAAAGCAAGGTATTAGTTATGACAAGGACTAAAGCTGCCACAATCTGAAAGATGAGGGACCAAACTGCCAATTTCTCAAAGTTACCATAAGGACTGAATTTGACAAACTTTAATAGTGCAAGGACTAGATTTGACAATTTCAATTTCTCAAAGGACCATTTCTGCCAAATTTCAAAGTTCAGGGACCTAAGTTGTAATTTTGCAATTTTAAATCTCAAGGACCAATTTTAACAACTTAGGAATCCCTAGGGACTCAAAATGATATTTTTCTTTATTTAGATTTACGAGGACCTGTTTTTGACAACTTTTGAAACTTGGGGACTAAAGCGCCAATTATGCAAACTTGATATCGTTTTCACGATTTTGATATTTTGCATTTAAAACACATAAAACACTTATTTGTGATATTTTTATCATTTTGATGCATTTCTGAGTGTTTTCAGATGTTTTTGCAGTCTAATTTGTACAAAAATGATGAGTATTTACACACTCATCAATAGGACTGTGAATAAGGAAATCAATCATTTGATGAAAACCTTCGGATCTATTGTTTTTTATCAGGTTAGCAACAAGGTTATGTGTTTGGGAGTACTGGTTCGGCATTGTGATTGATGATGGAAATGATGTAGGATATGTGAATTAAGCAAAGTAAAGTGATTAGGGTTTATGTAGAGCGCCAAATTGAAGTGATTTGAAGATCAATTAAATGATCTATCCGTGATTTGGGGAGAAATACTGTGTTTTCACCAAAGTTATCAAACAGCCCCTGAAGTATCCAAAAAGCAGCAACATGCTAGCAGTGGTTTGACAGTCTCTATCCGTGGTTTGAAAAACACTAGCAGTGGATACATAATTTCACTCCAACCAGTTGACCAAGAGATACAGCAAGCAAATCTGTGTCAAAATTAGTGATATCTTACAAAAATATGAAGGATTACACAAACTTTTTTTTTAAATCACTAGCAGCTAAAAACATCACAAGCACCAATGTACACAATCCTTCATACCAAATGCCACATATCTTCCATCAAAATCTTCAAAATCCTCCAGGTTGCTCCCATCCCAAGTCATGTGCTCAGAGCAACCACTATCAAAAACTCCTTTATCTTTTAGCTCATCTTGTAGATTGCCCTGCACATGAGATTAAACAAATTAGTTCCTTTTGTGGACCCAAGCCAATACTGACTTGGGTATGCCCTATGCATCAACATAATCAAATTTCTTTAGGTCCATTGATGCATGCAGTTGACATGATGTAAGACCTTGGTCTTAGGCTTCCATTGCCAACTAGCCGAGGCCTTAACGGCATAAAATGGTTTCAACCATCGTGTCGATTATCACCTTTGGAATTTTAAAACTTCTTTTGTATTAGTGGTGATATTTTGCTTAGCGATGGTTTGATTTTGCTTAGCCGTGTTTACATTTTGCTTAGCGATGGTTGGAACCCATTTGGGTGCAGCAGTTGACTATTGATTTTGTATTCCCATTCCTCATTAACACCGCTCTAGGAATCATGTTTTGTTAGGATGAGGGTTTGTTTTCTTTGAAAAGTTTTGATGATTTACCTCCTCCAATGATTCCAAACTTGTGGTCTGCTTTTTATAACGGTTTCTCTGTAAGTGCTCAAAACTACCACATGTAAAACAAGCCTTTTAACACATTGAAACTCATCTCCTAACTGCATTGAAATTAGTCCATTGAAGTTTCTCGGTTTCCCCTAGGTATGTATCTTTTCATCTGTTCCCTAGGTACTTCCTTGTACTCTACCACTTTCTTAGCAATTTGAGCTCTAAATCTAGGTACAAGGTTGGATTGTTCAGAATCAACTTTCTTAACTTTCTCTATCTCTTCAGGCTTAGTTGATTCAGATCTATCTTCCTCAGAATCTGATTCACAATCTTCAATTGTGGGAGCATCAGATGACTTATCAGAACCTATCTTAGGTGAGTCACTCTTGTTAGTCTCACCTACAGGTTTATTGAAACTAAATTCACTGCTAAAAGAGAGCTATTTTGTAGGTGGTGCATGTTTCATAAGAGATGGTGGTGGCATATCATTGTAACCAAGACCATTACCATCCTTGAATAATTTTTGACCTATTGGCTTATTTACTAGATCAGAAGCATACTGTGTTTTAGCAACCCTAACCACATGTTTTTCTTTTTCTTTTAGGGCTTCTACTTTTACACTCTCTGCCTTTTCTAGTTTCTCTTTAAGCATCTTAATCTCTCTATCCTTAAGATCAATTTCATCACCTAGTATATTTATTTTATCAACATACTCAAACTCACATTTAATACAATAATTAAGCTTTTCTTCAACACTTTCTAGACCAACTCTATAACCTAAGTTATCTAGAGATGTCTTTCTACTTCTTTCCTTAAACTCTCGTTGATAGCTTTTTGAGATTCTAAGTTATCTTGACATGATTTAAAAGAACAAGTAGAAGTTTTAGAATCATTAGATACCTCGGAATCTAAACCAAGATGAAGCATAGGCCATAAGAGCAAAGTTATGCTCTTTTGAAGCTTCACTAGCAAGAAAAGCTACATTAGGACCTTCTTCAACTGATCACTCCACCATAGTCTCCAATACCATCTTGAGCAACCAATGTGAAGAAGAAGCGAGCTCTTCGGTGGTCTTGATGCCTTGATCCTCTTAGAGCTCGACATGCCCTAGCAAAGTGACCCTTCTTCTGCGCTTAAAGCACTCCATCTTGCTTTTATCAAATCCACTCTCCTTTGACCATCATACTTAACTTTGTCTTCCGGTCCTCCTCGAAACTTCCTTGCTTGGAGAGTCAACATTGCCATTTTCCATTGAAGATTAATCTCCTCAAGATCATCGTGATCAATTTGATCTAGATCTTGATTTAAAACAAGAACACTCGGTAGTTAAATCGACCGGAAAAGCACAAATTGCACCATCACCGACATTATCACTAACAAGTGGTATTGTTTGCAATAGCCGTAGTTATTCCATAGGCGGCGGTGGATACATCTTGTGAACTCTTGTGATTAGTGAAACAAAAGCAATGTTTTGATTAGAAGAAGATGCACCAGCAACATTATTTTCAGACTCATAAACCTTCAAGTTGTTGTATAGATTGTCGAGTCATCTTATCAAAGTCCTCCTTATTTCTCCACACAATTGTATGAACGACCCATTCGGAGATAAACTTCTAATGAACTTCAAATTTATATCTTCTTGAATAACATTGTAGTCCACCGACTTCAATTGGTCGATAAGTTTTGAAGCCCGTTATAAGTGCCATCAAGTTTCTCTCCACTAAGAGCGATGTAGTTTTCAAGGCGATGCTTGAGCATATTCTTCCTTGATTTCTTTGTTGCTTCATTACCAGCAAACCTTGTCTCAAGAGCATCCAGTAACTCTTTAGCAGACTAATATCTTTCAAAGTCCAAAGCTTACTCATTAGGTATTCCCATGGAGAGAATACTGTGAGCTTTGATCTCTATTTTCCTTTTAGCCTTGTCGACTTCACTAACAATAGCTATCTCTTTACCATCATCACCCTTCTTAGGAGAGTATCACCTTTTTCAACAACATCCCAGATGGCATAGTCAATCATACGAATGTATTGCCTCATTCGCATTCTCCAGATTTGATACTCATCATGCTTGAGCATGGGCACCTTTAATGCAGTTACCATGTGTGTTTCGTCATACATCTTAACTTTCTTGAATAGAACTTAATAAAACTTCTTCTTGGTTACAGTTTCTAGATCACTTGCTCTGATACCACTTGTTGATCCCAGTTGAGCAAACGATCTAATATAGAAACTGACTTAAACAAAGACTTATTAAGTATCATGCGGAATTTAATACGTAATCTTAAGAAGAAGAACAATGAACATTCAACACCTCAATATTATTATTAATATGAATACTCTAACCAGTATTAGGGTTTTACAACCTTGAAGTGTATCGACCTTAGATATAAAACATACGTATATCTAATCTAACCTAGGACCTCTTTTTATAGGCTAAGGAGTCCTTTACATAATACAATACGTAACCTACAAGATAAATATCTTTTCCATATTTATCTAATACAAAATAACAAACCGACTATACAAGACTAGCAGTGGTTACATTACAATATCCGTGGTTACACAATACTACTAGCCGCAGTTTGTCTTCAGCAGTGGATCCATTCTTCTGTATGTGGTTACATCAACTCTGTCCGTGGTTCCAACACTTAGAATAATTCTTGATTCAAGGAACCAAAAACCCAACACGCGTAATGAAAGCTTACGCGTAGACTTGAGGAAGACTTAGCTTAGGCGTAAACCAAAGGCTTAGCAGTATAATCCTTATGCGTAATATTTACTTAGGCGTAAGACAAGCTTAGGTGTAAGAAATGCTTAGGCAAAAGAGATGCTACGCGTAAGAGTTTAGCTTAGGCGTAAAACTAGGGTTTTGCCAAAAAATCCTTTACACTTATACCAAAGTGTAAAATATATCCAAAGTCGAAGTTTTTTCGTGCTTATCCAAGCAAGAAAACACCGAGTAAACCAACAAAGATCAAGATCAAATAATGAATCGCTTCTGCCAGAGCTCGCCGCTATCGTGACCTTGAGCTTCTGAGTAAAACTAGGGTTTTATTACGAGTAGAAAGTACAAACTATCACCAAAACTGATTTTTATGCCCAAAAGTGTTTAGAAACCTGATTTTTATGATGAAATAGCTTCAATATCACAAAAATAACAAGAAAGTTTGAAACTTGATGATCCAAAACCAAATTCAACCTTACGCGTAGAAATAAGTACACGAATAAAACCAAGCTCAAAAACTATTCAACACACGTAAAGTTTCAAACTTGATGCTAAAAACTTAAACTTTAACACTAAATCAACCTTAAACCACAAAAATCTTGAGTTTTTAAGTGTAAAATTTAAAGCTTTTAGGAGTATGAAAGATTAGCTTATAAAACCCACGCGTATGAATAATAAACTTCAAAAACAAATATGTTTCACCCAACTAGATGGCGAATGATACCACTGTTAGGTCACCATATTGTAACACAAGCATCAATATGTAAGAAATAGATAGAGAAGTGATCGGATAAACACAATCAAACACACACGATATAAAGATGAACTATAGTTATGCGTAGGATATCAATGAGAGTGAAAACCAACCTTCAGTGAAGGTTTACATTATTTATAGGGAAGGACTAGGGCAACACTACAAATCCCTTCCTTCCTTATGGGCTTGGGCCAGGCTTATGGGCTTTCTACATAAGCCTTGCCATTAAAACTAACATAAAAGCCTAATTAAGCAACCAATTACATATTGATTACAAACACTTGAAATATAGTTTAGGAGTGATTCCAACAAGAATCATCACCATCACCCTTCAACTTTCTCAACAAATCACCTATGAATTCATCATGCTCAAGCAAGACCTCATTTTTGTTTGAAACAAAAGCCCTACTAGTACTTGTAGAACCAGAACCAGCAATGTCTGGAATTGGTGTTGGTCTTCTCTTACTTCTTTTTGCATTCCTAGTTCTAAGATCTATGAGCTCTTCTTCACAAGCACTTAGATAATCAATGGACTTCTGAGAGTAATCACTGTCATCACTATCACTATCACTATCTCTATCAGTATCTCTATCTTTATCACTAGCCATGTCACTTTCAACCACCATTATGCCTTTACCCTTATTAACCACACCCTTTTCTTCAGCCTCCTTCTCAGCCCAACTCTCCATTTCTTCTAGTGTAAACACATTGCAATACCTCTTAACAGGTGTTGCTCTTTTCTTAGAGGTCCCATCACTAGTTGCACTAAGGTCGGGGTCTGCTAAATACTGTTACAAATCAATGACACAGAGGTCCAAGTATACCTCTATTCCACCATGCAACTTTGAGAGGTCATACATGTGAATCAGGTCATAGTCATTACCTACTTTCACTAAACCCTTCTCTAGATCATGTTTTGGGATTCTATAGTATACAGCAAATAAGTGGGCGCAATTTGTTCGCTCAATGACCATGCTCTTAAATTCTTCAAATTTAAGCCTTGCAACATACATGTTACCCATCACACCACTGTCATACCTTAGTGGTTCGTGCAGGAATATACCATCAAACCAAACATCCAACTCAACACCATCGGGTCTAGGAATAGTCATTCTGAAAGAAACAAAATACAAAATTAGGGTTAGATTAAAACAGTAATTGGGTTAAATTAACAATTTCTAAATTGCAATTAACAAAACACATACCTTAATACTTTAATTGCATTAAAATTTGGGTTATAAGAAAGCTATCAATCGTCAGGAATTAGGGTTTAGTCATGATTCTGAAAAAGAGTGTGTGTGATTTGGGGATAAGTGTGTGTAAAGTGTGTTTTTTGGCGGGTAAAAAAGTGCGCTTAGAGTGGTCAACGTTGACTAGGCCACGTGAGAATGGAATAAAAAAAAAGATAACGGTGTACTTGGCCACCTCAGCAAAAACAAACAGAAATCTTAATCGTTACACAGGTTAGTATGATTGGTAAAAAGATTGCATTGCTTAGGAGGATTAATAGATAGATACACAACTTAGCAAAAAGTGTCAACTTTGATACATTTAGAAAGAATTATCCCTTTCCATAACTACATCACCATGAAAAGACAAAGAATAGGCATCATCAGTTGGCACTCCACCAAAGTTCGAAACCTACTTTGTGTCTGCATCTCTTGAAATGAAATGGACAAAGCAACACATTCAAGATTAGTTGCCACTCAAGGCACCCTAATATGAATGATTGGTTATCCATCCACCCTTTCAATAGCCACAAGGTACAAGGCCCTCGGATACACCAATCAAGGAGATAAAGCTGTTGTAAAACTATTGTAAAATTGCCTTATCTCTTTGACTCAAACACCCTTTAGGGAACTGTTGCATTAATCGCATTCTATTCCTTTCATAATTCAACACCACATTCCATCTCGAAGTTATCCTCAACACTTGGACTGTCTTTTCACATTAAAACACATCAATTGTAGTTTGATCTCGTCTTCAATTATATTCAATAGGCTCGACATTTCAATTTACGCACGGTGAATAACCTTGAATTCCTTTCCTTCCATATGTGATAGACACTAGTAGCGATCCAATTCTTTTGAGTACACTTCCAATTGAGCTATTGCAAGGCTCATTTGCATATTGTTCAATCAAGATATCCCATGAGTTTGACATCCACCCAATATCTGTCACACCCCCAAAATATCGCAGCGGAACGATAGTGTCATTGGGGTATAACGTCATAGCACAAAGTATGGATACAGAAAACGACCTCTATAATGAGACGTTTTGAAAAGTTTACCATTTGATAAATAAGTTAAAGTTTACAAGCAAGAAATCCCAAAGTTTGATAATACACCAAGAGTTTACAAAACATGTCGAATGGTAATTGTTAAAAGCGCAAGACTCCAATGTATGCCATGCGACCCAAAAGCTCCATGAAATGCTATCACCTTAAGACCTGAGATAAACATGCTAAAAAATGTCAACACAAAGGTTGGTGAGTTCATAAGTTTGTAACAAAATGAGTTGAAATACTTTGAGAAATGTTCACACAAAGAAAGGCATTGTAAATCCACTCGGCCCAAGTTCCGCCCATATAAAACTTGCAACCTGTGTGTTCACAACCCATTGCCAAAATATAGTATGTCCATCATGTATGCATGTATCATAGTAGTTAAAAGTATAAATGTCACCACAAGAGTCTTCCAACAACTCGTGTTGGGATGTTTGTAAATTAATAGCCTTCCAACAACTTAATTTGGAGCCACTAATTCTTGTATGTTTGTAAATTAATAGCCTTCCAACAACTTAATTTGGAGCCACTAATTCTTGTATGATTGTAAATTAATAGCCTTCCAACAACTTAATTTGGAGCCACTAATTCTTGTATGTTTGTTCCAAGTATGCATATGAAATCAAGTATAACCCAATCAAGTATAAAGCATAATCAAGTCTAAAGTATAGGTAATGTTGTTTGGCAAAAGAGTTTAAATGTTTGGATAAATAAGCATATATCTCGCTTCAAATAGTTTATAGGAATTTAAATGAGTAAAAGCGGGTATGAACTCACCGGTGTGATTGATATGCTAACAAAATGAAGTGCACGAAAGTAAGGCTCGGAAACTACCGCGACCTAAAATGAATGTCATGACTTGAGTTATGATGTAATGTTATGCATGCATTTCGTATGTTATTTATACCATTTGCGAGTTTTGAAAATAATACTTATCGTCGAAAAATACTCTTTTGACGTCTTGACTCATCTTAAATTACCTTACAAGTATTTACGTCAGAATGTCATCCTACAATAGTTTCGTAATGATTTATAGTGAAATTATCACTTTTCGTCGTAAAACAATGTCGTCGGAAATTTCATGGAAGTGACAAAAATGGCTTTGAAAGACTAGTCGTAAAATGGTGTACGTCGATCGTTAGGAAACGAACTCGACGGTTTTGGAAAGTTTGTATCAAAATCTAAAAGTTTCAGTTCATGAGTTTTCGTCATAGAGGTCTCGATCATAAAGATAATAAGGGTTAAAGATGGTGATTTTGTCTAATTGTTGTGTAAAAAGTGAGTTTCGGCCAAGTTTAAGCATCCGTAATTAATTTATCACAACTCCGCTATACAAACGGTTAGTCATTTTAGAAAATATGCTTGGTGATCTTGACTTTATTAGAAGACATTTCGTTACAAAAAGTTCCACATCATAGTTAAAAACTGCCTTCAACATGGTCGTTTTAGTTACCGTAATACTTATCTCGTAAAAATAATATAGTTTTCTAAAAATAATAGTTACGGCAATTTTATGAAAACGTGCATATCTTAGTCGTTTCAAATCCGTTTTCTACGTATAATCGTCCTTAGCTTCGTATCAAAGTGTACTAATATATTTTGATAAGTCGAAATAATTTGTAAAGCTTAGGACTCGTTTTGACTCGAATAAAACAAAAACATGTTGTCGAAATTTCGAAAAAATATATATCGTCGTCAAACTTGAAAAATTCATAACTTCTTCGTTATAACTCCGCTTTAACATTCAAGCTGCCACGGATTCGCTTTTAAAGTATATTTTCTAAATATCAAGGCCAAAAATTCGTGCCTCACTGTCGGATTTTCCGAAAATCAAAATAAGGATGAACACTTTTATATACTTATCGAAAATAGTTTTTCTCGTACTAAACCTATTCCAATCCCTTCAAATCAACTACAAAGCTAATCTAATCCTACCATACACCTTCTTAGGGTGTCATGGGTTCCTAAACATCATCAAGACTAATATATACCAAGGGAATAATTATAGGATGACCTTATATATATATAACACTAAAAATCATGTAAAAATGGTATAAACAACACAAGTCATGCATGTTTGCTCCAAATATGAAGAAATACTTATGAAATGATAAGGAAAAATGAAAAATGTAAATGATATGCTTACAAGTAAACTTGATGAGGTGCAAAGAACAAAGGTTAGCCTAAACACCCTAGGTTTTTATTTCAAAACCTTAATTAAGAGTGTGATCTAGATTGTATACTTGAGCTAGCAAAATTTTGTGATTTCTTGTACACCCTTCTATGGCCGGTTTTTGAGATGAAACAAGGAGAGAAGAAAACACTTTTTACTTGACTAGAAAGATGAAGTGAATGAATGATGAAAGTGAATGAAGTCTTTGGAGTATAAGCATGTATAATCAAGAGAAAATTTTACCAACATTAATTGCCAACCCCCTTGGTCGGCCAGTGGGGAGGCATTACAATTTATATATTTTTTTTCTTTTACTTGTATATATGTAATGTATAATTTGTAAGAAAAGTGTAAGTAAATATAAATTCAAGTTAAGGTAAATGGTAGTTTTAGGTACAAGTAAATTTTAATAGATCAAAGTAGGGTATAATGAAATCATAAAAATTGTAAAAATACATTCCTTGTAAAATTTGAGTGCTATAATAATTAGCGTGTAGTTTTTAAGAAAAACGTCGTAATAATATAACTTTAACGATTTATATACAAAATAAATTTAGAACACTAGGTAAACTCAAGATATAGTTTTTATAAACTAAATGTAAGTATAAAAATATATCGGGATCATTTTTGGAAGTATCGGATTAAATGTTCAAAATAATAAATTACGCGATAGCGTTTATTTAATAAGAAAATAACGTGTAATTGTAAAATGCAAAACCATGCACAAACCGTTATGACATGATAAATGTGGAATATGAGAAATGACCGGAAATTGAGAATTGTGACATTCTTCCCCTGATAGAAGAATCGCGTCCTCGCGATTCAATCGCTGATACTTAGAGTTCTACCCTTAGGTTTAGAGAAATCAAAATGTATGGTCAGAGTGTTTATGTCAAAGCTTACGCGTCTAGGTTTCTTATCTAATGAGACTCACTGAATCGAATAATACGGTGGATCACCTAATGGTCTAGGAAAAAGCGTGCCGATTCGCATTGCGGGCTTCCTCGGTCCCTATATAGAATGCTCGACCTCGGGTGGACTGATATTGAGTATGAGTTATTTCCTTCAATTGCCACATCTAGAGGAGCTTGCATCGGTGGCTTATTCAACCGAGGACAATTATTCCTAAGTGATTCGGTCGTTACATTCAAAGCAAGTCCTTTGATTATTCCCCATGTTGCCACTGTGTTTTACTTCGCTCCTTAAAATGGCCGATCGATTGCAATTTGTACACAAGCGGCGTGGCTTGGTCTTCGGGTGATGATAAGCACATTTAGCACATTTGGGGTGTACCCGATACCCTCTTTGTTCATGCCGGTTGCCACAAAACTCTTGCCCTTTTGTTTCTGCGCTACCACATCTATCTGCTTATTCGACCCACTTGCTTCCTTTCTCTTATCAACGCTCTTCAACGTACCATTTCTAACCATCTCGCTCAGCCGTGGTTCCCGCCTCGAGATCGCACTTTTTATTGTAGACGGCTCGATTGTTTTCCAGCCCACAGATTTCGGGACAAGACCATATATGTACCTCGAGATTCTCTTGGACTCTGGGGTAACTAGATGAGGAACTAGTCTAGCTAACTCATGAAATCGATCCGTAGGCTGCGTGACCAGCCCCTATCATGGAGTGGTGATAAAATTCATCCTCCGTTTACGCATTTCATTGTCCGGCGGTACTCTCTTCAATAACACCTTAAATTCGTCCCATGTCATACCTATAGCTGCTTCTCCGCCTCTAGCTCAGTAGTGTGTGTTCCACCATGTCAATGCCTTTCACGATAACAAGCAAGCGGCATACTTCACCCTCGGTGTGTGGCACAATTGTCGATGTCGATCAACGCCTCTGCTTCTCTACCCATCGAGTATACGCCAAAGCACCTCCTATACCATCAAACTCCACGGGTTTGCATGCCGAAAATTCCTTATATGTGCATCCATTACATTGTTGTTGTTGTTGTTGGTGTTGTTGTTGTTACCGCCACTACATTGTTAGTGTCGCCAGACTGTTCCGCCCCGTGGTTTCCCGAGTTATTCATATGATTTCCAACTTGTGTGACAATAATGGGAAGCAAGATTTGAAGTTGTTGAGCGATGATGGCGGCAAAATCAGGGTTTCCGCTTGACGTTGTTGTCATTGTTACCCATGTCTCATCGCCTTCTCTACCTCCACGCCCACCGTCATTCCACCCTGTCGCCGCACCACCTCGGCCAAGATTGCGTGTTACCTTCTTTGGTGCCATTATCTCTGCAAGGGAAAGAACCGTTGAATTCCCAATGTCTATACTTAACGTTCTCAAACATAATACTACGCCACAATTGGTTCTTAAGGCGTCCACACCGATCTACGTATGCGTGGTCGCATATGTCCACGTGAGTTGTGACGCATTTATAATTATGTTGGCCACCATAATTATAATTGCTTCATTTCACACGTGTACATACCACCAAACACACATGTCTCGGCGATTGTTGTTACTGATATAGATAGCCATTCTATCATCCGATTCTAAACAGTGAAGGAGGGATTTAGGGTAGGTATCTAGGGATAGTCGCACTTGGTGTGTAGGAAATTCCGTTAGGTGCTAAAGTCACTACGAGGTTTGGTCGCCAGTAGTTCCCAAAGTATCCTCAAGAGAACTCCCATCCTCAGCAAAATCATCAAATCTATCCGACTTTATAGTAACACTTATTTAGCTCGATCTCGCATCTCATCAAACAAGAACTGCCACGAGATCAAGTTAGATAAGTGCTCATTCGAGCTCCATATCTTTGATGACCCAACAAGATTTTGGGACTCCCTATTGGTACAAGGAAACTACGTTATCTAATGAGGTGGTTCTAGAAGAAATACTTAAGAAAACATATGCGCGAAAAGTGAGTAAGGCAATAGGAAACGAAAGGATCGACGTGAGAGCGGTTATAGTCTAGGAACTAAAATGCAACCTAGTTCTCTATAACCAAGGCTCGATACCAATCTGTCACACCCCAAAATATCGCAATGAACGATAGTGTCATTGGGGTATAACGTCATAGCACAAAGCATGGATAAAGAAAACGACCTCTATAATGAGACGTTTTGAAAAGTTTACCATTCGATAAATAAGTTAAAGTTTACAAGAAAGAAATCCCAAAGTTTGATAATACACCAAGAGTTTACAAAACATGTCGAATGGTAATTGTTAAAAGCACAAGACTCCAATGTATGCCATGCGACCCAAAAGCTCCATGAAATGCTATCACCTTAAGACCCGAGATAAACATGCTAAAAATGTCAACACAAAGGTTGGTGAGTTCATAAGTTTGTAACAAAATGAGTTGAAATACTTTGAGAAATGTTCACTGACAAAGGCATTGTAAATCCACTCGGGCCCAAGTTCACCATATAAAACTTGCAACTTTGTGTGTTCACAACCCATTGCCAAAATATAGTATGTCCATCATGTATGCATGTATCATAGTAGTTAAAAGTATAAATGTCACCACAAGAGTCTTCCAACAACTCGTGTTGGGATGTTTGTAAATTAATAGCCTTCCAACAACTTAATTTGGAGCCACTAATTCTTGTATGTTTGTAAATTAATAGCCTTCCAACAACTTAATTTGGAGCCACTAATTCTTGTATGATTGTAAATTAATAGCCTTCCAACAACTTAATTTGGAGCCACTAATTCTTGTATGTTTGTTCCAAGTATGCATATGAAATCAAGTATAACCCAATCAAGTATAAAACGCAATCAAGTCTAAAGTATAGGTAATGTTGTTTGGCAAAAGAGTTTAAATTTTTGGATAAATAAGCATATATCTCGCCCCAAATAGTTTATAGGAATTTAAATGAGTAAAAGCGGGGTATGAACTCACCAGGTGTGATTGATATGCTAACAAAATGAAGTGCACGAAAGTAAGGCTCGGAAACTACCCGCGACCTAAAATGAATGTCATGACTTGAGTTATGATGTAATGTTATGAATGCATTTCGTATGTTATTTATACCATTTGCGAGTTTTGAAAATAATACTTATCGTCGAAAAATACTCTTTTGACGTCTTGACTCATCTTAAATTACCTTACAAGTATTTACGTCGAATGTCATCCTACAATAGTTTCAGAATGATTTATAGTGAAATTAACACTTTTCGTCAGAAACAATGTCGTCGGAAATTTCATGAAAGTGACAAAATGGCTTTGAAAGACTAGTCGTAAAATGGTGTACGTCGATCGTTAGGAAACGAACTCGACGGTTTTGGAAAGTTTGTATCAAAATCTAAAAGTTTCAGTTCATGAGTTTTCGTCATAGAGGTCTCGATCATAAAGATAATAAGGGTTAAGATGGTGATTTTGTCTAATTGTTGTGTAAAAAGTGAGTTTCGGCCAAGTTTAAGCATCCGTAATTAATTTATCACAACTCCGCTATACAAACGGTTAGTCATTTTAGAAAATATGCTTGGTGATCTTGACTTTATTAGAAGACATTTCGTTACAAAAAGTTCCACATCATAGTTAAAAACTGCCTTCAACATGGTCGTTTTAGTTACCGTAATACTTATCTCGTAAAAATAATATAGTTTTTCTAAAAATAATAGTTACGGCAATTTTATGAAAACGTGCATATCTTAGTCGTTTCAAATCCGTTTTCTACGTATAATACGTCCTTAGCTTCGTATCAAAGTGTACTAATATATTTTTGATAAGTCGAAATAATTTGTAAAGCTTAGGACTCGTTTTTGACTCGAATAAAACAAAAACATGTTGCTGAAATTTCAGAAAAAAATATATATCGTCGTCAAACTTGAAAAATTCATAACTTCTTCGTTATAACTCCGTTTTAATCCGTTCAAGCGGCCACGGATTCGTTTTAAAGTATATTTTCTAAATATCAAGGCCAAAAATTCGTGCCTACTGTCGGATTTTCCAGAAAATCAAAATAAGGACAGAACACTTTTATATACTTATCGAAAATAGTTTTTCTCGTACTAAACCTATTCCAATCCCTTCAAATCAACTACAAAGCTAATCTAATCCTACCATACACCTTCTTAGGGTGTCATGGGTTCCTAAACATCATCAAGACCAATATATACCAAGGGAATAATTATAGGATGACCTTATATATATATAACACTAAAAATCATGTAAAAATGGTATAAACAACACAAGTCATGCATGTTTGCTCCAAATATGAAGAAATACTTATGAAATGATAAGGAAAATGAAAATGTAAATGATATGCTTACAAGTAAACTTGATGAGGTGCAAAGAACAAAGGTTAGCCTAAACACCCTAGGTTTTTATTTCAAAACCTTAATTAAGAGTGTGATCTAGATTGTATACTTGAGCTAGCAAAATTTTGTGATTTCTTGTACACCCTTCTATGGCCGGTTTTTAAGATGAAACAAGGAGAGAAGAAAACACTTTTTACTTGACTAGAAAGATGAAGTGAATGAATGATGAAAGTGAATGAATTCTTTGGAGTATAAGCATGTATAATCAAGAGAGAAAATTTTTACCAACATTAATTGCCAACCCCCCCTTGGTCGGCCAAGGGGGGAGGCATTTGCAATTTATATATATTTTTTTTTTCTTTTACTTGTATATATGTAATGTATAATTTGTAAGAAAAAGTGTAAGTAAATATAAATTCAAGTTAAGGTAAATGGTAGTTTTTAGGTACAAGTAAATTTTAATAGATCAAAGTAGGGTATAATGAAATCATAAAATTGTAAAATACATTCCTTGTAAAATTTGAGTGCTATAATAATTAGCGTGTAGTTTTTAAGAAAAACGTCGTAATAATATAACTTTAACGATTTATATACAAAATAAATTTAGAACACTATGTAAACTCAAGATATAGTTTTTATAAACTAAATGTAAGTATAAAAATATATCGGGATCATTTTTGGAAGTATCGGATTAAATGTTCAAAATAATAAATTACGCGATAGCGTTTATTTAATAAGAAAATAACGTGTAATTGTAAAATGCAAAACCATGCACAAACCGTTATGACATGATAAATGTGGAATATGAGAAATGACCGGAAATTGAGAATTGTGACAATATCCATTGTAGCTCTTCCCATATAGCCTTAGAGTATTCACGCTCAAAGAACAGGTGAGTATGTGAATCATTCACTCTTTTACATAAGGGGCAATTCAAATTAGGGTCATTATTCCATTTCATAATTCTATCTTGAGTTTGCACCCTCCCTTTGATTGCCATCCAAAGAATAAATGCCATTCTTGGATTACACTGAGAGAACCACACAACCTTATTCCATTTGACTTTTCCATGTTGTTGACTTATGTGCTCCTGTGCCACCTTAGAAGAAAAATCACTTAGGCCGCCATCATTAACCTTCCATTTAGTAACATCTTCGTTGGTGTTAACTGTGGTACAACAAAATTGGCAAGCATTGGATCTTGAGCATCCATTCGGATGGCCATTTCCACATATTGTTAGCAATCAACTCATTAACAAATCATGTTTTTAGAAAGCCTAGCATTGTGAGTGCTTCTAGTAGTAATCGTGTCTCGCAATAACTATCGGTCGCTCCAAATGATCATACCCACATTAGTCTTTTTCCATCACCAATTACTTTATAGTTACTGTACTCACTTTAGACCTTAAATCAAGAATATTTTTCCACATCCAACTATCATTATATTCTTCATGTATTTGCCATATACTCTTGCCTTATAGCTTCACAGCATTGACCCATTTCACCCATAATGTTTCTTTACCAGCTGCAATGTTCCACAGATTCTATATCATAAATGCCTCATTCTAGTCACTTAGCAATCTCAAGCCTATCCCCCTCTACAGTTCACCCTTAGAAATCCTTTTAGAACCTTATCAATGTCTTTAACACTGGTTGTTGGGAAAACATTTCTTGGGTCTCCTTTTGTTTTAATGATGACAAATAAACCTTTGCAACATATTAAATCACAAACGTTAGCCAAAAACCAAATAACCATACACTGCTCCCGACGCCTTCAAGGCCCAACGCGCATGCAAGACGCCAGTGATTGCTTGGTTCGGTCGATTTTGAAAGTCGGCTTTTCCCTTACCCGACAAATGTGGTTCTTTCAATACATGTATGAATATGATATGTGCTTCATTGGGAACACTCGAACCGAGTTTTAGAATTAAAGGATTCAAAATCACAACCTCTCATTTTTTGACAAAATGGCAACTCAAATATTTTATCAAACGCCTCTAGCCAAGGATTTTCTAAACCTAGGAGATTAATACCTTTCATATGATATCAAGGGAAAGTATTCATATGATCATAATCCGTGTTTACGGTTCTCTAATCACGTAACGGGTTTTACTCCCTTATTAGTCAAACTAAGTCAAGGTCCTTTTGTGTAAACGCATCCTTTCCCGTTATGGGACATGCTTTACTATGATGCAAAGCACTTAGCTTGTTTGCATCAAGATGATTATTGATTAAGTCAAGTTGTGGAAAACACGAGCTATGATATTATGAATACTTGACGTTGTGTTATTTGGGAGCATGGGTATTCTTTGATTTTCTTACCCGACACACACAACCCATAATCATCATTGTCCAATATTTTCTTTCTTAATAATAATATGATTAGCTCATAATCAATCCTTTGATTATTCTCTAATTACAAAACCAACTCTTTAACAAATAAACCTTCCAAATCTCAACAAATCTTATCACAAACATTCTCTAAATATTCCCTTATACACCTTGTACTTGCATGTACTATTTGTCTCCTTACATTCTAACATTCTCCACATCAATCTCTTTTTCACCACATTCTCTATAAACCACACACAATCAAACACATCACCACATTACTATTCACCTTCTCCTACAACCATCTCTATACATACTTATCAAGCTTGACAAACACACCTTACTCACTCACATACTTTTCAAGCTTTCCAAACACACCTTACTCACTCACATACTTATCAATATTTCCAAACATACCTTACTCACTTACACACTCACATGCCAAGCTCACTCACACACTCTCTTTCTCATAGGCTTCCCATCACATCCATACATACACTAGATTTTCAAATTACACATACTACTCATATACACTCTCATCTTCTCTTATATAGGCTCCCCATCACATCATTCTTACACCACCATCTCTTAATGTCATACACACCATAATTCATATTTCATATATTACACACATACTCTCCTCTTCCTCTCTCATAGGCTCCCTATCACCATCACACATCACATCTATGCCAACTCATCTCTCTTATCATTTGGGAATATTATTTGATGCCATTGGCATATTCTACTTAACCTAACCATGCTTCTTTCTAACCTTACCATGGTTCAATCTTAACCAAGCATTCTCACACACTCTCCCCCCTCTCTCTCTCTCTAACACAACCCTTCCTTTCCAAGCAAAGGAATATTCCATGGCATATTCTTTCTCTCTTATCTGTGCTATGTGAGGAATACCTAAACTACCCCTAAATAATTATCTCTTCTATCCTTTCTTTCTTTGATAATTGGTTGTGTACAATTACTTCACAAATGATTTTTACCAAATGGCTATTTGAGTTGGTTGACCTTGAGGATGAATAATGGAAGGTCAAAGTGTGAAGTACAATTGGGGGTTTAGCAAGGTCGGGTAGTTAAAGGCCAAAACCCGAAGAAAAAATATTACGGGATCCTGGCGCGTCACTGGCGCTCTGACACGCCAGCAACGCGCCAACCTCGGTAATATTTTTATTTTTTTTGGGTTTTTGGCCTATAAATACCCCACCTTGGCTCTTGTATTCCTCACCCCTTGCCATTACTTCTTTCTGTATTTATTTATCTCTTCTTCAATCCTCTAATTCTATCTTGTGTACTTGATTAATCACATCTCATCTTTGAAGATCACATATTCTTGCAAGGGAATAATCATAAGAACCTAATCCACTCTTGTGATTGTGTCGATGGTCTTCTTTCTATACTCTTTCTATTACAATCGAGTCTCTAGGTTAGGTTAGGGCTTGATTGAGTGATCAAACATTCTGTCATTTGATTGTGCTGTAAGATAAGACTTGTGTCTTGGTGACCAAGCCTAGATCATGGGAGATCTAGTTGGGGTTTGATACTTGCGGTAGGAAGTCTTTATGTTCTTTGTGGGAAGTCGAATCACGAGATTCTTTTGGTTGGTTTCCGAAGTCGGAATACCGTTGGGAGTAGCTCTTCTTTGTGACCGCCGATCTTTGTGCATATCGATGGAGTGAAATTGTAACGGTTTGTAATCCACCGAAAGGATTATACTTAGTGAATAGTATAGTGCGGTGGATTCGCAACTGGACGTGCTGATGGTATAAACCCCCCATCCCGAACCAGTATATATCGTGGCGTCTCTTTACTTGCTTTATATACTTTGGTTGTGTTTATGGTTGTTGGATTTGTTGTTTACACCACAACTTGATCTTTGAGGCTTGAAGTCTTTAAACTTCAAAGAAGCTAAAAAGACCATACTCACCCCCTCCACGGTTCTACATTGGTTTTAAGTAGCAAGAAGACAGCTGCCTAATACACACTTAGGGTAGATAAAACATATGTTATTAGCTGCAATCTTCCAGCATATGAAAGATATTTGTTCTTCCAATATTCAACTCTATTCTTCACCTCATCAACAAGTTACTTGCATTCTCTAGTTCCCAACTTTTTTTGTGATCAAAGGCACTCCCAAATGTTTCATTGGTAGTTTCCCTATTCTGAAAGGTAGAATTTGAAGAATGTCTCTGATCACCTCATCTTTCACATTTCCAAAGAACACAATGCTTTTTGAAATATTTGGAAGTAAGCCCGACATGTTACTAAATTCCCACATAGTCTCCTTGATAATTGTCACAGATTCTACATCATCATTACATACTACAAGTAGATCATCTGCAAAGCATATGTGTGTTAACTTGAGCTCTTTACAAGCTACATGGTACTTGAAACTGCCATTTAGTTGAGTATTCTTAGTCATTAGTAAGGTGAATACCTCCATGACAAGAGTAAAGAGGTAGGGTGATATTGGATCATCGTGACTTAAGCCTCCCCACTAGTGAAGTAGCCTCTTCTTTCACCATTAATACAAATTTGTAATTTAGTCAGAGTGATACACACCATAATCCACTTGACCATCTTTTCATGAAAACCAAAATGCACCAAAATTTGCTCAAGGAACCTCCAAATCCACAGTGTCATAAGCTTTGGCCAAATTAATCTTCATACAACACCTTCTAGGACCACTTTTCCGTCATAACCTTTGAGAATTTCTTGAGTAATTAATATATTATCTTGAATGGATCTTCCTTTTATAAATGCACTTTGGTTCAAATTCACCAGTTTTTGAAGTCCAGACTTAATTCTCTGTGTAATGATCTTGATAATACATTTGTAAACCACATTACAACATGAATGGGCCTAAAGTCAGATACCTTGTTGGGGTTATTGATTTTGGGTACCATGGACATCAAAGTAGCATTAACTTCTCCCAACAATTTCCCTGTTCTAAAAAATTCCTTGACAGCTAAACAGACATCTACACCCACAACTGACCATGCTTTTTTGTAGAAGGTTGACGTATAACCATCAGGACCCGGTGCTTTGTTCCGTCAATGTCAAACATAGCCATTTGTACTTCTTTATTTGTTATGTCTCTAATCATAAAAGCTGTTTCTTTAGTGCTAAGATTTGTGCCAAACACTCCATTAAAATTTCACTCAACATCAATTGTATTCCTTTCCCTTAGAAGACTTTGAAAATGCTTTACAAACTGATCTTCCATACCTTTCCCTTCATATCTATTCCCACTTTCATCACAAATGCTCAGAATTCTACTAGATTGTCTTCTAATTTTAATAACTTGTGAAAATAAGCATTATTTCTATCACCTTGCTCATCCAAATCCACTTTAGCTTTCAAAAAGAAACTCCTCTTCATCATTGACAACATTATTGTACTCATTCGGGGCCTCAATTTCACTTTCCTTTAGAGCTTCACAGTGAGGATTTGTATCAAGTGCATTCTAAACAGTCTTCAATTTATCTCTGCATACTTTAACTCTTTCAAATAGATTTCCATTCTTCCAATTTAGCTTAATCATCTTACACTTCAACTGCTTCATCTTCTTTACTAAGAAATACATTTTGCAACCCTTAACCTCATAATTCCACTCACTAGAGACAGTTGGCAAGAACTCCTTATTGACAATATATTTGGCAAATCTGAATGGCTTAATCTATTTGTCAAAACTTGTGTGGAAATTTCACCTTTACTGGACTGTGATCATAGAAAAGGCAAGGTAAAAATTCAGCAACAGCATTAGGAAACTCCATCCTTGCCTCTCTTCTTTCTCTTCCTGGCCATCCAATAGTGACATTTTTAGCTCGCTTAACTCCATCCATGCCTCTCTTCTTTCTCTTCCTGTATTTGCAGCATAAACAAAACTGCAAAATACTTTGACTTTGTTTGGAATAGTTTCAATAACACACATCATAGTTTGATTAGAACAATGTAGTACCATCAAATTTACTAATGCATTATTCCAACCTACTAATATTCTACAACCATTCATGCTATGACTTACATTAGAAACCCAACTCCAATTCCCAAAGGTTCTGTCACATACTTTTGGTAATTTATGGGGTTTAACATGAGTCTCTAAAATAGCACAAACTTGAATTCTATCTTCCACAATCATTCTTTTAACTTCTTTTTGTTTTTCCAGTTTATTCATACGCCTTATGTTCCATGAAACTGTATAAAATCCATAGAAACAAAAAATAAACTCCTATATACCCTTATTCAAAAGAAAAGATTAATTCAAAACAGCCTTACTCATGCCCATGACAATATCAGTAGCCATGGTCCGAGCTAATGCATTCTGTTTTCCATTACATCCTCTGATTCATACTTGCTTCTTCTCTTCTTTGAGCCTATCTATTTCCATTGGTCTTTGAAATACTTAATCATGTCTTGTGTCCAAGTACTTGATTCAATATAGTTTGGCTGCATTTTCTTTGTTGGGGTTATCTCCCGAGCGACTTGGTTAAGACAATCAATGCGTTATTCCTCCTATTTTGTAGCAATACCACTAGGTGGTTACGGATATCACTTGGAATCGTGTGATCACTTTCCAAAGTAAACTATTCGACCCTCAATGCGGGTATCACGAATATCTACTTGGGATAAGACCAAATGCGATTAGAGAATTAGGCACAATTCTATAACCCTTTCGCTTATAAGTATTTAGTGTTTTACGTGTGTTTTCTCATGCATGTTCGGATCTCCTATATATAGGAGGTTACTCTTGAGCTATTCAATGGAATTATGAGTATTAATCGGCCCATTAATAGCCTCATAATTATCCCCATTATAGCCGTTAGTGGTTACATGACCAATTAAGCGTGGTCATAAAGAAGTTATAGCGCCATTTAGCGATACTTTCCATAAGCGATACTTTCCACTAGCGGTACTTTCACTTACGGTGGAAATCTGACCTATCGATGGAAAAACTTGCTTATCGATACTTTCATAGCATCGGTACTTTCACGGTGCTATCGGTGGAAACACGCCTATCGGTGGAAGCATTGCTTATCGGTGGAAACCACAAGCGATACTTTCCACAAGCGGTACTTTCACAAGCGATACTTTCACCAACGATACTTTCACCAGCGGTACTTTCACGGTACTACCAATACAAACCACTATAAGAGTCGGGTGTTCATGGACCTTATGGGTGTACACTCCGTACCTCTAACCCATTACAAGGTGTGAACTAATCCCACAAGTGCACTAAATTTTCCAACAATCCTCCCAATTTAGTTCACTTCCTTTGCATGAAAAATAAACATCAATCAAAACATGTGCATAAATGAAAATGTCACGAGTTGAATTTCCATCTTAGTAATTACGTTCAAATATTCGAGAATCGGGGTGTTCTAAGAATTGAACCCTTCAACCCATTTGAATACACGAAGATAACTACACACAAGTTTTCAAACACTTAAAAGCTCGACACTATACAAGCCATGTGTCCATATCCAAATTCATAAATGTTGTAAAAGCTAAAAGTCCAAAGCTTCACAGGCGGCAAAACTTCAACATTTACATAGGTGGTTCCTCTTTAGTCATGCTCTGCCAAGCACTTTTCAAAGAAAATTAACCATTAAAAGTAAAGACTTCATCCTCCTTTCGGTGAGTTACGAGCACAACCTTGGGATGTAAATAAAACATGTGCTCCAGTCCTTTGAATGTTCGACTTTCCACATTGAACTCGGCTCCTAAGTTTCCTCGGGAGGAGTTGGGTGTCCTAGCATTCGATGACTAAGTTGGACTTAAACCCATCCCTTTAGCGAGACTTTATAACCAAGTCTCTAGCGGACCCTTCGTCAAGTGATCGGCTAAGTTACATTGAGATCTCACAAACTCTATAGATACCACCCCATTCATGATAAGCTCACGAATCATGCTATGCACGACACCTAAGTGTCTAGACTTACCATTGTACATCGGCTATAAGCCTTAGCCAATGTAGTTGCACTATCACACCGGATAGAAATAGGTGCTATAGGTTTAGCCACAATGGAATCTCAAGAAGCAAGTTTTCAACCATTCGACTTCTTTACGGTAATTGCTAGAGCCACAAATTGATTCCATTGTTGAGCTGGTGATGCAAGTTTGTTTCTTGGATGCCCAAGAAATTGCACCTCCACCAAGTAGGAATACCCGACCATTGGTAGGCGAATTGTCTTGATGTTCTTGATCAACTTGCATCGGTGTAACCTTCCAACAACGATGGGTAACGATATATGAGAGACTATAATCCATAGTTCTCTTCAAATACTTGATACCCTTTGAGCGCTTGCGATGATGAGCACTAGGATTACTAGTATACTGCTCAATTTTCCCTTTGCAAAACCAATATCGGGCCTTGTACAAGTCATGGCATACATCGGCGACCAATTACCTAGAATACTCAAGTTGAGATCTGACCTTGCCATGATTAGGCATCGACTTCTCACAAGTATCCATAGGTGTACTCATCGGAGTACAATCAAAGTAATTGAATTTCCTCGATACCTTCTCAATATAATGAGGCGAGAGATAGAAATTCTATTACTTTCATGTTTAATCCTTATACCAAGGATAACATCGGCCTCCCCATGTCTTTCATGGAGAACCTTGATGACAAAAATTCCTTTGTCGGTCAACTGATTTTGGTCGGTGCCAAAGATCAACATGTCATCAACATATAGACAAATGATGACTCCTTTACGATTCATCAAATTTGCTATATACACATTTGTCGACTTGGTTAAGAACATAACCACTAGACAAAACCACTTCATCAAACTTTTGATGCCATTGCTTAGGTGCTGCTTAAGTCCATAAAGAGACTTAATCGGTTTACACCTTGTTTTCATTGCCGGGCATGATGAAGCCACGAGGTTGGTTCATATAAACCTCCTCTTCCAATTCACCATTCAAGAAAGTTGTTTTCACATCCATCGATGAATAACCGGTTGTGAATAGATGCCATAGCAATCGGCGATCTTATAGTGCGATCGAGCCACGGGGCATAAGTATCAAAATAGTCTATTCGACTTTTGTTTAAAGCCACGAATAACTAGTCTAGCCTTGAACTTTTCAATAGTTCCATCTACCTTCATTTTCCTTTTGAAAATCCATTTGCAACCTAGAGGTTTGCAACGGAGGTAGATCAACCAACACCCAGTGTTGTTGCCCATGATGGAATCCATCTCATCATTGATTGCTTCTTTCCGAAAGCAATATCACGGGACTTCATTGCTTCTTCAAATGTTTTGGGGTCATCCTCAACAATGAAGCAATAGGAGTATTGATGCGAGACCTCATCCTAGTACCTTCAACTAAGTATAGTTGAAACTCGAGGTCCAAATGACTTTGGAGAGTCGACCCTTTTGCTCTTCACGAGCACGAGGTTCGAGTTCTTGAACCACAACCTCATCGAGGACCAGCGATGGTTCATCATCGAGGACCTCGATACACGGTGTCATGAGTTCCATTAGGAATCCTCGACTTGGTCTAGGGGCGATGAGAATCTATTCTCATCAAAGTCGCATCCCTTGATTCAATTATTGAGTTAAGCGAAACATGTTCATTAGGTTCAATAACATAGAACCTAAAAGCCTTGGAATGCTCGGCATATCCAACAAAGATGCGATCAATGCCTCTTTCACCCAAAGTCTTTTGCTTTGGATCGGGAGTCTTACATGACCCTACAACCCCGGACCACGAGATAGTTCGGGTTGGGTTTCCTTTTAGTCGAGTTCATAAGGGGTAACCTTGTTCCTTTTGTTGGGAACCTATTTAGCAAATAGCAAGTTGTTAACATAGCTTCACCCCGAACCCTTGACTCGATCTGAATAGGACAACATGGAATTAACCATCTCCTTGACACCTGTTTTCCTTTCGAAATACCATTTCTTTGAGGAGTATAAAGGCGATCGTTTCATGGATTATTCCAACAGATGAAATCTTGAGTATCCATGTACTCACCTCCCTATCGATCCTTAATCTTTTGATCAAAGACCCAGTTGTAATTCAACTTGATTTTAAACACTTTGAATTTATCTAATGCTTCATCCTTGGTATGTAATAGATAGACATAACAAAATCTAGAAGCATCATCAATAAATGTCACAAAGTACTTCTTATTCCCCAAAGAAGGAGTGGCATGCAAATCACACAGTCATTGTGAATAAGCTCAAGATCTTAGTCTCACGACTAACACCACGAAAGGGTTTCTTGGTTATCTTGGTCAACATGCAAGTTTTACACTTTTCGGTGTCCATGTCAAAAGCGAGGATTAAACCATCCCTAGACATATCTTGCATCCTTTTATAGTGAACATGACCAAGTCTAGCATGCCAAAGGTTAGAATCGGTCTCGATCATATGTGGTCACAAAAGTGAAATAACATTGTCGGTTGTAATATTAAGCTGAACATTTGATTACATAAATAACCAAAACCAATAAAAACACCATTCTTAGAAAGAACAAATTTATCGATTCAATAACTTGTTTATATCCATGATTATTCAAAACACTACTTGAAACCAAGTTCTTCCTTATATCGGGAACATGAATAACATTAAACAAAGTTACAATCTTTCTGAACTAAACCTAAGATCTACACAACCACGACCATGCACCAAGGTGTTGACTCATTTCCCATGTGAAGAATAGAACCATCATTCGGTGACTCATAAGTCTTGAACCGACTTCTATCTTTGCACACATGAGCTGTTGCACGAGTCAACCCACCACGCAACATCATCATCACGCACATAAAAGATTCGAGATACATATGTAACATAATAAATCGAAAAGACTTATTAAACATATTCGACCTTTCGGTGAGTTGGTGAACCACCACTCCACGAACCATTAGTGCACGATCCATTGGCTTTACCACCAATTTTAACACCCTTGCGGTCCCTTTTAATGTGACCGGTCTTGCCACATTTCCAACAAGTAGGTGTTGCCTTCTTGTTAGGATCGCCTTGTGTTGTCATGATACTTGCGTTTGCCTTTGTTGTCATTGTACACGGTGGAGTTGTTATGCTCCACCATATTGACAACAGATGGTCGGCGACATTGCCACTCTTTGGCTTGTCATTATCACGCACCTTGAGAGATTCCTCAATGCGCGATGATGGCGCTAACTCAACGAGTTAACTCCTCCTTCTTATGTTTCAAGGTATGCTTGAAATCTTTCCAAGAAGGAGGAGTTTATCAATAACACAAGAGACGAAATAGCCTCATCCATGTGCATATTGTGTTGTGTAAACCTTCCAAGTATTCCAAGAAGTTCATTGTATTGTTCCATAAGCGGTCTTGAATCGGTCATTTTGTAATTTGTGAAATTACTAACAAGGAACTTCTTACTTGATGCATCCTCGACCATATATTTGGCATCCAAGGAATCCAGTTCTTTGGAAGATTCAAAGTTCGATAAATATCAAACAAAGAATCGGACATACCATTGAGAATAAGACCTCTGCATATGTAGTCATCATTCTCCCACTTGCTCCTCCTCTCGATCGCTCCACGGTAGCATCATCACCATCATCGAGGAATTGGAGTAGTCGGCACATAGACCACACTCATGCTTGCGGCAAGAAGTGCATCTTCTTACGCCACCTCCTAAAGTCCACCCTTCAAACTTGTCAAGCTTAGCAAAGTTTGAAGCCATGTGTTCATTGCGGCGGTTGCCATTGATTATCACAAAATAGTTTACTTTGATTGTTGGGGTTAGCTCCCGAGCGAGGTTAAGACAATCAATGCGGTAGCAATACCACTAGGTGGTTACGGATATCACTTGGAATCGTGTGATCACTTTCCAAAGTAAACTATTCGACCCTAATGCACGGGTATCACGAATATCTACTTGGGATAAGACCAAATGCGGTTAGAGAATTAGGCACAATTCTATAACCCTTTCGCTTATAAGTATTTAGTGTTTTACGTGTGTGTCTCATGCATGTTCGGATCTCCTATATATAGGAGGTTACTCTTGAGCTATTCAATGGAATTATGAGTATTAATCGGCCCATTAATAGCCTCATAATTATCCCCATTATAGCCGTTAGTGGTTACATGACCAATTAAGCGTGGTCATAAAGAAGTTATAGCGCCATTTAGCGATACTTTCCATAAGCGATACTTTCCACTAGCGGTACTTTCACTTACGGTGGAAATCTGACCTATCGATGGAAACTCCGCTTATCGATACTTTCATAGCATCGGTACTTTCACGGTGCTATCGGTGGAAACACGCCTATCGGTGGAAGCATTGCTTATCGATGGAAACCACAAGTACTTTCCACAAGCGATACTTTCCAAGCGGTACTTTCACCAGCGATACTTTCACCAAGCGGTACTTTCACCGGTACTACCAATACAAACCACTATAAGAGTCGGGTGTTCATGGACCTTATGGGTGTACACTCCGTACCTCTAACCCATTACAAGGTGTGAACTAATCCCACAAGTGCACTAAATTTTCCAACAGTTAACTAAAGAGGTAATACTAATCGAAATTTAGAAATTCAATTTTGGCGCCAAAATATGAATTTCAAAATTAGTGGATGATTTGGGGAAAAGGTATAGGATTGATCGAACTAACAAGCTGAATCGATCTATCAGATTGGATATGAAAAATAGTGATTAGATCGTAAGGAATTGAAGCTTTATCGAGTTTTAATGGCGGAAGGATTTAGGCGGAGGGAAAAATTTAACTCATGTTGTCACCATGCTCATTGTAATACATGGGCTCTAGCTAGTATAATTTGTCTCTGGCTTATAACATTAAAATGCGTTTATATGTGAAATTCTTATGATGCAAATATTTTGTTTTTTTATGTCGTATCATTTATATTGTGTGTGCATTATAAATATTATATAACTTTATATGAACGGTATGTACGCCAATTATTAATTATTGGTTAGTTGTTGTTCATGATATTTTAAAAATAGATTCAAGATCATTTGCATATCGAACTTTCTCTACATACCAAGAGACCAATCCTAACCCTTCATCTCAATTTGATTCAATGGATGAGATTAAGCTCAACATTTTAACAAACTCATTTTTTTCTATTTTTTTTTCAAATATTAATATTTCTTAAACCGTTAATCGTTAAATAAATATACCATCATGACGATCATTTAATTATGTTTCTATATATATGCAATTTGATATACTTTCAACAAAAATATTTTGTTTTCATGTTTTTTTACTTTTTTTTCGTTGTTGAAACTTGCATGCGAAATCACATGTGATTAAACACTAATTTAAATATTTTTAATAAAATCACAATGTGATTTTTCAACACGTATCTGAATCAAACGTGATTTTTTCCCACACATGATCTCAATCACATGTGATTTTCATAAATAACCTACTATATTCTATAAAATCAAATATGCTTTTATTAGAATATTCAAATTAGTGTTTAATCGCATGTGATTTATCATGATATTTTCAACAACGAAGAAAAAAGAAAAAAAAAAACAAATACGAAAAAAGTAAAAAAAAGTGAAAAACTGAAAAAAAAAAATGGTCGAAAGTAGTATATCAAAGTGTATATCAATAAAAAGATAATTAAATGCTCGTCGTGATGATATATTTATTTTCGCTTAACGATTAACGGTTTAAGAGATATTTAAATTAAAACAAATGGTTAAATATTAAAAGGCTTTTAATCTCAGCCATGATTAATTTTTAGATGGATGGTTGAGATAAGTCCACATACGAAAAAAGTGTTTGTTATTCAAAATAAGTCTCCTCTTTAAATAGATATACGTTTGTTAATTACATGTAGATTAAAGATCATTTACATACCAAACTTTGTTTACATACCAAAGGATAAATCTCCACCCTCCATCTTCCCCATCTTTATTTGATCTAATAGGTGAGATTAATTCCAAAAATTAAAAAAACTCACTTTCATCATTTTTTTTTTTCAAATATTAATATCTTTCAAACCGTTAATCGTTAAGCAAAAAAATTTACCATTACAATGAGAATTTAATTATCTTTCTATAGATAGGAACTTTGATATAATTTCGACTAAATTTTTTTTTCGTGTTTTTAACGTTTTTTTTCACGTTTTCTTCATTTTTATCGTTACTGAAATTTGCATGAAAATATCACATGGGATTAAACACTAATTTGAATATTCTAATAATATCACATATGATATTAGTGTTAAATCACTTTTTTTTTTGTCATTTTTTTTAATTCGCTTTTTTTGTAATTCACATTTATTTTAATTCACGTCTTTTTTCACTTTCATACGTTTAAATGCGTTTCATACGTTTTCATCGTTGTCGACATTTTATATGTTTTCGTCCGTTTTCATACATTTCGTCCGTTTTCCTCCGTTTTCTTACGTTTTCGTCCGTTTTCTTACGTTTTCGTTCATTTTCATACGTTTTCGTCCGTTTTCTTTCGTTTTCTTACCTTTTTCATTCGTTTTCATACGTATCTGTCCATTTTTTTACGTTTTCATATGTTTCAGAATATCACAAGTGATATTCTGTGATATTCAGAAAATCACAATATCATTTGTGATTTTCATGTTACAAAACATTAGTTGAAAATCACTTGTTCCACAAAACGTGTAGATTGGCGGGTTCACCCTGACCCCGGGTGCCTTTTGGCACCAGCCATTGTCCACCCCACAAGTAATAGCTCCTGCAACTCTCCTTGCCTAGTGGGGCACCAACTGAAGTGAGCACGAGCCAAGACTCGGACCCCTGAGCTCTTATTCCACAAAGTCTCTCCAGTGTGCCCATAGGTTTTGCGGAGGTGGGTACCTATATGAAGCAAATGCCAAGGATGGGACTTGTGATATTCAGAATATCACAGACTATCACTTGTGATATTCAGAAACGTATGAAAACGTCAAAAATATTTAAAAACAGACAAAAACGTATGAAAACGGACGAAAACGAACGGATATGTATGAAAACGGATGAAAAATGGACGAAAACGGGCGAAAACATAAGAAACGGACGAAGACGTATGAAAGCGAAAAAAACGTGAATTAAAAAAAAACGTGAATTTAAAAAAACTGTGAATTAAAAAAAACGCGAATTAAAAAAAGACAAAAAAAAATGTGAATAATTATAAAAGACAAAAAGACAAGAAAAATGCAAGAAAAAGACATGGAATTAGATTGAAATATTAAATTTTAGGTTAATCCCAAATGGATGATGAAGATTTATCCTTTAATAAACACTAAAATAAGAGTATGCAAAATAACTCACCTCTCATGTTTTAAGTTTGTTATTCAAACAAATATGTTTACTTTCATTTTCAATCTGACCCACACACTAATTTTCAATCTGACCCACAAGATGTAAACCGATCATTCGCAAAACTGCTTTACGTTGACAAGGTAGTATGTGCATACTTGAAACCGCCGATCCTAAGGTGCTTAAGTTAGCAAAGAAAGAATTGCGCCTTTATTGAAAGAAGGTGTCCTCAAGTTACCCGAGCATAATCAACCAAAAAAATCAGGCTAAACAACCGAACCAGATGAGTCCAGAACTAGGCGTTTATTGCGGTTTTACTTGCTTCACAGAATTATAGTCTGAACTATATGCCATAAGAAGATGGTAGTTTAAGTTTGTAAACAACATGTTTATGCTATTATTAAGTTTTGTTTTTTCTTAATCATTATTACGATATGACCTTATTCCATGTCCTCAACATTTAACGCTATATATGGTTTTTGTAGACAAGTTAACTCGCTCCATCAGGGTTGGGTAGTGCTGTTGTTTTAGTCATGGACTAGCAATTGTCTTCTATTATCTTTTTTTTTTTTAAAGCGTTTTGATTGTTCGAAACTTAGAAGTAGACACTTATTTCGGATAAATCAAAAGAAAGGTTGACGTTAACTGGGAAATTACATTTAACTGTGAATCTTTTCCCGACATTTTAGCACTAGTTGTTTCTTAAATGAGATTTAAGAGTCCATGCTTATTATCCTCCTAAGTTTTCAAGTGCTTAACATGTTTGATGCCCCGTTAACTACAAATTCTCACTCCGTCCCTACGTCTCGCATGATTCTTTGAACCCTATTAATAGATTCATACAATGGCAACAAGCGATTAGGAATCCATGGGATTGAAACAAGATCCGTAACCAAATGTTATTGATAAAAGTTGAATGATTACAATCACTACAACTAGAGAGAATCTGAGAGAAAAGACTGATTACAATTCTTAGCTAAGAAATGAAATGAACAAGGAATGGGTATTTATGACCCATAACAATTGTTCTGGGTCATATTGGGAAAATTCAACCAAAATGGTCAACACGGTCGAAGACCCCAAAAGTTAGTTAGAAAAGATGTTACCAACTTTCCCAATATGACCCATAACAGTCCCGCATGATTCTTTGAATGGTAGCTATTAAGTCCCCTTTTTCTCAGGGGGGACAACAAATATTGGTGAGTGAGAATGATTATCTACTATATATGATACGATATGATGTCCCTTTTAACTTATTATATAGAAATTTAATCTTATGTGGTACGAAAAAGTTTGGAACAGACATATATATAAGCTTGTACATGAGGGTAAGAAGAAAAGGAACGCAAACACCCGTTATAATGGAAGTATCATAAGTGCTTTCTATCGGGCAACTATCTCGATAAAGTTAAGTCATTGCTTGAACTAGTTGGATAAGAGGTTGAAGAGAAACCAGATGCCGGTAAGTTCCTATCTGTGAAAAATGCCGGTCGTTTAGGTTTTGGCAATGCACCTTCATTGCCTAACATGAAAACCACAAGCGACATGTTTGGCTGTCTTACGGACTTTTTCTACACATAATAAGCCAACTTCTATCGATCTTAAAACTTCGATGGATTGCTTGCCTCAAGAAGACTTGTATCCGTGGAGTTCCATTGACTTTCCTTCACTATGCATCCTCCATGCCTAAATATAAAATGCGGATTTAATTATTAGGCGTTAGAGTTATGCGGATAAATTTGAATATCAAGCAACTTACATGTCCAATAAGATTATTGTTATGCTCGGAATGAACAAATCCCTGCTTTCTTCCCACTCACAATCTCAAAGACTATTACACCAAAGTCGAAAACATCGACTTTATTGAAAAAGACCATCTAGCGCATACTACGGTGACATGTAGCGTGGGAAGCGTGTACACTTTATTTATAAAATCGATTATAATGACAATAAATAAATTAATGTAAAGTAAAAGCGATAAATTAAGCAGACGATGAATGGAGTAGAAGCGGAAGAAGGCACACTATTGAATGTAATTAAACGAAGCGATAAAAGAATTGCACGAGGCTCGTATTGAATACGATTCCTTAAAAGCAGTTAAAGTAAATGCATTTCTTAGGGTACAACGTCTGGTTGTTGTCTCAACCGGACCGCACCACTTACGAAAGATCGTTGAAAGACTCGTGTGTTTTCGAGCAAAGAACTGGAACTAAATGCGTGGTAATGAGTCTGCGTTTTTCGTGTCTAAAACCGAATGAGATGTGTTTAATATAGGCTAAACCTATCTTGGTCACCAAGAAAAGATATTCGCTGTAAATCATGATTACGCAAATCATTAATTATTAAACACGGTTTCTAAATCTTCTATTTTTAAAACCGATTCGTCTAACTACAAAGTTTAAATCGGTTCAAAAATAAATAAATAGACACAACTGGAAATAATGATACCGAAATCTGCGGCAAAAGATACGCGGTGTGCGAGATTTCGGAGTGCATTCGTGTCCGCGGTCGCAGCGGGCTCGCATGAGTTGTAAGCTTGAACTCATTTGGCCCGAAATCTCGAATCAGACCCCCTGCAGCGCTGCGTAGGTGTTGGAGTAAAACCAACAAATCAATTTGAAGGTTCATATCAAGATTTCTATATAAACAAGGTTTCACTTCTTGTTTTGGGCGATGTGGGATACTCCCATTTTCCAAATTTTGTGTTTCAAGTGCCTCACTTTGAGACACGATATCTCATTCATTTCAACTCCATTTTGGACATACTTTAGCTCGTTATGAAGCTCTCGTCGAGGAGAAGCATAAAGCTACCAAGAAACATAAATATATATAACATATATCATATATTAAAAGGTGTCCAAATATTGCAAAACTCATTTTGCAAAACCACTTTTCCAACGATAGAATCGCTATACATAGAATAATGTTTACAAGTCTTAAATAACGAACTTAACAAAAGCGAATGAAGATAAACCGAATGTTGTATCTTACTAGGTACCAACAACTCTCTCGGTGTTAGCTTGGTTTCATTTCCTCAAAGCTTCTAGCTATCCCAAAGTCCGATATTTTTGGGTTCATATCCACGTCTAGTAGAATATGGCTAGCTTTAAGATCTCTGTGAATGATTCTTAATCGTGAATCTTGATGAAGATAAAGAAGTCCTCACGCAATTCCTTTGATGATGTTGAGTCTCTTTGTCCAATCAAGGAGTGTGCTTTGCCTTTTATCTGCACATCATGTAGATTTAGTTGTTCAAAGTATCTTACCATAGTAAGTTACTATTGTCGATTTAATAGAAATTATATGATACTGACCAAATATAAACTCGTCTAAGCTTCCGTTTGGCATGTATTCATATATCAACAACTTCTCGTCCCCTTGATGCTACATCCGAGGAGCTTGACGAGATTCTGGTCAAGTTTTGAAATGCATATAACTTCATTCACGAACTCATTAATTCCTTATTTGAAGTCTTTGAGAGACGTTAAGCGCAATTTCTTGCCCATCTTCTAGCTTACCACGAAGATTACCAATTTTATGTGAAAACTATACAAAATTCAAAGGTAACTATCATTCATATTTTTTGTATCAATGGCACGCTTAAACATTTTCGCTTCATAATTTTGTTATCTATAATGAATTAGAATGTTGCTCTAACAATTATAGTCAAATGGACGAATCACAATGTGACGCTATACTCAAAGAAACCGAATTCAAATAAATAAGATTCTTCATTTACCTTATAGACCGGTCCAAATCCGCCTCTCCAAGTTTATTATCGAGTGAAAAATTAGCGTAGCTTTAGCTACTCTAGAGAAGCTAAACAACGCAGCTCCATGGCTTCTCTCCCGCTTTCACCTACATTTAGTGACCCCCGTGAATTAATAATACAAATCTGTCAAAGCGGTTGAATCGCTCACGTAACACATACTATTCGAACCATTTAACATACTTACTTATTACTTTAGGTTTAATTTTTTTAATTAATTCTGATCACTTTATCGCAAAAATCTAAAAATATCTTACCTTCCTCAGTTTGTGGTGAAAGATGCCTTCTTCTCCAAGCATACCACAACCATGTGCTCAAACATATCACAAAAACCGCCAAAAAGACTCCAATCAAGATGATTTTGATGTTTGTTCCTCCGTCCTTTTTGAAAACCGATGGAGCAAGTACATGATCTTAACACAAAAGTCAAAAACAACATCGTTAATCAAGTTCTGCACTCATAACAACCATGAAAGTAACCGTAAAGATTAGATGATAGTAGATGTCTATTTTTTCATTATTTGAAAGAAATATGAACAAAGCATAACGATTCGGTAGTTACCTAATTGAGAGGAAGCCATTCTCACAAATATATCACGAACACCCTTGATGCCACGATATCTAATAGGTCATTGAACCAAAGCAAGCAACCACTTCCTTCGCCTCGATATCAGTATTTGCATATGCCATACAACCGCAGCTCAGAGGCATATTGCTTTACATTCATTATAGACATTGTATTGTTAAACCATGAAGTTCTGTATCCGGCAATTTTACATTAGAATACTTGATAAACCCATCTGCTCCATTTTACAATCCAACGGTATTCTCCTCGCACAACCACCGCCGGTCTCATTACCCAACCCTTTTGTTTATCGGCTCAAATTTTGCCTCATCTAGCACGAACATTTCTGCTGCCTTCGCTTTTGCAGCTTCCATAAGGGCCGCAGATTTTCTACGTGTCACAAATATCTCCTGGTATCGTCGAAATAACCTCCCATATTTTCTTATTTTCTTGCCACACCGAACGCTCGAGATTTCGGAAGAAGTCAAGGTGGACTTTGATATGATGTAATTGTTTACAGATTATAAGAAAACCGCCTCTTTTCATTAATGACCATATTGTATGTAATATATGTGTTGATGGCAGCCAAGATGACCCACTAAACCGTTCACCATTCCATGGTCCGTGCGAAACTTGACCTCCAAACCATCTCTTAGTGCAGTGAGGATAACCACGTGTGTCAATGCTCGGTGAATTCTATAGCCGGATCATGAATACTCTTCCATGATGTTAGATGGCACTCGTGTCTGTTAAGTAATTTTTCCAAGCTTCATGCCGGTAGAGTAGTATCCGATGGAAAGTCAAAACTTTCCACAGAATTTTCATCTTTGTTTCCATCCGTGATGACTTGATTTCCGAGTCATAAAGGCATGGCATTGCATTTCGATAATGTTGAGTTGGATGACCACACTACATGATCGGTATAGTTCTTGAGAACAAGATTTCCGTGACCGTCAATCCCTAACATGCTTGATGATACATTGGTGAGGGGTAGTCTCATGGCAACCCAAACCACTTTTTTAATGTAAATTTTCTTATACCAAATACCAACGTAAGTGTTATCCGAGCTACCGGCTTGAAGAATCCAGTTCAAATGTTCTAGCGGGGAGATACCCGATGTCGTTTTCTCAAGAAGCTTGAGTCCGAGATGATGTCAATTTCGGTTGTGTATATTTTTGCATGTGGAGTGAAAAAACTAGAAGAACAAGTATGGTTGCTTCCCCCATTAAAATCATTTCCTTCAAGCTTCTCATCTTTTTTTTATCTAATCTCTAGAATGGAATCAAAGTCTTATTATCACCTACCGTATGCTTGGGTCAACAGGTCTTCTTGACAAAATGTCAATTCTCAAATGAACCCAAAAAAAACTTGTAGTGCCATAAACCCAAGGTTATCGTGACTGGTTCGATAGCCACATGACAAGTAGCCAAAGTAATTAATACCAGTCAAACAATATCATACAGTTTTTATACTATGTACGGAGTAATTAGCTTTCAACTATATCCACAATCATGTATGTATATGGTTGCATGTTTTAATTGGATTGTTAGTCGATGTAATAAACCTTTTTTGAATTGGATAGAGTGGTTTAATCACCCTTGTAATGCTCTATCCACTCTTTGTAACTTCGTCTAGCCCCTTGCTAGTTTCTATTTCAATTGCTGTTCCAAAAAAAATATGGTTGCATGTTTTACGTGGTGGCACATTATAATATTAATAAGTTTTCAAATTTTGTTAAGAGTAAATTACACCGTTCATCCTTGTGGTTTGCGTTGACCGCAGGAGTTCGTCCTTTGACAAAAAAAGTTGCACCGTTCATCCTTAAGTGGCAAACGTTATGCGCCATTAGTCCCTCCCTCTAACGGAGCCCACTAACGGTCTTTAAGTCTTGTTAACCTGAGGGTATAATCGTCATTGCAACATCATAAGGACGAACGGTGCAAGGACCGAACGAAAAAACAATAAATATTCTATCCAAATCCAAATCCGTTACAAATTTACTCTTCTTATTTTCTCAAACAAATCCACATAGCAAAGCAATAGATATTCGATCCAAAGAATTCCATCTCAATAACTTGATCACCAACAACCCAACAGTAACACTACAACTTTATAAAAATTAACCAATCAAAAAATGAAAAATGAAGATCCACATCCACTCCCAATATCATCACCGAACAAAAAAGAATCCATAAATTCATCCACCAAAAACCGTTACAAATTTTACGCATTAGCAGCCATTATCCTATTAGCATTCTGGTCAATGCTCACTGGCACACTCACTCTCAACCGTACGAGTGATTCGACTCACCCCACTGAAACAATAAAAATTCAGTTTTTAACTCGTTCTTATCGATAGTTTACCATTCGATTATATTTGCAAAACGTTTTGATATCTTTTCTTCTAATCCCACGAAGACGTCGCCGGAAGTTGGCCGGATTCCGGCAGCGGCGCGTGTGGCATGAAAATAGAACCACGAGGTCTTGATCTATCTAGGCGGTGTAGGTCGTAGACGTCGCCGGAAGTTGGCCGGATTCCGACAGCGGTTCCGGAACCCTAGGGTTTGGTGGCCGGAAATTATAGAGAGAGAGAGGGTGAGGTGTGTGTTTTTATAGAGAGAGAAAGTATATGGCAAAAATGAGGAGGTGTGTGTGTTGGGGACTTGGGGTATATATACACTGTTCGTCCTTGCACCGTTCGTCCTTATGGTGTTGAAATGACGATTATACCCTCAGGTTAACAAGACTTAACGACCGTTAGTGGGCTCCGTTAGAGGGAGGGACTAATGGCGCATAACGTTTGCCACTTAAGGATGGACGGTGCAACTTTTTTGGTCAAAGGACGAACTCCTGCGGTCAACGCAAACCACAAGGACGAACGGTGTAATTTACTCTTTTGTTAATGTTCAAAGCTTGGTGAGCCGCTTTATTAAAAATGAACGGTAAAAGTGCTCATGGTTAGAACTTGGGGTCAACGTGTGATGATAATCTTAAATATTTGACTGAATCGTGTATAATCTACTTTAAAAATAAAGGATTTTGACTTTTATTGTCTAGGTTACACAAAATCTCTATTAAAATAAGACAATCTGTTAGGATATTCCTTTTCACATACACATCAAACCATAACACAAAGTAGCATATAGATGGAATTCTAGAGAGAAAGTTAGAGGTTTAGGGAACTTAGTGAGAGAAAGTGAAAGATATTATTATGAGCTCCAACTCTCTACCTTGGGAGGTAGAGTATTTATAGTCTTACATAAATCGCCACACTTTTTTTGTGGATCGGGCATCTGGATGGGTAAAGACCCGTCCGTCCTCCACGGTGTTACTTAACTAAATTACTACTTGACTTAAAGGAACTACGACTACGAGCTTTAACGATTACATATACTAGAGGTGACCGACTCTTTAATACCGGAATTTCTAATTTCTAACAATCTCCCCAAGGAGGTCACCTCAATTATGTACCAAAATTACATTGAATATAAATAGATATTACATTTAACAATTGATCTTGCATTCTTGATGTAGTCCTTTGCTCCTAAGCTCGTAGTCATAGATTCTTCACATTGCATGTTTGGTTATTCCAAGTGGAGGTCTTTTACTGATCCACGTGATGATAAGTTTGAGCCATCTTTGGAGATCATCAGCTATCAAAAATCTCTGTGACATCCTTTGTGGTGTTGTGACATTAGGACCGACATGCTCACATTCCGGATCATGAAATCTTCTCATCAGAGTAGCGGAAGCTTTTGATGAATCATGATATTGGCAGCAGCGTAGCGAAGCATGGAGTGAAAATATCGAGTCATAGATGCACTAATCATGATTTCTTTTGAGATGAATGTGTTAAGTGAGCACGCGGCTATGGATAGACCGCTTCATTCGATCACCGCAAGCGTCGGCGCACTGCATACAGCAGTTAGCAACAAATCGCACGAAAGTGTCTTTGATCACTTCGTTGAATTGAGGTACACGCCCACGGTTCCCCGTTGATCAAGACAAGTCTTACTGTGATCGGTATAATTCGAAGAACCTCCTTGACGGGGTTTCGCATTTGTTCTAGTTGTTCTCAAACCGAACGTCTCAAAGAAGACAACATGAGTGAGTGAACCGGTAATTTAAGTCCAGCGATTGATGAAAAGAGATTTGAAAAACAATCGTGTATTGCTCAATAGAAATTGTTTTTGCAATACAACGAAGGTTTTATTGAAAATCAATTATCAATCATAAAACACCTTTTGGTTTGAAATATGAGTACACGGTCGATGTGCTAAAGAAAAGAGTTTTAAGCATAAAGACCGGTTTTCAAAGGTATTCGTCAATCCATAACTCGAACCGAGATTGATTCAAGAAATTGAATCGCCCCATTGTTTCATTCGGTTGTCACATGGTTGATCTATATAATAGATCTCACATGCCACCTACCAGGAGCTTGTTTGATGTTGGCTCGAAGGCTTTCCATCTTCATTGTGAATATGTAAACACATCACTCGGATGTTACGCAATACCACAAGGATAAAGCGTAGGACTCAAGATATAATCTCTCTTCCACATTGTGTGAAGCGAGAGAGTCTTCATTGAAAGTGTCCTAATGAGATTTATTGATGATCTCGTGGCTCTAGACTCAATTTGTGCATATTTGGATCCTATGCGGAGACTAGGAGAGGGTCTCCTTCTTCAATATCAACAATCTCTAAGAGAAAGTCGATAGATAATGTCGGTTCCCGTGAGAATGAAACAAGCCCTTTAAGAGGAACTTGAGTGGTTAGGAAGTTGAAGCCTTGGTCGTCCTTTGGGTCCATGACGTCTTGTCTTCAATACCGATGTTACCATCGGTAGTATATGAATTGAACCCGGTTTACGCCCTAAGGTTGAATTAATGGAGGCTATTTGTTTCACCCTATTTTCATTCAATTCTTTTTAATTCTTCAACCCTTGATGCTTACCGAGACTTCATAGCTAGAACCTTGTTGGGTTTATTCGATTACTAGCTTCGCCTTAGTCCGCACTCTTCCCTTATCTCATTTTTCTCCTTTTCTCATCATACCTAAGGACTTCTACACTAAGCGGTGGATTGTCCTGGGTAGATCCCTCCGTTACGCGGATCATGGGAACCAATACCTAACCTTATCATCCTTATATCACCGTACATTAAAGTAAAGTTGGTCGGTCTATTTGATATTGTTCATCGCCATTGGATCCAATTGAAAACCATTTGAAAATCAATTCGGATACTTGTGATATATTATCAAAGCATTTTGTACCTGAATTGTTTTTGATATTTTTAGAACGAGAACTCCCCCTCAACATGTGCATCAAGTATTTGAGAATGTTTTGCACACGGAGGCAAGAGAAAGAATTAACTTCTTTGATTACCATTTTCTAAAAGATATCAACATCACTTCCCACATCAAATCAAGTTGATATAGCATTTCCGGGAAGGATGAGGTTTCCATAAATTTGCTCCCCCTCAATATGTGCCTCGAGGTTTGAAAGAAGTTTTGCACATACTAGAGGGAACCTGCACATTGGGATAAATGATCACGTTTCAAATCATAGGTTTAAGATAGGTGCTCCCCCTCAACATGTGCATTGAAAAATTGAAATCGTTTGTCACATGTGAGAAGGACAGCATGTACATTCTTATGAAACCATTTACCAATTATCGGCCTAAATCAATTTAAATCACACATTCTCCCCGATCACAATTGTCAAAAATTTGAGATTTGTGATCTCGTATAGATTTAAATTGATTTGAAAGCTTTAAGGAGAATTGTGACTTGATTGTGAAAGCATTTGAACCGATAAGGATCGGATTTTAAGACTTTAAACTCCATTTATAAAACATGCATGTATATCTTTTGACAAATAAGTCCGATGATTATCAAAAATAGAAACCGAGTTATTTTTCAAAGCATTTAGTTTTCAAGTAGATAAATGTTTATAGAATCGAGCATAGAATTTGAAAACATGGTAAAACATGGCTCTGTTCTTTCTTTAAAACCGGGTTATTGCACGAAATGACAATAAACCATTTCTCTTTCTCCCAAAAATCACTAGAACAAAAAGTGGATTTGGCCACATCGAATATGTGTGACGATATACATATAGTCACACATGATTTTCGACCGTGTGTGACTAAAGGTGCGCGACCATAGGTACTCTATGGTCACGTGTTTGACTTTTTAGTCTCTATTGCAAAGAGTAACCAAAACCGTAACATGTGTGACTAATTAGGTACAAATTTTGTAGGATTAATCCGTATTCGTGACCATAAACCTTTGTATAGTCACGCAAAGCATGTTTGTTTTGGGTATTTAGTCACATACAATTAAGCATAAAGTGGCAAAAGTGTTAATAAGTGTGACCATATGTTGTTTAAGGTGAAGAAATATGTCTTATGTGTGACTATTGATCATCTAATGGCCACTTGAATTTTATGTTTGTGTGGCCTTTTCTAACATTTAGTCACACAAAGCATGTTTGTTTTGGGTATTTAGTCACATACAATTAATCATAAAGTGGCTAAAAGTGTTAATAAGTGTGACCATATGGTGTTTCAAGTGAAGAAAGGTGTCTTTTGTGTGACTATTGATCATCCAATGGCCACATGAATTTTATGTGTGTGGCCTTTTCTAACATTTAGTCACACAAAGCATGTTTGTTTTGGGTATTTAGTCACATACAATTAATCATAAAGTGGCTAAAAGTGTTAATAAGTGTGACCATATGGTGTTTCAAGTGAAGAAAGGTGTCTTTTGTGTGACTATTGATCATCCAATGGCCACATGAATTTTATGTGTGTGTGGCCTTTTCTAACATTTAGTCACACAAATCATGTTTGTTTTGGGTATTTAGTCACATACAATTAACCATAAAGTGGCTAAAAGTGTTAATAAGTGTGACCATATGGTGTTTTAAGTGAAGAAATGTGTGTTTTGTGTGACTATTGATCATCCAATGGCCACTTGAATTTTATGTTTGTGTGGCCTTTTCTAACATTTAGTCACACAAAGCACGTTTCTTTGGGTATTTAGTCACATCCAATTAATCATAAAGTGGCCAAAAGTGTTAATAAGTGTGACCATATGGTGTTTTAAGTGAAGAAATGTGTGTTTTGTGTGACTATTGCTCATCCAATGGCCACATGAAATTTATGTTTGTGTGGCCTTTTCTAACATTTAGTCACACAAAGCACGTTTCTTTGGGTATTTAGTCACATCAATTAATCATAAAGTGGCCAAAAGTGTTAATAAGTGTGACCATATGGTCTTTTAAGTGAAGAAATGTGTGTTTTGTGTGACTATTGCTCATCCAATGGCCACATGAATTTTATGTTTGTGTGGCCTTTTCTAACATTTAGTCACGCAAAGCATGTTTCTTTTGGGTATTTAGTCACATGCAATTAACCATAAAGTGGCTAAAAGTGTTAATAAGTGTGACCATATGGTGGTTTAAGTGAAGAAATGTGTGTTTTGTGTGACTATTGCTCATCCAATGGCCACATTAATTTTATGTTTGTGTGGCCTTTTCTAACATTTAGTCACACAAAGCATGTTTCTTTTGGGTATTTAGTCACATACAAATTAAGCATAAAGTGGCCAAAAGTGTTAATAAGTGTGACCATATGGTGGTTTAAGTGAAGAAATGTGTGTTTTGTGTGACTATTGCTCATCCAATGGCCACATTAATTTTATGTTTGTGTGGCGCTTTCTAACATTTAGTCACGCATCGAATTAAGCAAGCTGTGACCAAAAGTGTTAATAATTGTGACTATATGAATCTTTTAGTCACATATAAGAAATCAATATATATCAAAACAAATTATAATATATAAAAATATATTCAAAATATATTCAAATACAATAAAATTGGAATGTATATAAAATTGTAATGTCGTACATAATAATATTCTCAATAATTTAACGACTTGACTCTTGATCTTCTTAGCTTCCTTTTGCATGGTATGACTAGAGCGTGGCGCTTCATATTTAATTTAGGTGCGATTCTGTTCTCACCAATCGGTTTATGGTACTTGGTGGTGTTACAGAGGAAACAAAAGCGGGGTATCAAACACTAAATTAAATATGAAGAATGATATATGTAGGTTTATAAAACACATGCATCTATGTACCTTTTCATCGAAAACCACTTGATCCTTTGGCCATGCATAAAACCACCTCTGCATCCTTAAGCTGTTTTGAGACCGTTACTTCCTACATCCGGTATGCCTGTTGCATCCACTAAAGATTTTCAATAGATACTCTGTAGCAATCCTTTGGGAGTAGTGCATTATGAAGCATTTGTTTTCCATCGGTTTTGTACGGTACCCTCCGCAATAATAGTTGATTTCTTTAAGTGCCACGATGCACTTAATTACCTAAAAGATAATTTGTTGCATGTATATATGTATCGATAATTAATTTTAATTAAACTAAAGAACATATGAAAATGTTTAAATACATACTTGTGGTAGTCTTGTTAATGGAGACTCTGTTCTTGTGATCCGAAAGTTGGCGTGAAGAATCCTTTCCTTTTGATCTAGTTGATTTCTTAGGTGCGCCAGTTTAGAGTTTCCTATATGTATAATACGGTAAATAAATAATGTATGTAGAATTCAAAAATCCCGGGGGTGATTTATTACTTACACTTATTTGAATTTCCTTTTCAAAGTTGCAAGTCCATTAGACTTCTTAATGCTCATAACTTTCTCACGTCCGACAACACGTGTTCGGCATCCTCATCAACCTTGCTATTTAAAAGATTAATGTTCACGGAGACACACGAAATATAAATTGTTTAAGAAATGAGCGATATTTAAAGGGTAAAAAGATGGAATGTTACTTTCTTATGTCTTACTTCCGTTTACATCAATGGAGTTGAAGTTGATTTGCAGCGCCCCCTTTGTGCGACCAATTGTTTCATCAAATCAGTATTACCGCCTCTTTTTCTTGGCGTTGGCGCCTCTCATCGACAAGTTCACTTTGAAGTAACACCACTCTTTCATCGGATGCTTGTCGATTCGAGGCGAGATCAAAATACCTCTTGTAGGTTACTCCACCTCCCTCCTCTCGCATATCCTCCCTTTTCCTTACCTAATACAAGCTGTCATGGCATCGGTGCCATGATCAAGCTTCAAGATTCCTTGTTTGATCTTGTCGTCCGTTTCTTTTCTGCACACACAATATGGGAAATAGGTTATTTAATTCTACCGGTATTAACTTGTAACTAAAAGTATTAACTAAAACACTACTGTATTAACTTATAAATAACGGTTTTAAATGTCTGATGGCGATATTAACTAAAAGTATTAACTAAAACACTACTGTATTAACTTATAACTAACGGTTTTAAATGTCTGATGTGATAACTTATAACTAAACAAACATAATAATAAAATTTGCGATCAAACTTACAAATTTTTCTCCCCCGATCGATATCTTCATCGTGATATTCTCCGTCTTTTTCACCCTTCCTTTCAACCACACAGTACCACGCGGTGGTTCTTCATCTGGTTCAATTTCTTTACTCTCGATCTTATACACATCAAATACATACAAATGTAAGATAAGCGAATATAAGCGAAACTATGATGCTATTAAATGCAAATGTAAATGTGCAAATGTTTCTTGTTACCATTTTTCTATCACACAGGCGTATCCACCTCGTCCCATTGTATGATCATAAGCAGACTTGGAGCGCGACACTTTAGCTTTTCTTGATCTCACCTTGCAACACAAAATCATACGGCGTTTAGATGTAGTAATCTTGATAGTATACAACTAATACATATGGAAACATATGAAAAGGTGAAAGATATTTGAACTTGAATAAAATGAATAATTAACACCTTGTATTCCTCATTGGTGTGTAGTTTACAAAATTAACCCAATCTTGGCTTTTATAATTGCACTATACTTTGCGGGACTTCATTTAGTTTTGAAAGGGTATTTTGGTTGGGCAATATGTAGTTTTGTATCAATTTCATTACGAAATTCCTTAGAAGTTGACCAAGGCGATTCATTATCGACTTTCGACCGTCAAGTCAACATCAAAATATCATTGCAAAGATTAAGAAATTGTTGTTAATTAGTTGCACATCTTGTAAATCAGAGATAAACTTTTAACACCTTGTATCTCTGACGACCAAGCCACTACTAGTTAAAAAAGTATATGTGTCCGTGATTTCATCCCACATTTTATCTCTTGCTACGAATCAACCTTCCTCCAGGTTAGAATCCGACACCTATATGCTCACGAACCAAATCACCCAAAAACTTGAAAACAATGCTCTGTTTTTCACGATAACCTATCCGATTGCATCGAAGGTTACAGCGACCTTTATTCCGTCTGTTTTCCATATTCCTGCGAAACTTAGCTAACCTAGTTATGCCCTCTTAACAACATTCGCATTTGAATGGTTGTTTCCGACATCCTCACCCTCATCGAATCGTCTACGATTCATATTCTAAAGTGTTTTCAATTTCACGATCGAGAATAAACCAAATCATCCGGATAAGTGATTTGCGTTGACATGATTCGTCGAAGTAATGTGTTAAAGAAAATTAGTAAACTTAATTGGTAAATAATGGTGTAAAATTGAAGTTACGGTTGTTTTGCTTGAAGGTGATTTATTGGAGTAAAAATAGGGCTAATGATGGGCGGTTTTCAATTAAGGAAACCATAATTTCAAAGTAATTTTAAAATTTTGGCTAAAATTTGGCTCCAAATTTGATAATTTTAAAATGTGGCTCCAAATCAAACAATTTTTAAACCAAAACACCCACAGCGAAATGGTGCTTACCAGGTCCCAAACACTCATATTACTTCAAACCGGTGTGTCAAAACACATATAGCTGAGATACACTAAAATCACCACATGGCGCATACAAATGAACAATCAAAAGCTAAAATGGACTTAAAGCAACTAATTAAGCAACTATAACTAATAAGCGGTTCGGATAAACAATTAAGCACAAAAATAGGCAAATCAAACCAAGAGCTGGCGATACATCAAAGCGACCCTAAGACCTTACTTTAAGGCTATAAATAAGCTATTTATAAGCAATTAGATAAGCTCTAACATCCTCAAGTAGTTAAAAAAATCAAGAAAACATGTAAATGCAATTAACTTAAAGCGAAACAACAACAAAAACACCCAATATAGTGGTTCAATCAAAAATAATTGTCATGAACAAACGCCTCGGTTCTAAACTTCATAATCGGTCATAAAAAATTGACAACAATCTAAAATTGAACATCCTAATCCTACAATAATACATTATACTAGTGCGAATATGAACTTTAACACCACAACCAATTCCTAAATTCAAAACAACATGAAAAAAAGATGAAACAAACTAGCAAACACATTACATATTTTAACAAACATAATATTAGCATTCGTATGGATAAACCATCAAAAGATCCATACATATTCCATTGTTAATATATCTACATACCATCCCTTTAAACCAAGACATTAGACATTAGACATTAGACATAAGCAGATGACACTAGAGCAAAGAAAACATCCCATTCCATAGCGAGAAACCCTTCAACCATTCATCGCTGAATTTGTTCTTCCTTGGTATCGATTTCCTCCTAAGATTGAGTAATGAGATCATTCAACCCTATGACTTAGACCTCATGACCTCCTGTCATCCCTAAGATCCACCAATCTCTAAGGACCTAATGTTTAAAAGCGGCAAACTAAGTCCTCCTTCTTTTAAACTATGACTATAAATTAGGGTGTTGATCCGTTCGGTTATCGGGTTTTGTTTCGTTAAATCATTATATTTTATTTTTGTCAATCTGAAAACCGAAACGAACCGAACTATAATTAAACCAAAGCGAACCGAAAACCGATTATGAATTAAGTTCGCTTATTGGGTTGACCGAAATTAAGCTTGATTATTGGGTTGACACATATGGTTTTAAACCGAAAATGGATAAAAGCAGTTAAAGGGGACAAAGGCGTGCAGCGTGTTAAAGCAGACAAAAGCGTGTATAAGCGTGAAAGCGGACCATAACGTGTTAAAGCGAGAAAGCGTGTTTAGAACTTACGAATCGTGTAAAGTGTAAGAAAACCTTTGAAAGCGGTTGAAAAATTCTTAAAACATACGAAAATGGGTAAAAGCGAATGAAAGCGGGGTAAATGGGACGACGTGCAAAGCAGATGCAATCGGCCGAATGTGTGTAAAAGTTATACAAACGGCCTAAAAGATGAAAAAACTAGCTAAAGCGTGCAAACACGGACGAAAACACTGTAAACCAAACGGGGCGTATAAAACCGATTAAAAGGGACAAAGGCGTGAAAAGCGGACCAAAGCGTATTAAAGCAGACGAAAACTTGTATAAGCGTGCGAATACGTGTAAAAGTGTAAGAAAACCTTTGAAAGCGGTTGAAAAATTCTTATAAACATACGAAAATGGGTAAAAGCGGATGAGAGCGGGGTCGTCGGACGAAAAGCGGACGAAAACATATGTAAAACATATGAAAATGTATAAACGTTTGAAAATGTGCGTTAGTATGTAAAGCAGACTAAAACTTATTCAAGCGGACGGAAACATGAAAAACTAAGCGGCGTGTAAACACGGACGAAAAAGCGTAAACAAAACCGGAAGCGTATAAAAACATATTAAAGGGGACAAAGGCGTGCAGCGTATTAAAGCAGACAAAAGCGTGTATAAGCGTGAAAGCGGACCATAACGTATTAAAGCGGAAGAAAGCGTGTTTAGAACTTACGAATCGTGTAAAGTGTAAGAAAACCTTTGAAAGCGGTTGAAAAATTCTTAAAACATACGAAAATGGGTAAAAGCGAATGAAAGCGGGGTAAATGGGACGGACGTGCAAAACACATGCAATCGGCCGAATGTGTGTAAAAGTTATACAAAGCGGCCTAAAAGATGAAAAAACTAGCTAAAGCGTGCAAACACGGACGAAAAACTGTAAACACAAACGGGGCGATATAAAACCGATTAAAAGGGACAAAAGCGTGAAAAGCGGACCAAAGCGTATTAAAGCAGACGAAAACTTGTATAAGCGTACGAATCGTGTAAAAGTGTAAGAAAACCTTTGAAAGCGGTTGAAAAATTCTTATAAACATACGAAAATGGGTAAAAGCGGATGAGAGCGGGGGGTAAATCGGACGAAAAGCGGACGAAAACATATGTAAAACATATGAAAATGTGTAAACGTTTGAAAATGTCGTTAGTATGTAAAGCAGACTAAAACTTATTCAAGCGGACGGAAACATGAAAAACTAGCGGCGTGTAAACACGGACGAAAAGCGTAAACAAAACCGGAAGCGTATAAAAGCAGTTATAGGGGACAAAGGCGTGCAGCGTGTTAAAGCAGACAAAAGCGTGTATAAGCGTATGAATGTGTGTATAAGCGTGTATACAGGCGAAAAAAGTTTTCAAAAAGGTAAACAACCCCTAACTCATATAGTATGGCTAAACATATGTGTGAGCATCCTATTGTGTAAGCAATTTACGTAATATTGTATGCAAGTAGTTACATGTAAGGTATTGCAATTGATGTTATCATGTGTCAGCATCCTATTGTGTCAGCAATTCTTGTTGCGTAATGTTGTTGTAACCTTGTCGGGTAATGTTTACGTGGGTTTTGTTATGCAAATTTGCAAGGTTCGCAAATTAATAACAACCGAATTCATTGTTTGCCAAAGTTGTAGTGATGACTAACTTTGATTTTTGTCAATGTGCTACATTGTAAAGATGACTAACTTTGATTTTGGTCGATGTATTGCAGTTGACATAAATTTTAAGAATTTGAGCAAATCCGATAACCGCTAAAACCGATAATGAAGAAAGCGAAATCGAGAAAACCGAAACCGAAAAACCCGCTTATCACGGTTCATAATGCATTTTACTTATCTAATTTGATCATTTACTAACGTCCATGGATTACATATCATTAATGTGATCGTAATCTATAAACGTCAAATAAGTAGTATTACTTATTTTGTTAGATATGGTAATTTGAATGTTGCTATTGCGACACAACAACATTACTATTATTCTAATATCTTTAGTGTTATTTAATTTTACTAAAATGACATATTACGTTATAATTTATGTTATTGTTCGCCCGATTCGATTCGATTAATTTTTTGAATGGTTAACAGTGACCGAACCGCGGGTAACCGCTCATTCGAGATACCGCATGTCCGGTTACCCGCCTAATGCGGTTCGGTTTTGGATAGTAGAATGAACTACCGCCCGTGATCGATAGTTAAAATCTCTAAGCGAATCGGGCGAACACCCGTGAACACCCTACTATATAGGGGTGGTTTAGATCCAATGAAAAAATGAAGGGTTTAAATTGCAATATTAGATATCTTCCTAAATACTCCTCCTGCATATCACTTTTTCTTTTCTTTTTCTTGAACTATTGCATATCACATTTATGCATGGAAGAATATGAAGGGCTACTGATAACACCCAAAATAAATTTTCCGATGCCTCTTAAGTGTTTTTGTGATTATTTGTGCAAATTGTGAGGTACATTGTAATTATGTATACTTACCTAACCATAAAATCAACACACTATCAATAATTTTACCCTAAACACACAACTATCAATCATTTTACCCTAAACACACAAAATGTCTTCCACACCTAATATCGATGAAATGAAAGCCGCCTTTGAATCCGCAAGCTCGTGATGCTTCGAGTTGTTGATATTGCAAGACATAGCGAGAGGAGAAAAAGTTGATCGGCGGGTGGGAGAAGAAGCGACGATTACGAGGAAGCTGTTGCCAAAAAAACAGACAATCGATGAGGTGGTAGTTTGTTTACTCGTTTCAATCTTTGTTGCGACAAGCGGTGAGTATGCCGCCGTGAGATCTGATTGAAGGATCGAAGGAAGATTGATTTCTTGGCTCGACTTTTGGTGCTATGTCGTCGAGTCAGTCGGAGAAGGAGGAGTTCTTGGAAGATTTGGATGAAGGCGATGAGTGCGAAGATGGAGCATAGGAAGCTTTGGAAGTTTTTGTGTTTTGATGATGTATAGTTGATGGTTGTATGGATGCTTGCTATTAAGCGCTACTTTGTTTATATAAGTAATTATATGTAAATGATCAATGATCGATTACAATGGTTAATTTTAGTTTTAATGCTTTATTAACTTGAAGAAATAAGTTAGTTTTATTTATTTATTTACTTTTATTAGAAAATGGTCAAGTAGTGTGTGTTTGACTTTCGATATTTCACACATTTATCTCTCTTACACTCGGTCAAAACACACAGTTAGATTATAATTAATAGCGATTTAGGGTTTTCAATCAAGCATAAAATCAATGAAAATAAATGTTAGTCAATGAAATACTCTTGAGGGCTATTATAAAGGGCTTGATTCTCTTCCTATTGAGCCTAATATCTCGGTATAAATGTTATAATTTAATGCTAGTTTGTTAGTTTAGGATGTTTATTGATTTATAGATGATATTGTGTTATGTTAGTTTAGGATGTTAGTCGGGTATTAGTCATTTGCATAGGAAAAGTAGTTGTTTGATGATTTATGGATCATTAGTTGAGGTAATAACGATTACGTGTTATACATGCGGTATGGAGTGCGTGAAGAATGAGACACGAAGAATGAGATTAGTAGAGCGAAGAATGAGATTTGCGGGTAGGTGTCCCTTTTGCCTCCTTGCGTGTTTTGTTTTGCCGTAGTCTTAGGCCCGTGCGTGGTTTGCGTTGCTCTGTTGTTGCTCCCTTAGGTTGGCTTTGCTTTTGGTGTGCACAGGCTTTTGGTTTTATGTACATTGCGCTTTGCTATTGGCGTATTCTGACTGCTTGTGCGTGTTTCTTTTTCTGTATGCCTGTTTGCTTGTTTGCTTGCTTTCTTTTACTACGCTATTGCCTTTTGGTTTCGTCGTATTCTTTCTCTATCCTTTCGCACTTCGCTATTGCCTTTTGTTTGTTGTTGTTGTTGTTGTGATCGCATAATAGTCAATAAGGTATGCGGTTTAGTAAATATAAAAGCATAGTTAAATGTTAATGTATGGGGAATCGGAAGGGTTAACTATGCTTCTTTTTAGGAAAACACTTTTTATGATCTTAAATACACAATCAAACCCTTTACGAGTTCCCATCTTGTTCCTTTTGTTTTTCAACAATCTAGCGATTTGCACAGTGCGAGCAATTGCACAAAGGAGTTGAAGCGACAAAAGGACGATGAGGGATCTCGAAAAGGGTTTGATTGTGTTTTATGAGGTGTGTTGATTGCGATAATGATATAGTGTGTATTGTTCATGGCGGCCACACTCCTTCATTATCCCATTCAACACATACACTTTCGTAGAATCGATAATTATTTACACTTGGTACTTTGAGCTTCCCGAAAACCCATTCCTATGTCCTTTGTCATAGCAGGTTTGGTGCAAATCTTTGCGACCATTTCGTGAACATGGCAATGGGATTTCAAGTGGACGTTCAAAGTACTAAGCTATCTCCACTTGCTTGCTTATAACATATTGACATTTAACTTTTTGACCATTTCCTTTGCATGTATAAACTCTATTTTGTTCAACAATCTAGCAAATCGCTGGTGCGAGCCTTTGCACAAAGGAGTTAAACGACAAAAAGTCTTGTAGGGGATTGAAGGGTTCACTAAGTTGAAATTCCATACACATCTACAAAATAATGCGGCCACATTGGTATGTTCAACTTCCGTTTGAATCGCAACTATATCATATTGTTCCTTAACTTTTTTAACAATCTAGCAAAACTATAATTATGAGGTGTCGGTGTGTATGAAATTTGTGATGACAAGTATCTTATTAAATCATGCAAATGATGTGATCACGATGTTTTGAAACTATTGATTTATCTGATCTGAGCCTCACTATTATGTGCAAAAATGAGTCAATTTTTTTTTTGTATGGTAGATGGGTTGCTGTATACAAGATCTTATTCCTAGTTTCAACATTAAAATTTTAACCATTGCACTTAAAAGTCTTTTCATCATTGGATAGGCTTTTGTCTTTTCATCTCTGTAAAATTAACTTTTGTAGAATCGATAATTATTTATTCGGCACACCTTTCGTACTTTGAGCTTCCTCGAAAACCCATTCCTATGTCCTTTGTCATAGCAATAGGTTTGGTGCAAATCTTTTGACCATTTCATAGACATGGCAATGGGATTTCAGTGGGCGCTCAAAGTACTAAACTATCTCCACTTGCTTGCTTATAACATAGGTGTCTTACTTTGATAGAGGCGTGTTAAGCTTAGCATGACCATCAACGCTTTGATCAATTATGACGGGTAGTTTTAAACTTGAGATTGCCCATATCTTGACTGGTTTATAGCAATGTATAGAGCGATTATGTCGCATGTTTGTGACCGTTTTATTTTATATGCATAATATTATCACAACCTTGTACTTTAATGAAGTTGGTAAATTTCTTGGTCAATCATGTTTCATTGTGGTGGCGTCCGTTGGCGTCACGTGTATATATAGTTTACATTAGAAGCTATATATAATCATTAGTCCCTATCATACACCGTCCCAATGAATCATGATTGGCTCGAAGATGTTAAGCATCTGTGTATATAGTCGTAGTAGAATGGGTGGAATTTGACATCGAATAAGAATGGGGTGGAAGAAGTTAATCTTGGCGATTGCTAAGTTAATCTTGTCGATGCTAAGTTAATCTTGGTAGTGCTAAGTTATTGAATTTGGTGCAAATCTTTGCGACCATTTCATAGACATGGCAATGGGATTTCAGTGGACGCTCAAAGTACTAAGCTGTCTCCACTTGCTTGCTTATAACATAGGTGTCTTACTTTGATAGAGGTGTGTTAAGCTTAGCATGACCATCAACGCTTTGATCAATTATGACGGGTAGTTTTAAACTTGAGATTGCCCATATCTTGACGGTTTATAGCAATGTATAGCGATTATGTCGCATGTTTGTGACCGTTTTATTTTATATGCATAATATTATCACAACCTTGTACTTTAATGAAGTTGGTAAATTTCTTGGTCAATCATGTTTCATTGTGGTGGCGTCCGTTGGCGTCACGTGTATATATAGTTTACATTAGAAGCTATATATAATCATTGGTCCCTATCATACACCGTCCCAATGAATCATGATTGGCTCGAAGATGTTAAGCATCTGTGTATATAGTCGTAGTAGAATGGGGTGGAATTTGACATCGAATAAGAATGGGGTGGAAGAAGTTAATCTTGGCGGTGCTAAGTTAATCTTGTCGATGCTAAGTTAATCTTGGTAGTGCTAAGTTATTGAATAGTATGTTTCTTATTTAAAAGTACCTACAATTATATACTTTATTACAACGTATAACTTTTTTGTTACTTGGATTCCACGGGTTTTTATCATCACGATGAGCGTGACATTCAAGGACGGAAACATCGTACAAAAACATTGCAAATGTTGATGCCTTGCGATGATTCAATAGCTACATTGTATATTCGATTAACCAATATTGTATTCGACATATGTATTTATTTGCGAGAAGTTACGATATCGTGTATGTTAATGTAATATTATTTATTTGTATGTTAAGGTACTTAATTTTTAAGGTGATTCTACCAAATATTTTGTATGTATTTAATCAAGGGTTTAGGTCATAAAATAGTTGCATACTTTTTCAAATGTACCGTTTTAGTACGTAATTGTTGTGTAAAATTTACATATTTGCATATATACCCAAAACATGCTTAAGTTGCATTGTACATCATGCATTAAAAATTGTATTATGGAGAAATATGAAACTTTTGAGTTTTAGTGGGTATATATGCAATGCTCCCATAATACAAGCTAAAAAATAAAACAAAAATCCTTCCTTAATTAATTGTAATCATTGCGGTTTGAGAACCGTGACATATTACGGCTACACTTAATCACATAGTCTTAGCAAAATATTCAAGTCTATCTTCTTCAACACAACAACCGCATCATCGGGTAATGTTACACATTGTTTTTTTTTTTTTTTCTTTTGTTTTTAACCATGAGCGCAAATGTAAAGTGATTGATATGCATGTTTCGATATGTTGATGGATACAAATGCATGTTTGGTAATTTTTCGACAATGTTTAACATATCCTAAAGAATATAGTATCCTTTGATCATAAAGTAATGACCGTTTTATTAGAACTATATGCGATTTGATTCTTTAGAATATTGTGTGACATGTAAATATAGGATGATTTGAATAAAAAAATCAAGGATATATGTGGATTGTGGAAAAGCGTAGCGACTATTTGTTAAATAGCTAATTAGACAACTTGTAAACATATGTTTAATCTAGGTTAGTATAGCTTTTATATGATTTGGTAAAGCACTACACCTTATGTAATTAATTATCGAGCTTAGGTTTAAACATTGGATGAAGCAATGGCGTATGGTATGTTAGGTAGATTATGGATTTCTTACTAGATTTTAACAAGCGTATTGGGTAAGATGAATAAGCGTAAAAAATCTGATTTTTACTCTAAAAGGACTATATGATTATTGGTTTTGAAACATAGTTAAATATGTAGTAGTACATCTTCAATCATATTTTGTTTGACACCTTAATGATAAAGATGTATTGATCATCTAAGACTTGTATTAGTTGAATGTTATGCATATGATATAACCTTATTGACCATTAAGGCGATTGTGGTTTTAAAATAGAATGAGCATCCAATTGTTGGTGGAGGCAAACCGCACAAACATTAGGACATTGCGGTAAGTTGTACTTAAAATGCTTACTTAAGGTTATAAATTTATCGATGTAACCATCAAATTGATATCGTGCTTACTTTTTAAATTTAAGATGCTTCTGCTTTGTTTCTTTGAAACTCTTTGTACCCAAGAAGCTGGATATACCTAATCCACAATAGGGAACCAAACATAAGGTTCTTGGAAATTGGTTCGTGGTCGCATTACTTTGCAAGGGTCCAGTGGCAAGCTTTTATTGATCAAAGCCAATACATCAATGTGGCCACATTCCATTTCATTCGTCGGGAAGAAGGCATTATTATGTAACGGTACAACGATCGAGCCACGAATGCCACGGATACGATCGCCTCTTCTAGGTTCTGAGACAACGTGGGTGCTGGTTACGTTGGATGAATATCTGCACAACCTCGGTAAGAAAAAATGTTAATCAATACATTGTATAAGTTTGTTGAAAATGGGGATTATTTTAATTGTTTGACCGCTAATGTTTTCTTTAAACTAAACTATTACGTAGGTCATTCCTTGCAATTTCGGGACCATCTTGACAATAACCAATTTGGCGTTCTTGTTCTTTGGCGTGCCGTAGCGACTATCACTCACCGTCAAATTGAAATCTGGAGGAAAGCAGAACACGTGCATGAGTTTGGTGGGCACGGATGGAATGTATTGGTTCACGATGAAAACACATTTCTTTGGCACAAGAGTTGTTTTCACAAATCTCTAAACAATCTTGTTTCCACGATGCCATTTCTTTGAAAATGGGTGATGATGCGTTACGAACTTGTGCAGCGTATGGGTGAATCTTACAAGACCGTTCATGAGAAACCCGTAGATGAAGGTATGTTAATCAAAGTGTAGACATAATCTATGACTTTATTTTAAAATAAACCTTTCCATATAATAGCTTTTAAATTATTAATTACCGTTTTATTAAATTCCAATTTCGGATGAGCGTATGAAACACATATGTGCATGGAGCGAATGTTCGAGCATGAAAGTGAAAGGATTGTTTTCTGCGCCCATCCTTGCATATGTCACGGACGAGTCGTTTGGTAAGTAATGATACAAATCGGACCATTTCGGTCATTATAATCGCTTTTGCAAAACTAATATATACTTCAACACATGGACATACTTTTGATTAGCATACTACATTGTTCTTTTAATGCAGAACATACCACATAAGTTCTGACGAAATCACATGTGGAAGTACCATAACGCATTCTTTGAGATACGGGAAGACATGGGTTTTATGTGAGCGTGAATCGCAACACCACGGCGATAGGCCTAGAAGCAAGAACCACGTTACCATAAGCGCCATATGGAGAGATTGTTGAGGGTGTCGGTGGGAGCGAAACAAAATGGTCGATTCAATCTTGTTGACTTTGTCATCGGCGACCAAGCGGTGTCTTCCGTAATCCGATTATAATTCGATGATTTAGCATGTGCTAAAAGCGTAATTCGAGCGTTATCGGTTGTTATTGGTGAACACGTTTATAAGCAGATTTTAGGATTGTGTAGGATTTGGTTGGCTTCATTTAGGGTGTGTGTTCCCAGTAGTTGAAGCCATTCATGAGATGGAATGTAAACTACTTGGTATAGCCCCTATCACGGAAGTGTATGGTTCATCTTGGTGCATTAAAGGTGTTCTTTGTGATGGTTTTGTGTTGGTTGTCATCATCCATGGTTGTATGATATGGGCGGTTTGTTTTATTATCGGACTTATAAAACGGATATATCGGATATTGAATAGAGTTGCCTAGTATGCAACTTGATATGGAACTTGTCCATATCGGTGTGTGTTGATTTTTCATTTTACAAAGTTTCCTTGATTATTACAAGTTCATCTTTGCACCAAAAAAAATATATATATTTTGTGTTGTGGTCTACTTATAAGCAGAAAACTTTAGTGGTTAAAGCGCCGATTACAAAGTTAAGTCGGTAGGTTAGTTTCTTGGTTAAATTTGCCGATTACAAGGTTAAGTCTGGCGAAATAAGATAAGTCATTTAGTATTAGTAGTTAGTTACATTTATGAAAAACATAATAGTTTTTGTGTGACTATTGATAATCCAATGGCCGCATCAAATTTCTTTTGTGTGGCCATTTCTAACATTTAGTCACACAAAGCATGTTTCTTTGGTTATTTAGTCACATACAATTAAGCATAAAGTGGCTAAAAGTGTTAATAAGTGTGACCATATGGTGTTTAAGGTGAAGAAATATGTCTTTTGTGTGACTATTGATCATCCAATGGCCACTTGGATTTTATGTTTGTGTGGCCTTTTGTAACATTTAGTCACACAAAGCTTTGTTTGTTTTGGGTATTTAGTCACATACAATTAATCATAAAGTGGCTAAAAGTGTTAATAAGTGTGACCATATGGTGTTTCAAGTGAAGAAAGGTGTCTTTTGTGTGACTATTGATCATCCAATGGCCACATGAATTTTATGTTTGTGTGGCCTTTTCTAACATTTAGTCACACAAAGCATGTTTGTTTTGGGTATTTAGTCACATACAATTAACCATAAAGTGGCTAAGCGTGTTAATAAGTGTGACCATATGGTGTTTCAAGTGAGGAAGCGTGTATTTTGAGTGACTATTCATCATCCAATGGCCACATATTAAGTTACGTGACCATATGTCTTGGATTTTGGCTACACTTGAATAATATGTGTGACAAAGCGTTTAGTGTGACCATATATGGCATTTGGTCACGGTGTTAGTAGCAAATGTGACTTTATAGATTAGCTTTCGGCAAGCTAACACAAACTAAACTTTAAACACACATATTAACTTACGTGAACATATGTCTTGGATTTTGGCTACACTTAACGAATGTGTGACAAAACATTTAGTGTGACCATATATGGCTTTTGGTCACGGTGTTCAAGTGTGTGACATATATTTGTCCTTTGTTTATATGTATATCGTGACTAATGCTTCAACCTTACTTTTCATTTGTCACTTGTTCCAATTTCGGATGTGGCTAAAGAGTTGGCAAAACATATCAGTCACCCTTAAATAATGTGTGACAAAACTTGACTCTATGATTTAGACACACAAAAATTACTTCATGTGACTAACGCATCAAGGTTACTTGTATTTGTCACGCGTTCCAAATTCATATGTGGCTAAATGATGCGAAACAAAATCACGGATACCTTTAGCCACACAGCGTTTAATTGTGTGGCGTCTGGTTCTAATGGTCACACAATTAAAATTTTCATGTGTGACTAATTAGTACATGTTGTCAATTTTCGTACCTTGACCACACAAATATGCGAATGTGTGATATTGTTCCATTTCGACCATGCGTGACCAAATCCTTGAGTGTTTTTTGTACTAGTGTTTTGTAATCCCAAGAAAAATGACATTTGTCCCATCATTGACATTTGAAACTTTGAAATCATTTCATTAGAAAACGATCACATTCCATTGGGTCGGTCGAGGCAAAAATAATATCGTCAACATAAATTTGAACATGAGTTAAATGTTTGCGACTTCACGGTGAACAATGTAGGATCAAGCGCTCCTTTCTTTGAATCCGGTTGATAGAAGAAACTTAGACAATGTATCATACCATGCCCTGGAGCTTGCTTTAAACCGTAAAGAGCCTTCTTCAAACGATAAGCGTGAGTAGGATGCTCTTGGTTCACAAATCCTTCAGTTGGTGGCGAGACAACTTCCTTAAGATCTCCGTTCGAAATGCCGTCTTTACATCCATCGATATACCACCATGTTCTTACTAGCAAGATTAGCCGGAAAGATTCGATTGCCTCGATTCGAGCAAGCTGGAGCAAAAGATTCTTCAAAGTCTATACCCTCCTCTTGACGATATCCTTTAGCAACCAATCGAGCCTTGTTTTTCAACACATCACCATGCTCATCAAGTTTTACTTTGAAGATCCATTTGAGAGCTATAATCATGGCACGATCGAGCGGTACTAACTCCCATACATCAAGTCGATCAAACTCATGAATTTCATCTTGCATGGCATTGAACCAAATTATCTTCATTCATGGCGGTTTTAACATCTTTTGTTCGATCTTAGATAGTACGGAGTTGAAGAAACACCATAAGGCATCGGTTGCGAGTTGTTTCCATGTTGATACAGGATGAGAGGGATTTCAATGATGTTGTCTAAGGGGTGATCGTGAGTCCATTTTCTTAGGTGTTCATGTGGTCATTGTTGAGGAACCGAGGTAGGCGAGTCGATGTCTCTGAAAAGATGGTTCGATGATGATTCGGGAGTAGCAAATATGTTTTCAAATGGAGCATCTTCGGAGTAGCAAAGGGATTAACTTCATCATTGATGCGAAGCATTTCCATGATGTACATTTGAAGGATGATGATTTGTTGATGAGATCAAGGATCGGCAGTGCTTCTTGGCTTAAAGATATTGAGATCAAGGATTGACTTCATTCATCGGAATATGAGCAACCTCATTGTAGGGATCAAGCACCTCATTAGTAATTGAATCATACAGTTCATCAAACATAGGATCAAACAATTTCTTTACATCATCTTCGGATGGAGGTACATATGGAGTTTCATGAGAGGAGTTTGGAACAAGGGATGAACCAATGGACTGTTTTGAAGTGCGGGTCTGAGTTGGAGTGTCCAGAGCCATTTGACCGGTCGACTCATCAAACGTGACGTGAATTGTTTCCATGATATTTGGGTTCTTTTGTTGTAGATTCGGTATCCCTTTTGTTTGATGCATATCCTACAAATACTCCAATGTCGACTTTGGCCCTAAGTTTGCCTAAGTCTTGACCTCATTAGTTGGATAGCACAATGCACCAAACACACGAAGGAAAGATAGATTAGGTTTTCATTGTGGACAAGTTCATATGGAGTTTTTCCATGAATGGTGTGAATCGAGGACGATTTTGTGTGTAGCATGCGGTGGCAATTGCTTCACCCGGAGAAACATTGGAACCTTTGAGTAGATCGGCATTGTTCTAGCGGCTTCAACAAGGGTACAATTTAGTCTTTCAACTACACCGCTGTTGAGGGGTTCGTGGAACACTTCTTTGATGGTGATTCCAACGCTTTCATAGAATTCACTAAGTTGTTTGTTGACAAACTCCGTTCCATTGTCTGCTCGATAATTCGATAGTTTTGTTAAGTCTAACTGCGTTGTTTGATGAGTTTGATGATGATATCGGGAGTTTCATCCTTTGTCCTTAAGAACTTGACCGGTGAATCTAGAGTAATCATCAACCACAACTAACACATATTTCTTCCCAAAGATATTACGCACCTCATTGGTCCACATAAATCCATATGAATCATATGAAGAACTTCGTGACGAGTTAGTAGGTTTGGGTTTATGGGCATACTTCTTGCTTTTACCCAATTGGCATGTTGAACAAAGATGATCCTTTTCATACTTTAGTCTAGGTAAACCTACCACTAAGTCCTTTCTCGAAAGATCGTTGATGGTGCCAAGTTCAAGTGATTGAGACGCGATGCCATAACCATGACTTTGTTTTGAAGCCTTTGATAACAAGCGATTGGTGAAGCTCTCATCATGTCATCGATAGAGATGGTGTAAAGGTTTGAGCCACGAGTTCCTTTCAACAGTTCCTTACCATTAAGATCTCTAACGAAGCGGTATGTTTTCAAGGCTACTTCTAGATCGTAATCACGAATTGACCAACGAGAATGATTATGACCTAAACCTTCCACATAATACACTCTGGAGATGACACTATCACCAACAACATAATCTCCATAACCCATAATAGCACCGAAATGATCATTACCAAATCTAACCGTCCGATGAATTTTCTCAAGTTCATGAGCCGCGACGGTCTCCAAATATATGCTTGGAACAACTGAGTCCGGTACCACGAGCGATTTGAACGATCTGCGGTTGAACACGAGATAAAAATGGATAATCGATAATTGGGATCCCCATGCACGAATGGGTTCCATTTGGTTAGTAACAATGTTTGGACCACCCACATCGAAATAGAAGCATTCATATCGAAAGTGAGGCAATGGAATCGTTGTGAATAGATGCGATTAGTGTCAACATTAGCCACCTGCTCACGGTGTGATCACTTTGGGGATAGTTCTACCAAGAGGCATCCATTTTCTAGTGGGCATTGTCGATTAGTCTTAAGGCCAACAGTGTCGATAAAAGCCTATTTTCTTGAATGTTCTTCCTGTGGGTTTCCATTGTTTTCTAACTTTCTTCGTTTTGCCTTTTAGCCTTCTTAGCATGAATTTTGGCATTAACAAAATTAACTCGACAATTAACATCATTAGCGAACATTAACATCACATCCATGATTAGAAGCAATTCAAGCGAACCATCGATTACAAGGTTTGCAAATAGTATCAATCAATTAATTACAAAGACACCTATGGCTAATACTAGAATCAACACGATTCGTTTTATTCGATTCAAACTTAAAGTTCCTAGATTGTTCTTCTACTCTTTTCCAGGCACATTCTTAGCTTGCGAGGTCCTATCATTCCTTGTATTGTCTTGAGACTTTGACCGCTCCCTTTAATGTCACCGATTACTCTGTAGAGGGAATGGGAACATTAGTTTGTTTTACTACTCTTTGCACCACCTGTTTAGATGTCTTGGGATCCGAACTACATGCAGTGCACTAAGGTTCACTTTCTTAACACTAGAGGTACCGAGATTAGTACTCTAGAAGGCACATTTGAGTTCACTTTCCTAGCATTGATGATCTAGAATCGAACTACTCAATGGTACACTACTCCTCACATTCAAGCCATTGGGAATCGAGTGCTTATCATGTTTGGCCTTAGGCATTGAGCATGGAATCAAAGGGTTAACTCTCTCACCTAATGTCTTTGGGCATATTGTGATCAAACATTCTAAGATTTCTTGAGATCGTTTGGCATATAAGCATGCATGTCCAATTGCATTATCATGAGGTTTCTAGCTTATCCTCTTCAACAATCTCACGCAGCATTCTAAGCAATCCTTAAGGGATGAGAAATATGTTTGAATGGCAAGTTTGTTGTTCCTTAGATGAGGGGACATATGTCACGAGATAAAGCATATTTATTACTAGAGCGAACCTTAGATACAACATTCTCCTCATTGATCATTGGCATTTTCCTTTTACGACTCTTGATTCTCAATTTCCTTTTGCAATGAAGTTATTTGTTCATTGCTTTTGTTACGAGTGACTTTAATTGATTCAAACAACTCATTGAAATGACGTTTAACCTTTTCATTTTCTTCTAGAAAACTTTCGTTTTCCTTTTGTAAAGCATTTACTAGGTTTTGAAGATGAAACGTTTGAGAATTCGAGAATCTAAAGAAGGAGGCATTTGGGAGCTGTCATATTGTTCGTTTGGCCCTTTAATTGAGAGATTTGGGCTTTCAACTTTCGATCGTGTTGCCTCGAGCTTGAATCATTCATCACGTTTGTTAATTTGAAAAGCGCATCAAACTCGAGCATCCGAAGATGTCTTGATATTTGAAGTTTTGACATTTTCTTTGAGATGTTGATATTTTAGTTGTAAATTAAAATACTCAACTTCTAGTTTAGAAAAATGTTTAACCAAAGTGTCGTGATCATCCGGTTCAATTTTCTCGCTTAGTTTAGAATTAGTTTTTCAAGCTCAATGACACGATCATGGGAGACTTTCAGGCCACAGATAATTCATGAAAATTGGAAACATTAATAGAGCAATTTGAAGCGTTGAAAACACATCTTGAGCAACACATTCGGTAATAAGATTCTCATTTAATGTATGCAAGTTCTTTCTCTCAATCTCATTATATTTCAAAGGCACGCTCATAGTCACTAACTTCAACAACTATTGCATCAAATTCCTTTTCCATTCCCTTAATATCGCCTTCTATTCCCTTTTAAGACTCTCAAAGTGATCTTTTAGAAGTTTAAAGAAGGGCATGACCTCGATTAGATAGCATTCTTTCATTTGTTCAAAACCCTTTCTCCTTGATTATACCGTGGGTGTGATCCTTTTCTTGCAAGTTTTCTCAAAATCAACAAATAGTTGAAATATCACGTATTGGCTAATTAATGTCTTGCTTTTAGTGGCAATTGTTCTAGGTACAAGATGCATTGGTGTATTAGGAGGATACACCGTCGCCTAGGCATTTTCCTAGGGGGTTAGTTTCAACAATATTTTCCGCTTTACGCTTATCTAAATCTTTTTCGAAGACTTGTTCGGAGTCAACAAAGTCCGAGGCTTAAACTTGTTTAAGGAAATCAGTTTTCCTTCTTATAATCATGAGGAGTGATATTTATGTTTTCTCTTTGCATTTCGGGTCATCTAGTTTTTGTTCATCCTTTCCTAGTGACTTCATCGATTTCTTATCTTCCTCGAGGCACTCAATGCAACTAGGTTTTGTCTAGGCTTAAGGATTTCATTTCCATCATAAAGCACCTTATGAGCATTTCTAGCCTTTTAATTACCTCGGATTCGGTTCCTCAACAAGGGGAATGCTATGCTTATCGCTTAAGACTCGATGTTTGGTGACCATGTGAGCGATCGAATGGTGTTTCCTTGTAAGTACAACTTGTTTTCTAGTTTGTTTTCAAAGTTTTCGATTAGAAAATCTCTCAAGAGTTTTGATTCCTTTGCATTAAATTCTTGCTTAAGCATTTTCACATTTTCTTGAAGTTCTTGTTTTGTTTAGTTGTTTTAGAAAGTTTTTCTTGCAAGGAATTTAATTCTTGTTTCAATACTTCTTCTCTAAACTTACTTTTCTAATTCTTGTACTCACTTGGACATCCATTTCACGCTCACGAGTGGTCAACTCAAATTTTGCACGTTGTTCATAAATAGCAACACGTTCCTTATAGGCATTTAGTTCGAAATTATGGAATCATCAGAGCACATGCGGTGTATTCATCAAAGACATAGTCATTGTTGATCGCAGAAGATGCATCACTTGGTACAACTTCACTTTCACTTTGTTTCACGTATTGATCGTATGGGACAATATTGTTATTACCCATATTTTCAATATTTGATTCAATAGTTTCGATTGGTTGTACTTTGTCATGCATCTGTTGCACATCGACATCATCGTATAGCTTTAATACCTACGAGATGAGTTTGTCCTTGGATGGGCCACTTGTGGTGAAGAAGAGATCTTGGGAGAAACCATTGGAGAGATGCTAGCCATAAAGATTGTGTGTGCAGATGGGTCCATCATCTACATCAGTCGTAAGCATCACGATCGGCGACTTGAAAGGCGTTCGATGATTGTGACCTATCTCTGAATAGGCCGCTCATCCACATCGCATCATAGGTCTTGGCATTACCCTCGGCAAGAAGCAACAATTCCTCTTCATCCAACGCAACACCATTGTCCCGAGCTTGTGCAGTGAGATCTTATCTCACAAGTAATCGGCGATACGTGGACGCTTTGGAGATGTGCGTTCCTTGCAATGTGTCCTCACCACCACGCTTATAGCATTTGATCGGCTTAGCTTGACCTTGGTTACCATTCCTTCCTCGATTCGATTGCCACATAGCCTCTACCAAGACCACCCCTTCCCCGATCATCTTGTCTTTCTGAACTGGTTGCACCACGATCCTTCCATCTTTAACAAAGAGCTTGATTGTGTGGGTTAGATCTTCGTTCGAGGTTGTTGTTAGTTTGTGGAGACAATTCATGTTTTGGCTAATCGGAAGAGCTAGTTGATTAATGAAGCTTCCACGTGTGCATCAAAGATCGACTTGTTTGTACATAGGATCGGGAATGAGTTTGTGATTACCATTACCCAAGGGTATGACTTGTGAAGCTTTGGTTTTGATTCCGATGTTTGAGTAGAAGCGGTTGAATCATTAGGCGAGCTTGTCTCTCCGGGTTAGTTTTGAACCGATTGAGAATCAATTTTTCAAACATGGCATGTCTCTCATTCAAGGAGGAAGGCATAGAGTTGCTCATAGTTTGTGTTCTTCAATCCTTTAGTAAGCTTCACGTGATAACAAACTTGTGCCATTCGGGATTCATGTTGTTTACAAATTTTGAATTCAAGCGAATGTTAGGCATAGTCATTCGATGTTCCTCGTGTCATTAACTAACTTATGAAATCTCACATAGTACTCATAGACATTCTCATCTGGTTTCATCTTGAAGTGCTCAAATTCGTCATAGAGTTGTGATTCTCTGTCTTCCATGGTTAATTCGAACTGAGAGAAGCATCTTTACATTATCCCAAACCGCTTTTGCATCGGTGTTATGATTGATCGACTTGTAGATGTCTTTAGGAAGACCTTGAAGAACAATGTTTGAAGCCACGATATCGCATCGAATCTCTTTTTCTCCTTATCATCAAGCTCATCATACATCTTAGGTCCATCCATTCCGTAGCAGAGTACCATCTTCATTAGTATCAAGTATGTCTCTAGTCGTCTCAACACGATATGGTCCTTCATCAATGGATTTGAGAATGTTGACACCATTTTCCTTTCCAAGGCAATACAATCGATTCGTTGAGCCCAAGAATCGTAGTCGATTCTGGTCAAGCATGGGTGGGCCAGTATCCGAGCCGGTGCTTGAACATCCTCGGCAGATGGAGATGACGGTAGGAGCGTTGGTAGACATGTTAACAGATTATACGGGTTTTATAACTCTATGATTAAACCGGAAATAGATTCTTTCACGGGATTTTACTAAATCAAGAGAAACCGTAAACAATCACTCAAGTCGCTAGATGATAATGCACTAAGTCGCTAGAGACAAATGCACTAAGTCGCTACCAATTAATTCACTAAGTCGCTAAATCACTCAAGTCGCTAGATGATAATGCACTAAGTCGCTAGAGACAAATGCACTAAGTCGCTACCAATTAATTCGCTAGAAAGCCAAGTCGCTAGAAACCCAAGTCGCTATGCAGGACAAGCAAGTCGCTAAGTAGTAACTCGCTCTGAGACCAAGTCGCTAACCAAATTTTGGCGACAATTAGCTACACAAGTCGCTAGAAACACAAGTCGCTAAAGAGCAACTCACATCGACCAAGTCGCTACCACAGTCGCTACTGTAGTGGAGATTCCACTACTTGTACTTTAACTCGCTAGATCTAACTCGCTAGTTTTAACAACGTAAGTCGCTACAAAGCGTGAAGCAAGTCGCTACCAAGAAAATAGTCAGAGAGCTAAGTCGCTAGCTTGAAAAACAAATAAACTTCACTTTTCAATCCAAAACAACCCAACCAAGATGATTCAAGCTTACCAAATGAAAACCTAAACACTTTTGATGATTCTAAACATAAAAGTACCAACAAAATTCAAACTTTAACACAAGAAATCAACCAAATGATGCAAAACCACTAAACTTTTTCAAACTCAAAACCACCTAAAACCACTATAAATCCATAGATGTGCAAGATATGATCTAACCATGGCTCTTGATACCAATTGTTAGGATATTCCTTTCACATACACATCAAACCATAACACAAAGTAGCATATAGATGGAATTCTAGAGAGAAAGTTAGAGGTTTAGGGAACTTAGTGAGAGAAAGTGAAAGATATTATTATGAGCTCCAACTCTACCTTGGGAGGTAGAGAGTATTTATAGTCTTACATAAATCGCCACACTTTGGGCTGTGGATCGGGCATACGGTGGGTAAAGACCGTCCGTCCTCCACGGTGTTACTTAACTAAATTACTACTTGACTTAAAGGAACTACGACTACGAGCTTTAACGATTACATATACTTGAGGTGACCGACTCTTTAATACCGGAATTTCTAATTCCTAACACAATCAAATCACTTTGTTTTTAGGCACATAAGGCGAACAAAACAAAGAGAATTTTGTGTTTTTGTGAATGTCAAGCGAGACCAAGCATGTGTTATTAAACAAATGACAGTTAGAAGCGGTTAGATCCCAACATTTGCGTCGGTTTTTGGTGGGAAAATAGGTAACTCATTTGGAGTACCAAATATCTTGCTTAGGTGGGTAGCTACCATGAAACCCGTCGGAGATCTTTGCCCTGGACCTTACTAAGGGTGGCTTTCCCGACCAAACATGCTCACTTGAGAGCGGGACCCCAAAGGCGCGCCGCCGACCCCTACGTCATTGTTGTGGTCGGAAACACATTAGCTTAAACGATTGTGCACCACACTTCCCTTACTCGTATTCGAGCTTTATATGAAATCAAATTAGTCTCTAGTAAATCACAATTATCTAAAATATTTGATGACACTAAAATCACCAACAAATATTGCAAAACTTGCGTGCTCTCATGTTTCTTGTCGTGTACTTGGTGAAAATATAAGATTATTATTATTATTATTATTATTATTATTATTATTATTATTATTATTATTATTATTATTATTATTATTATTATTATTATTATTATTATTATTATTATTATTATTATTATTATTATTATTATTTTATTTTTATTTATTTTTATTAAAGACATCACTTCATTAGAAAACCAATGAGAGTTACAAGAAATTGGTGGGAAGCCGAGAGACTAGTTGAGCTCCCACTCCTTTCCGAATACAAAAACTTGATCTATGAAAATAAATGCACCACTCTTGACATTGTTTGAGTGGCTAACAACAATGGTTTCCTTTAATGCAAGTACTAACATATATTCTTTTTTTAAAATTTGAGTTTGAAGATAAAAGTATTTTAGTCACTTTTTTTTAATTGAGAAATTTAATGAGGGTTTGTGTGGTTTGTAAATCTTGTAAAAAATGATGGATTAGTACCGTGGGTTTTTAATCGAGTTTCTAAAAATTGATTGATTGGTTTCTTTCATATTAGTGATTGTGCAGTCAGTGGTAGTTACTAGCGGTCTCAGGTGGTTGTTGTCGAAAAAAGTTAAGCTTGTTGAAAAATTGTTGGAGAAGATTGTGGTTGCTGAAGTTTTATGAAGACATGACGTGTCATCTACAGTACATCCAAGTGTACCAAAAATTATTATTATTATTATTATTTATTTTTATTTTTTTTATATCATAATCACTTTATTAAAAATTCATAAGATTTACAACAAATTAGTGGGAAGCCGAGATACTATCTGGGCTCCCACTCCTCTAGCTATTACAAAGCAAATCCTACTAAAAATATGAGTAGTAAGGTCACTGCATCCTTCTCAAGTTCCCCAAAAGAAGAGAATGGGAAGGGGAGAAACCCATATCCAATATCCGCGCATTTAGCCTCATACTTGACACGCTTCTGTTGTGCGACCTCAATCACCCGCGACCGGGCACAAAATCAGCCATACCGATCTGCGTCGGGCGATGACCTGTCGGATCAACTGAACATCAAGCCCTCCGTCCACGAGTAGAGCAACATATCACCGGACGTGAGGGTGATCTCTTTCTCCAATAAGCCGATGTCAACTTCTTTACGAGATGAAATCCCGACCGAGAACGGATGTCAACAAGGGTATCGCGCCACGTTATTATTATTATTACTATTATTATTATTATTATTATTATTATTATTATTATTATTATTATTATTATTATTATTATTATTATTATTATTATTATTATTATTATGTTTTCCTTTAATGCAAGTACTAACATATATTCTTTTTCTTTCTCTTGCTTTAGTTGTGGCTAGTATTGTTTACGAGGTAAAGGAATGCTATTTACGTGGAGCTTAAGACACATTTCCTCACCCTATGCAACACTTATGCAATGCATCTCATTACAAAGATGTTGGATAATACTGTATTAGACTTACCGTTATTTTGTTTTCAAAATTTATGTTTTAAAAGGGTTAAAGCTACAAAATACCAATCGACTTTCAAATTTTACCGAGTTATATAACGAACTTTTTATTACACATTTACGGAGCAACAAAACTTTCAAATTTGTCCAAAGTCATGAAATATGGTAACCGGATCACAGGTTGCCCATCCAAACTTATACACCTCATTTTGTTAATTTTTAAAATGGTTGATTTGGATATGAGTTGAATGTACACTTGGATGTACTGTAGATGACATGTCATGTCTTCATCAAACTTCAGCAACTACAGTCTTCTCCAACAATTTTTCAACAAGCTTAACTTTTTTCGACAACAACCACCTGAGACCACTAGTAACTACCACTGACTGCACCATCACTAATATGAAAGAAACCAATCAATCAATTTTTAGAAACTCGATTAAAAACCCACAGTACTAATCCATCATTTTTACAAGATTTACAAACCATACAAACCATACAAACCACACAAACCACACAAACCTTCATCTTCAAACTCTCTTAATTTTTTTTTTTTTGTGTGTTAAGTCCATTAAATAGAAACCTAGTTTCACAAATTTCCGAGTTAGTAAACCAACTTATTTTATTACCATTCTAGTATACAAAACTTTCAAGTTTCTAACGATATGGTAAATATAGTAACAAGTTTAAAAGTTACGAGTCAAATTAATTACATATAATTCTATATTTTACTATGACATGTAAATCTTAACTACATAAAATTGAAAAATGGTCAAAGGTGAAAGTGGAATATTGAAACTTGAATCTTGAAAGTCAATAACCAATTATCTTTGGTAACTTTAGAAAACTTATCTCTCTCTCACACACACACCATTTCATCTCACACTAAAAACACACACACAAAACCAATGGAGCATTAGTCCAATGGTTGGAGCATTTGTGCTTGAGTCAATTGACCCAGGTTCAAGTCTCATCCTTTTCATTTGCCTCATATAAGTACAGACCTCCGCAAAACCTATGGGCACACTAGAGAGACTTTGTGGAATAAGAGCTCAGGGGTCCGAGTCTTGGCTCGTGCTCACTCCAGGTTGGTGCCCACTAGGCCAGGAGAGTTACCGGAGCTATTCATTGTAAGGTGGACAATGGCTGGTGCCAAAAGGCACCCGGGGTCAGGGTGTTCCCGCCAATCTACACCTTTTGTGGAAACACACACACACAAAATAATACCACCATACCCACCACCACAACTCCCACCACCGAACCCCTACCACCGGACGTTACGTCCACCGGTCGTCACCGCCACTGGACGACTCCACCAACTAAACCAAACCACCACCGAAACCCATAACCACCACGACTCACGACCATCATGTTTTGAGGTAATTATTTTGAGTTTTATTAATAGATCAAGTTTTTTATAATTTTGTTTACAGATCTACTAGATCTAAGTTTTTTATAATTTTTGTACAACCGCCATCGCGGACTCACCGGAATTCGTTCCGCCACCACTGTTTTTCCGGAAATAGAATGGGCGCTCACCGCTGTCTCGCCAGATATATCTACTGTCGCGGCTGCATGGCTTGTGTTGCCGGAAAAAGCTGTTGTCGCACTTTATAGTATGCCTTATTTTAATTGTTGTTAATATTTGTATAAAGTTGATTATGTTAATAGTGTTATTCAACTGTTTTTAGTATTTGATAGATTTATATCAAGTTTTGTAGTTATATGTATTATTTTTCGACTTTGAGTTTATATAACTTTTTGACAATTTTTTTATAGATTTGTTATTGCCACCGAGTCCACCGTTGCCTTGTTCTTGCTGAATGTGTGTCGCCATAATCGAACTTGCTTTTCTTTGCTTGAGAATGTGTAGTTTCTTTTAAAGTAGTTAGCAAATTCTTGTGTGTAGTTGTAACTTTGTTTGTAATTTGTATGTTTGTTGGTAGTTTGTACGTGTATGTAAACTTAGGCATTTTGAGTTTGTTATCTTTGTTGTTTTGTAAGTCTTTGTTTGTTTCATTGCGGTAGATATGCCAGAATTTTAACAGGATATACTGTAGAATTAGTTCGATTAATGCTTTTGTTTTAGGTTGTTTTGTTTATTGATTTTTTGTTGATGTTTCAAAGTGGTTTTCTTGGTTGTGATGATATGAAAAAAATTGTACATTAAAAAATGTGAGAACCCAAAACTATCAAGCTAGAATAAGAATTCAAAATTCAAATTTCTTGAATTTTAGTCAACTTTGCAGTAGACCATTTAGGCTTTATTATATCTCTTCTTTACTAACTACAAAGAAAAAATGGTCTTCCTTGAAAGTGGAAAACTGAATTTTGGTCAACACTTTAAAACTGAATTTGGTCAACTATTGTGGTGAGAAAGGAAACTATGGCGTTTAAATGGCTATGCGTTTAAATGGAAACTTTAAAACTCAGATTCAACCATGCCTAGGCGTTTAAATGAAAACTTTAAAAGTTGTATTCAACCATGGCGTTTAAAGGGAACTATTGCTAATCTTGGAGAGATTAAGGCATTCTCTTCCTAAAATGCAAAATTGACACCAACATAACATATTCACATGAATGCTAATCTCTGAAATTATAAGATATAAAAGTGAAAGGTTCGAGACATAAAGACGAAAGATAAATGTTTATATTCGCATTTTTTGTTTATGTGCACTAACTATTTATGTACTACAGCTCTCTAGTGATACAAAAAAATGGTGTTAATTGCCTCTTCCAACTAAAAATGGCGTTATTATTATTTTAATATTAATTGATTAATGCAACTTACAAAAATGCTATCAAAAAAGAGGACTCCTTAACGCTTAAAATACTGATTCATGAAACAAACTTAATAGCCGCTAAAATTTTGTCGAAACTAAATATCGCTGCCGCTAGGTGCGGGTACTCGTCTAGTATGATATATGACTATACTTGCCTTCAATTAGTCACAAATATGTACACTAATATAGTTCACTAATCAATTTTTCAAATCAAATACTACCTGTACCAAAATAATAATCCCATTTGACCTTTTAGTATTTCTCTTTCAACTTTGACCTTAGATATTTTATTTATGTTATTCAATAGTTGATGAGAATTATATCGATGAAAATACATTATAACCCTATCTATTCATATATTTTGCATGAGATATCTTACTATCTTATAATGGAGATTAGACCCTCTCTCCGACTAAATTTTTAAGATTTCCTAATATAGATTTTAAGCAAATACACATATTAAAGCATTATGTACAGTTAATTTATGCAAAACTACATACATAAATTGACCGGTCAATAAATACCATTAATGTAGTTTTTAAAACACCCCTTAAGTGAAAATTACAAATTATTAAGCCTATTGTACAAACTATGTATCACACTAATATTTTTATATGAAAAAATATGCTATTCCTTAAAGATATTACAACAAAAATATTTCTTTTACTATAAAGCTATTGTCACGGTAAACATATAATAGCAAAATATTGTTCGTCAAAAATTTCAATCACAGAGTACCCGCCGCAGCAACACGCGGGTACCCTGCTAGTTATATAACACAAACAAAAATACTTATGGTCAAATTTTAAAAGAAATACCAAAGAAGTCAGACATGAACTATAATTTTAAGACGAAAGGAATATAATTATAAAATTGTTATTTTCCTTAAAATTGTCACTTTTGTTTAATATTATCCCACATCCACTTGCAACTCTCACTTTTCCGCCACAAACTACCCATCCTTTTTTACAGTTGAACATCTTATTATCTGATGCTGAATCAACCCACCCCCATGACATGGAGGGGCCAACCCAGAGCGGTGGTCGGTTGTCTGAACAGGATCCCGCCACAATCACTCTGGGCCAGCTGCCAGGGAGAAACCATGATCTACGATCACCACAGGCACCCATATCATCCTCGAAAGGATGGGATTTTAAACCAAGCCATTCCCCACACTTTATGGGTATCAAACTTGGGCCTGTGGGGAAAACTCCCAGTGCCTCACCGCTGTGCTAGCGGGTCATTGGCACAAACTACCCATCTCATGACACATAGTTTATTACATGAATATACAATTTGTACTATAAAAGTAAGAATAAAACCAATGAAATCCAATAAAGAGATGCAAAAAACATGAAATCTGTCTATACGAAATGCAACCAAATACAAACAAATCTTGAATTTGGGATAGGTCCCTATGAGACAACGAATATGACTACGCCACAAATCTTCAACCCTTCAAATATTTGTTTTCATTACCATAACCCGAATTACAAACCATCTACCCAACACCATCTTTCCAACACCATCACTATACTAATGGCTCAAGAAGAGATCCAAACACCTCTAAGGCGGCGGTTTTCCGGATCAAACAAAGAACACACCACGAGGAGGATCCACTCGGTACTTGATCGGGGTGGAGGTCTTGGTTTGCGGGAAGTGAGACGGTGGTGTTGGCGAGGTTTGGTTGAGGAGAGAGAGGTCGGGATAGAAAATAAGAGTGGTTTTGTTTGTGTGGTTGATTATCCTTTGTTTGTAAATGACTCAAATATTGGGCTTAATTTAGGATTGTTAGGTATCGATTCGGGAAGATGACATAACTAAGGGTTATATGCATTTGGGTTTAAATTGGGTCAAATAACTAAAAGCGGGTCAAACTAATTATCCAGTTGGAAAATCCGGTGGATGATACATTGGTGAGGGTAGTCTCATTGGCAACCCAAACCTTTGTTTTAATAGAAATTTTCTTATACCAAATACCAAGCGTAAGTGTTATCCGTCTCGAACTAGGCATGTATTGCGGTTTTACTTGCTTCACAGAATTATAGTCTGAACTATATGTTATAAGAAGATGGTAGTTTAAGTTTGTAAACAACATGTTTATGCTATAATTTGCAAGTCAAAGATTTGTTTTTTCTTAATCATTATTTCGATTTGACCTTATTCCATGTACTCAACATTTAGAGCTATACATGGTTATTGTAGACAAGTTAACTCGCTCTGGCGGGATTGGGTATTGTTGTAGTTATGGACTAGCAACTGTCTTCTATTATCCTTTTAAAAAAAAAACTTTTATTTTTGTTCCAAACTTAGAAGTAGACACTTATTTCAAGATAAATCAAAAGAGAAATTGACATTTAATCTGGGACGAAATTACATTTAACTATGAATATTTTTCCTGACATTTTAGCATTAGTCGTTTCTTATTTTTGTCAATTCCATTCAATTACTAAACACTGTATAAGATTTAGGAGTCCATGTTTATCATCCTCTTAAGTTTTCAAGTGCTTAGCATGTTTGACGCCCCGTTAAGAGCGGAAGGTGTGACTCGTTATAGCCTCGCCGTGGGCTTGCGTGGCAGCTCGCCGTCGGCCGCCACCACACCGCCTTGGTTCGCCGTGGCTCGCCATGACGGAGCTCGCCGTTCTGACGACGAGCATCGTTTCTGACAAAGCAACTAGCAACGGATATATATCCATTATTAAATGGATTAATTTTTTTTTTCTAAAAAAAAAAACCACCACCCCTATAAATAACATATCATATCCACCATTTTTATCATCTTCATCTCCTACATCTTCCTCAACTCTCTATACCTTTATTCAAAAAAAAATCTTACAATGCCTCAAAACCCAAATGACGGAGGGTACTTCACAAACTTACTTAACTTAAACCCACCACAATACGGGGGTTCTTCAAACCCGTCTACCCCCTCCTCGCAAAATTCCAACCCGTCTCCACAAGAAATTTTTCTTAACCAACAATATCAGTTTCAACAAGGATTCGCAACTTACCCCGCCCGATTTCAATCACCACAGTTTTTTAACCCGTCACAACCTCCACAGGTTTTTAACACATCACGACCTCCACAGTTTTCCCAAATGGAATCACAACCGTCCGGTTCACAATTCAAAGGTCCAAAATCATGTGAACCGGCCAAAGGTAAGGGAAAAAGACGAAGGCAAAAAAACAAGTTGTGGATTTGGACGCAGACGATGACGAAGATGTGGAAGTCTAGCCCAGGCAGACAGGAGGAAGTGGAGCAAGTCTGAAGAAAGGTTACTTGCGCAGTGTTGGATAGAAATTTCCCAAGATCGAGATATGGGAAATGACCGTTCCAAAGATTTCTTTTGGAACGACATTCTCGACTTGTTCAATACTCGGACCACCGATAACCGGTGGCAAGAATATGATAAGCGGTAAATGGCGAGGATTATAAAGTGATTGCCAGTTCAACGCTATTTACAAACATCTGCAGCGTCGAAGTTGTGAAAATGACCACGATCATGTCGAGAATGCGAAAGTTAACTGCATAGCGTTATGGTGGGAAGGAGTTCGTGTATGAAAAATGTTGGGAGGTTCGGAAAAATTACCGAAGTGGGATGCGAAGATCCCATTGACATTACATGTCTCGAGGATATATTCGGCCGGAAAGAGCGAGCTCATCACGAAGAGATGGCGGCAAACGAGCCGCAAAGAAACAAAAGTCGACTTCAACGTCGAGCGCTGCGAGCTCCGGTGGGAGTCAATCGAGTACTTTTTCGGGACATATATCCGAAATATATGCTCAAAAAGCCGACGCTCAAAGGGCTTGTTACGAGGCGAGGCGGGAGAAGGAAAGAGCTCTCCAAGAGAAGATCGAGATGGATTTTCTGATGATAGATCCGAATTTGAATCATGACCCGGTAAAAGCAGAGATCATCTACAAGAGGCAGGAACGACTAGTCAAGAAATATCACGAAAGAGATGACTAGGTTTCTTATTATTAGTATGTGTTGTATTTTTTTTTACCCGTGTCGTTTTCTTTCGTATCGTTTTTATTAGTAGTGTTGTTTTCTTTTTCTTATTATTAAGTTATGTATTGTATTTTTATTTTGATTAAAATGAATTTAGTTTATTTGAAAAATTGAATAAAAAATATAAAGTGGTAGTGGTGGGCCCCAAATGAAGAGGTTGAGGTTTGTTATGAGGGGGGTTTGTTGTGGAGAAGTGGGATGCTGATGTGGCGCTGAGGTGATAGTGATGAAGAGCTTGAGTTCCATCACCACACCTTCCACTCTAATTACAAATTCTGACTCCGTCCCTACGTCCTGCATACTTATTTGAATGGTAGCAATTAAGTCCCCTTTTTTTCACAAGGAGACAACAGAGATTGGTAGGTGAAATTGATTATCTAGTGAATAAATGTCACATAATCCCACTTTAAACGAGCTAGCTAACTTTAAAGTAGCTTTGATTTATTACTATATATGATTACTAGACGAGTACCCGCGCCTAGCGGCAGCGGTGTCTAGTTTTCGACATTAATTTGGCCGTGAATAATTTATTTTAGAAAATTTATATTTATAGCGTTAACGTTACGATAATTGTTTTTTTATGGCATGGTCGCATACATGTGATTATTCACGGTTTTCAAAAGAATTCGGTAACAAAGTTCAAAAATATGATTTATCAAAAGGAAAAAAAGATTAATACTCTACACAAAGTTAAAAAATGTAGCAAGTAAGATAAATAAAAATAGGGAAAATGACAAAAATCATCGAACTTGACACTTGTTGTCGTTGTGTAGCCAACTATTATTTTTCATTGTAACAAAACCTTTTGAATTTTGTCATTGTATGTAGATTAGGTGAATTTGTGTTATTGTATGTACAGGTCGAGCTTAGTGTTACATCGTTAGTCCTTTTATATTAATTCGTTAGTAAATAACTTAAAATTTCGTTCTCTTACGTTTTATTCGTTTTCATCCGTTATTATACGTTTTGTCCGTTTTATACTTTTTCGTCCGTTGCTTTTTCCGCTTTTACGTTTTCGTCATTTTCTTACATTCTCGTCGTTTTCTTACGCCGTCCGCTTTTATCGTTTTCATTCGCTTTTATACATTTTAGTCCGTTTTATAAGTTTTCATCCATTTTATATGTTTCGTCCGTTTCATCTGTTTTTATCGTTTTCAATCGTTTTCATCCGTTTTATATTTTTCGTCCGTTTTATCGTTTTAAATCGAGTTTAAATGTCTTCGTCGATTTTCTAATGTTTTCGTCTCATTTTTATATGTTTTCGTATGTTTTATCTGTTTTATCGTTTTGTCTTTTTTAAGTTTTCATCTGTTTTCTTACACCTTCATCCATTTTATACGTTTTGTCCGTATTCTTAAGTTTTATACATTTTCGTCAGAAAAGTAAGAAAACCAGAAGCGTATAAAAAGATGAAAATGTTAGAAAAGCAGAAAACTTTAAAAAAAGATTTAAATGTATAAAACGATTGAAAACGTAAGAAAACGGATGAAAACGATAATACGAATGAAAGCGTAAAAGCGGACAAAGCGCATAAAAGCGGATGAAAACGTAAGAAAACGACAAAACGTATAAATATGGATGAAAACGAGCAAAACGTGTAAAGCGGACGGCGTATAAAAGCGGACTAAAACATAAGAAAGCGTTAAAACGTAAGTAAACAAGCGAAAATGTAAAAAACGGATGAAAGCATTGGACCAAAATGTATAAAGCGGACGAAAAATTATAAAAGCGGACGAAAACGTATAATAACGGACTAAACGTAAGAAAACATACGAAAACGTAAGTAAACAAAAGAAAATGTAAAAAGCGGATGAAAGCATTGGACCAAAATGTATAAAGCGGACGAAAAAGTATAAAAGCGGATAAAACGTATAATAACAGATGAAAGCGAATAAAAGCGTGAGAACGAAATTTTAAGTTATTTACTAACGATAGTTAATATAAAAGGACTAACGATGTAACGCTAAGCCTGTTGGTACATACAATAACACAAATTCACCTAACTGGCTACATACAATGACAAAATTTAAAAGTTTGTGTTACAATGAAAAAAAAAATAGTTACTACACACAATGACAACAAGTGTCAAGTTCGATGCATTTTTTTATCATTTTCCCATAAAAATACAATTACCTTTGGTTTTTAAAAGGGTAGAGGTGTGTGTTTTAAGTTAAAGAAAGAGGAGAGTATAGATAATTTCACCCATTTATCTCTCCTTTGATCATTTTTTAATATTCAACAATTTACTTTTTACTATTCTTTTTTTATATAGTAAAAATAAAGATAAAGATAAAGATATGTAGTTAAAATTAAGATTAAGATTGGTTGGGATAATTCTTGTGTGTCTTACTTACAAAAGATATGATACATAAATAGTTACAATTACATGGCCATCTAGGGAAACTATCAATCACCCACTAATTAAGGGGTTTTTTTTTTTTAATATTCTAGCCAATAGGTTGACCATTAAAACTTTCCGAAATGTTGAATATTCTAGCCATACATCCAAAATTTTGAATATTCCGGCCAATAAACTCAATACTTCCCCTTTATACTTTCGTTAATTAACAAAACTTAAAGAAAACATTTTTTCTCAACATTCAACAATTGACTTTCAACTTTTAAATTTTAAATTTTCACTTTCACATTTGACCCTTTTTACATTTTATATGTAGTAAAGTATTAGTAATAGTAAATTAAAGATAAAGATATGAGTTTCATAACATTCTCTAGGTACCATCCCCGTCAGTATTCAAAAAGAATTGTATGTTTAAATTTGGAATAGTGAAAATAAAACAAAAATCAAATATCTAAAGAACCTAACCTATAATGAAAAGATTTGCAAGAAGGCTATGGTTTCAAAGCGACGTTGGTTAAAGGGAAGTACCTACCAAAATCAATGAACTCTATTAACACATAAAAAAATTAACAAAAAAAGTTACAGATCTGGAACAAACCTCAAAAAAATCGACAACGATGTTTATGACTTCTGTGGTGTCAGCTGGAGAGAATAATAAGTGTGTTTTTGTGTTTGTGGTGACTGGTGAGATGGAAAGATGAATCTCTGTGTGTTTTTGTGTGAAGTAATGTGAAAAAATGATGGCTATTAAATTTTTTATTGAGTTTATTGAATAAATGTATTACCTATAATAGTGTTCAGCAAATCATGTCATAAATAAATGTGTTGCCTATAATAGTGTCCAGAAAATCGTGTCCTGCACTACACCCATTTCCCATTCATTGAAAAAGATTTTGACTTTCAATATTCAATTTTCAAGTTTTCACTTTTCCCTTGACCATTCTTGCATTTTATGTAGTATAGATATACAAATTTAATCTTATGTAAATGCGTAAAAGTTTGGAGCGGACATATATATATAAGCTTGTACTTGAAGGTAAGAAGAAAAGGACGCATAAACACGTTATAACGGAAGTATCATAAGTGCTTTCTATTGGGCAGCTATCTCTGTAAAAGTTAAGTCATTGCTTGAACTTGTTGGATAAGAGGTTGAAGAAATATCAGTGCCAAGTAATAATGGACGGACCCAGGATTTTTGAGAGAGTGTTGCACAAAATAAATGTTAGGCTAACTAAAATTATACCAAAAAAACCGAAAGTAGCAAAAACATTTATCGGGGGTTGCACATATCAAAAAACGACAGTTTTTAAAAAAAATTGCACTTCATGACCAAAATTCGGGTGTAGCCTGTGCAACACCCGGCACCAATGTGGGTCCGTCCCTGAGTAAGTTCCTATCTGTGAAAAATGCTGGCTGTTTAGATTTTGGCAATGCACCTTCATTGCCTAACATGAAAACCACCGACGACATGTTTGGCCTGTCTTCTGGACTTTGTTGTACACATAATAAGCCAACTTCTATCGATCTTAAAACTTCTGATGGATTGCTTGCCTCAGCAAAACTTGAATCCAGGAGTTCCATTGACTTTCCTACACTATGCATCCTCCATGCCTAAATAATAATGCGGTTTAAGTATTAGGTAGTAGAGTTATGCAGGGTAAATTTGAAAATCAAGCAACTTACATGACCAATAAGATTACTGTTATGCTCAGAATGAACAAATCCCCTGTTTCTCTTCCCACTCACAATCTCCAGCACTAATACACCAAAGCTGAAAACGTCTGACTTTATTGAGAAAAGACCATCTAGCGCATACTCTGGTGACATGTAACCACTATACATAGAATAATGTTTACAAGACTTAAAAATAACGAACTTAACAAAAAGCGAATGAAGATAAACCAGAATGTTGTATCTTACTAGGTACCAACAACTCTCTCGGTGTTAGCTTCAGTTTCATTTCCTCCAAAGCTTCTAGCTAACCCAAAGTCTGATATTTTTGGATTCATATTCACATCTAGTAGAATATTGCTAGCTTTAAGATCTCTGTGAATGATTCTTAATCGTGAATCTTGATGAAGATAAAGAAGTCCTCGCGCAATTCCTTTGATGATGTTGAGTCTCTTTGTCCACTCAAGGAGTGTGCTTTGCCTTTGATCTGCACATCAGGTGCTTTAGTTGTTCAAAGTATCTTACCGTAGTAAGTTACTATTGTCGATTAATAGAAATTATCTGATACTGACCAAATATAAACTGGTCTAAGCTTCTGTTTGGCATGTATTCATATATCAGCAACTTCTCGTCCCCCTTAATGCTACACCCGAGGAGCCTGACAAGATTCCGGTGCTGAAGTTTTGAAATGCATATAACTTCATTCATGAACTCATTAATTCCTTGACTGGAAGTCTTTGAGAGACGTTTAACTGCAATTTCTTGCCCATCTTCTAGCATACCCTGAAGATTACCATTTTTTATGAGAGAACTGTCCAAAATTCAAAGGTAACTATCATTCATATTTTTTTGTATCAATGGCACGCTTAAACATTTTAGCTTCATAATTATGTTATTTATAATGAATTAGAATGTTACTCAAACAATTATAGTCAAATGGACGAATCATAATGTGACGCTATACTCAGCAAACTGAATTCAAATAAATAAGAGTCTTCATTTACCTTATAGACCGGTCCAAATCCACCCTCTCCAAGTTTATTATCGAGTGAAAAATCAGCAGTAGCTTTAGCTACTCTAGAGAAGCTAAACAATGGTAGCTCCATGGCTTCTCTACCGCTTTCACCTACATTCAGTGACCCCCCTGTGCGTTCAGAATACAGACTGGTTGAACCTGCGTTCAGAATACAGACTATTCTGAACCTTTTAACATACTTATTACTTTAGATTTATTTTTTAAATCAACTCTGATCACTTTATCGCTAAAACTCTACAAATACTTACCTTCCTCAGTTTGTGGTGAAAGATGTGTTTTTCTCCAAGCATACCAAAACCATGTGCTCAAAGTACTTATCACAAAAACCGGCAAAAAGACTCCAATCAAGATGATATTGATGTTTGTTCCTCCGTCCTTTTTGAAAGCCAATGAATCAAGTGCATGAGCTTAACACAAAAAATAGAAAACAACATCGTTAATAAACTTGCAGACTCATAACAACCATGAAAGTAACTAGCAAAATTACATGATAATAGATTTTTTTTTTTTTTTTTCATTATTTGAAAGAAACATGAACAAAGCATAACGTATTCAGGTAGTTACCTAACTCAGAGGAAGCCATTCTCACGAATATATCTTGACCACCCTTCGAGGAGGCCCTGATATCTAATAAGTCATTGAACCAAAGCAAGCAACGACTTCCTTTGCCTCTGATATCAGTATTTGCAAATGCGATACAAGTGCAGTTCTGTTGGCATATTGCTTTACATTCCCTTAAAGACATTGTATTGTTAAACCACGAAGTCTGTGTATCTGGCAATTTTAGTTTAGAATACTTAATAAACTCATCTGTTCCATTTTGCAAAACAATGGTATTCTCCTCACACAACCACCTGTCCAATCTCCTGTTACCCACCCCCTTTTGTTTATCGGCTCAAATTTTGCATCATCTAAGCACGAACATTTCTGCGCGTCTTCAGTGTTGCAGCTTCCATAAGGGCCACAGATTTTGTATGTGTCACAAGTATCTTTTGGTACTGTCGAAATAAGCTCCCATATTTTCTTATTTTCTTGCCACACTGAAAGTTCTAGAATCCCAGAAGAAGTCAAGGTGAACTTCGATATGACATAATTGTTTACCAGATTATAAACCGCCTCTTTTTCATTAATAACCACATTGTATGGAGAGTAAGTGTTGCTGGAAGGCCAGGATGACCCACTAAACCGTTCACCATTCCATGGTCCCTGCGAAACTTGACCTCCAAACCATCTCTTAGTACGATTTGAGGATAACCATGTGTCAATGCTCCAGGTGAAATCCCTGTAGCTGGATCATCAATACTCTTCCATGATGTTAAATGCCATTCGGCGCCTGTTAAGTAATTTTGCCAAGCTTCATGCCAGGTAGAAAAGTATCCGTTGGATAGTCAAAACTCTCCCACAGAATCTTCATGCTGTTTCCATCCGTGATGACTAGATTTCCAGAGTCATAAAGCTGTGCAGTTGCATTTCCTGATGACGTTGAGTTGGATAACCACACTACATGATCGGTATAGTTCTTGAGAACAAGATTTCCCACACTGTCAATCCTTAACATGCTTGATGATACATTGGTGAGGGGGTAGTCTCTATTGGCAACCCAAACCACTGTTTTAACAGAATCTTTCTTATACCAAATACCAATGTAAGTGTTATCCAAGCTAACTGGCTTGAAGAATCCCAGTTCAAATGTTCTAGCAGGAGATACCAGCGTGTCGTTTTCTGTCAAGAAGCTTGAGTCTGAGATGATGTCCATTTCGGCTGTGTATATTTTTTGCATGTGGAGTGAAAAAATTAGAAGAACAAGTATGGTTGCTTCCTCCATTAAAATCATTTCTTTCAAGCTTCTCATTTTTGTTTTTAATCTAATCTCTAGAAAGAAATCAAAGTCTTATTATCACCTACCGTATGCTTTGGGGTCAACAAGTCTTCTTGACAAAATGTCAATTCTCAAATGAACCCACAAAAACTTGTAGTGCCATAAACCCGAGGTTATCGTGACTGGTTCGATAGCCACATGACAAGTAGCCAAAGTAATTAATACCAGTCAAACAATATCATACAGTTTTTATACTATGTAATTAGCTTTCAACTAATATCCACAATCATGTATGTATATGGTTGCATGTTTTACGTGGTGGCACATTATAATATTAATAAGTTTTCAAATTTTGTTAATGTTCTAAGCTTGGTGAGCCGCTTTATTAAAACTGAACGGTAAAAGTGCTCATGGTTAGAACTTGGGGTCAACGTGTGATGATAATCTTAAATATTTGACTGAATCATATCGTGTATAATCTACTTTAAAAATAAATGATTTTGATCTTTATTGTCTAGGTTACACAAAATCTCTATTAAAATAAGATAATCAAATCACTTTGTTTCTAGGCACATAAGACAGAACAAAACAAAGAGAAGTTTGTGTTTTTTGTGAATGTCAAATGAGACCAAGCATGTGTTATTAAACAAATGACAGTTAGAAGCGGTTAGATCCCAACATTTGCGTCGGTTGTTTTTGGTGGGAAAATAGGTAACTCATTTGGAGTACCAAATATACTGCTTAGGCTGGGTAGCTACCCCGAAACCCGCAGGAGACGCTGCCCCAGACCTTACTAAGGGGTGGCTTCCTCGACCAGCCTGCTCACTTGGGAACAGGACCTAAAAGGCGCTGCCCGACCTGCGTCATTGTTGTGGTCGGAAACACATTAGCTTAAACGATTGTGCACGCTACACTTCCTTACTCGTATTCGAGCTTTATATGAAATCAAATTGGTCTCTAGTAAATCATAATTAGCTAAAATAGTTGATGACACTAAAATCACCAACAAATATTGCAAAGCTTGCAGGCTCTCATGTTTCTTGTCATGTACTTGGTGAAAATATAAGATTATTATTATTATTTTATATTTTATTTATTTTTTATTAAAGACATCACTTCATTAGAAAACCAAGGAGAGTTACAAGAAATTGGTGGGAAGCCGAGAGACTAGTTAGGCTCCCACTCATTTCCGAATACAAAAGCTTAGTCTATGAAAAATAAATGCACCACTCTTGACATTGTTTGGGTGGCTAACAACAATGGTTTCCTTTAATGCAAGTACTAACATATATTCTTTTCTTTTAAATTTGAGTTTGAAGATAAAGGTATTTTAGTCACTTTATTTTTAATTGAGAAATTCAATGAGGGTTTGTGTGGTTTGTAAATCTTGTAAAAAATGATGGATTAGTACTGTGGGTTTTTAATCGAATTTCTAAAATTGATTGATTGGTTTCTTTCATATTAGATTTGGTGCGGTCGGTGGTAGTTACTAAGCGGTCTCGGTGGTTGTTGTCGAAAAAGTTAAGCTTGTTGAAAATTGTTGCGGAGAAGACGTGGTTTTTGAAGTTTATGAAGACATGACGTGTCATCTACAAATACATCCAAGTGTACAAAAACTTATTATTATTATTATTATTATTATTATTATTATTATTATTATTATTATTATTATTATTATTATTATTATTATTATTATTATTATTATTATTATTATTATTATTAAAACTCATAGGATTACAAAAGATTGGTGGGGAGCTCAAACCAATGAGCCCCACACCTCTAGAATGGTAAAACCAATCCTATTAAAGATATGAATCCTTGCACGCTCCAATGTCCTGGGTCATAGAAAATCTTGAATACGCTTAAGTAAGGTGATCGCATCTTTCTCAAGTTCTCCAAAAGAAGAAAAAGAAGGGAGAAACTCATATCCAATATCCGCACATTTGGCACCGTGCTTGACCCGCTTTTGTGCAAAGATCACCGATCGCCGCCGGTACAAAATCAATCAATCCGGATTGCGCCAGGCGACGAACCCGTAAGATCAACACATACATCAATCCACTATCCCAAGAGTAGAGTATTATTATTATTATTATTATTATTATTATTATTATTATTATTATTATTATTATTATTATTATTATTATTATTATTATTATTATGTTTTCCTTTAATCCCGTAAATATTATTATTATTATTATTATTATTATTATTATTATTATTATTATTATTATTATTATTATTATTATTATTATTACTATTATTATGTTTTCCTTTAATGCAAGTACTAACATATATTCTTTTTTCTTTCTCTTGCTTTAGTTGTGGCTAATATTGTTTACGAGGTATAAGGAATGCTATGTACGTGGAGCTTAAGACACATTTCCTCACCCTATGCAACACTTGCGCAATGCATCTCATTACAAAGATGTTGGATAATGATTCGTATTAGACTTACCGTTATTTTGTTTTCAAAATTTATGTTTTTAAAAGGGTTAAAGCTACAAAATACCAACCGACTTTCAAATTTTTACCGAGTTATATAACGAACTTTTTTATTACACATTTCTGGAGCAACAAAACTTTCAAATTTGTCCAAAGTCATGAAATATGGTAACCGGATCACCAGGTTGCCCATCCAAACTTACACACATCATTTTGTTAATTTTTAAAATGGCTTATTTGGATATGAGTTGAATGTACACTTGATGTAATCAGATATGACACGTCATGTCTTCATCAAACTTCAAAGAACCACGTCTTCTCCAACAATTTTTCAACAAGCTTAACTTTTTCGACAACAACCACCGAGACCGCTAGTAACTACCATCGATCGCACCATCACTAATATGAAAGAAACCAATCAATCAATTTTTGAAACTCGATAAAACCACAAGACTAATCCATCATTTTTACAAGATTTACAAACCACACAAACCTCATTGAATTCCTCAATTATAAATAAAGTGACTAAAATACCTTCATCTTCGAACTCTCTTAATTTTTTTTTTTTTTTTTTGTGTGTGTTAAGTCCATTAAATATAAACCTAGTTTCACAAATTTCCGAGTTAGTAAACCAACTTATTTTATTAACATTCTAGTATACAAAACTTTCAAGTTTGTAACGATATGGTAAATATAGTAACAAGTTAGGAGTAAAATTAATTACATATCATTTTATATCTTACTATGACATGTAAATCTTAACTACATAAAATTGAAAAATGGTCAGAGGTGAAAGTGGAATGTTGAAACTTGAATCTTGAAAGTCAATAACCAATTGTCTTTGGTAACTTTAGAAAACTTATCTCTCTCTCTCTCACACACACCATTTCATCTCACACTAAAACACACACACAAAACCAATGAAGCATTAGTCCAATGGTTGGAGCATTTGTGCTTGAGTCAATTGACCCAAGTTCAAGTCCCATCATTGGCATTTGCCTCATATAGTTACCCACCTCCGAAAAACCCATGGGCACACTAGAGACTTTGTGGAATAAGAGCTCATGGGTCCGAGTCTTGGCTCGTGCTCACTCAGGTTGGCGCCCACTGGGCGGAGATTTCTGGGAGCTATTCCTTGTGGGGTGGACAATGGTGGTGCCAAAAGGCACCCGGGTCGGGTGTTCCGTCAATCTACACCTTTTGTGGAAAACACACACAAAAATAATACCACCATACCCACCACCACAACTCCCACCATCGCCACCGCCACGGACGACTCCACCAACTAAACCAAACCACCACCGAAACCCATAACCACCACGAATCACGACCATCATGTTTTGAGGTAATTATTTTGAGTTTTATTAATAGATCAAGTTTTTATAATTTTTACGATCTACTAGATCTAAGTTTTCTATAATTTTGTATAGCCGCCATCGCGACTCGCGGAATTGGTTCCGCCACCACCGCTTTGCGGAAATAGAACAGGCGCCACTTGCCTCGCTTGAAATATCTCTTGTCATACCGCATGGCTTCAGTTCTTGAGGAAAAAGTCGTTGTCGCACTTTATATTATGCCTTATTTTAATTGTTGTTAATATTTGTATAAAGAATTAAGTTAATAGTGTTATTCAATTGTTTTAGTATTTGATAGATTTATTTCAAGTTTTGTAGTTACTTTTATATCTATCTATATATGTATTATTTTTCAAATTTGAGTTTATATAACTTTTTGACAATTTTTATAGATTTGTTCTCGCCAGTGAGTCCACCATTCTTTGCTGAATGTGTGTCATGCAATCGAACTTTTTGTTGCCATAAATGTGTAGTTTCTTTTAAAGTAGTTAGCAAATTCTTGTGTGTAGTTGTAACTTTGTTAGTAATTTGTATGTTTGTTGGTAGTTTGTAAGTGTATGTAAACTTAGGCAATTTGAGTTTGTTATATTGTTGTTTTGTAAGTCTTTGGTGGTTTCATTGCGGTAGATATGCCAGAATTTTAACGATATACTGTAGAATCAGTTCAGTTCATGGTTTTGTTTTAGGTTGTTTTGTTTATTGATTTTTTGTTGATGTTTCAAAGTGGTTTTCTTGGTTGTGATGATATGAAAAACATTGTACATTAAAAAATGTGAGAACCCAAAACTATCATGCTAGAATAAGAATTCAAAATTCAAATTTCTTGAATTTTAGTCAACTTTGCAGTAGACCATTTAGGCTTTATTATATCTCTTCTTTACTAACTACAAAGAAAAAATGGTCTTCCTTGAAAGTGTAAAACTGAATTTGGTCAACATTTTAAACCGAATTGGTCAACTATTGTGGTGAGAAAGGAAACTATGGCTTTTAAATGGCTATGCGTTTAAATGGAAACTTTAAAACTCAGATTCAACCATGCCTAGGCGTTTAAATGACTCCAACATAACATATTCACATGAATGTTAATCTCGAAATTATAAGATATAAAAGTGAAAGGTTCGACATAAAGACGAAAGATAAATGTTTGTATTCGCATTTTTGTTTATGTGCACTAACTATTTATGTCTTCTGTTCTACTGGGACAAAAAAAAATTATGTTAATTGCCTCTTCCAACAAAAAAAGGCGTTATTATTATTTTAATATTAATTGATTAATGCAACTTATAAAAATGCTATCAAAAAGACAATCTCAAATACAAAACAACGCTATCGGGAAAACAATATAATCATTCAAAATGGATTCATAGCGCTTAAATCTTGATTCATGAAACAAACTTAATAGCCACTAAAATTTTGTCGAAACTAACATCACGCCATAGCTAGGCGGTGGTCTTCGTTTAGTATGATATATGACTATACTTGCCTTCAATTAGTCACAAATATGTACACAAATATAGTTCACTAATCAATTTTTGAAATCAAATACTACCTCTGTACAAAATAATAATCCCGTTTGACTTTTTTAGTATTTCTTTTTCAACTTTGATCTTAAGTATTTTTATTTATGTTATTCAATAGTTGATGAGAATTATATCAGTGAAAATACATTATAACCCTATCCATTAATATATTTTGCATGAGATATTATATAATACAAACAAAAATACTTATGGTCAAATTTTAAAAGAAAGACCGAAAAAGTCATACATGAACTATAATTTTAAGACGAATGGAATATAATTATAAAATTGTTATTTTCCTTAAAATTGTCACTTTTGTTTAATATCATCCCCACCACATCCACTTGCAACTCTCACTTTTCCGGCCACAAACAACCCATCTCATGACACATAGTTTATTCATATACAATATGTACTATAAAAGTAAGAATAAAACCAATGAAATCCAATAAAGAGATCCAAAAAACATGAAATCTGTCTATATAAAATGCTCCCAAGTACAAACAAATCTGGAATTCTGGATAGGTACCTATCAGACAACGAATATGACGACGGCCACAAATCTTCAACCCCTTCAAATATTTGTTTTATTACCATAACCCGAATTACAAACCATCTAACCAACACCATCTTTCCAACACCATCACTATACTAATGGCTCACAAAAAGAGATCCAAACACCCCCTCTAAGACGACGGTTTTCCAAATCCAAACAAAGAGCACACCACGAGGGAGGTTCCAGCTCTGGTACTTCGATCTGGGGTGGAGGTGCTGGTTTGCAGGAAGTGGAGACGGTGGTGTTAGCAGGTTTGGTTGAGGAGAGACAGATGCCGGGATAGAAAATAAGAGCGGTGTTGTTTGTGTGGTTGATTATCCTTTTGTTTGTAAATGACTCAAATATTGGGCTTAATTTGGGATTGTTAGGTATTGATTCGGGGAAGATGACATAACTAAGGGTTATATGCATTTGGGTTTAAATTGGGTCAAATAACTAAAAACGGGTCAAACTAATTATCCAGATTGGAAAATCCATGTGGATGATACATTGGTGAGGGGGTAGTCTCTGTTGGCAACCCAAACCACTGTTTTAACAGAAATTTTCTTATACCAAATACCAACGTAAGTGTTATCCGAGCTACCTGGCTTGAAGAATCCCAGTTCAAAAGTTCTAGCAGGAGATACCAGCGTGTCGTTTTCTGTCAAGAAGCTTGAGTCTGAGATGATGTCAATTTCGGCTGTGTATATTTTTTGCATGTGGAGTGAAAAAACTAGAAGAACAAGTATGGCTGCTTCCTCCATTATAATCATTTCCATCAAGCCTCTCATTTTTTTTAATCTAAAGACTTGGGGTCAACAAGTCTTCTTAACAAAATGTCAATTCTGAAATGAACCCACAAAAACTTGTAATGCCATAAACCCGAGGTTATCGTGACAAGTTGCCAAAGTAATTAATGTTAGCAGTATATGTCCAGTATATCAAGGATATGATCAATGAGTTGTCAATTAGTTGTTTCTTAGTATGGATTAGCTAGCATTTAAAGGGTGATTGATATTTACCCTAAATAGACTAGAGATAGACATTATTTAAAGGGTGATTGATATTTACCCTAAATAGACTAGAGATAGACATTATTTATTCATGTAGTCTGTACGTATCATTCATGCAATTCAATATACAATATTATCTTCATATCTTTCATGGTTTCAGAGCTTCACACGCTCCTCCAAAAACTCTAAATCTCCTGTCCCCGCACCTCCCAACAAAATGGCAAATCTGAACGCATGATTCGCACCATTAACAACCTCATCCGCACCTTACTTTTTCAAGCCCACCTACCCCCAAACTACTGGGTTGAAGCCCTCAACATGGCCGTTTACCTCTTAAATATCCTACCCTCCCGTGCCATTGATAATGATATTCCCCTTACACGCATGTTTGGCACCCCACCTGACTACAGTATTTTACGTGTTTTGGGTGTCTTTGTTATCCTCATATAGATACCAACCACAAACTTGGACCTCGAGCCACACCATCCATATTTTTGGGACATGCCACCAATCATCGTGGCTATCGTTGCTTAGACCTAAACACAAACAAAATCATTATTTCTCGCCATGTCACTTTTGATGAGACCGTCTTTCCCTTCTAAGGCACAACCACACCCCCTGTGAAACCATCCTATGACTTAGATGACTCACCTAACATCATTTCCAACATTATCAAACTACCCTAACTCCACCAACACAACCAATCCCACCTGATCCTACACCAACAACCCCACCTACCCCAATTTCACTATACTAGACCCCCGCTTCTCCCGTTGTGGCATCACCAACCGTACCTCCCTCTCCACCACCACCTACCCTCACTACACAACCAACGGCCCCATTTCCATTTCCCAGACCCCTCATGTTGTTGACCTACCTCGACCACGACATCAGTTCATCCCATGGTTACGTTTCGTGTCGGGACTACCCGTCCTAATCCTCGTTACGCTTGTCATATTTCTTCGATTTCCCGCTACCACGATCCTATACCACGCTTTTCGACCCAAATTGGTTAAATGCTATGTATGATGAATTTAATGCTCTTATTAAAAACAAAACTTGGATTCTTGCCTCATCTCTGAGCGCCAATATTATTCGTTGTATGTGGCTATTCAACAAGTACTTGGCAGATGGTACTACTCGGTCGCTACAAGGCACGCCTTGTCGCGAATGGCGACTCTCGAATAGAAGGGTTGATGTTGATGAGACTTTTAGCCGGTTGTTAAACACGGCACTATCTTGCCGTTCTCGGTTTGGCTGCTTCTAGACATTGGCCGGTCCACCAGCTTGATGTTAAGAATGCCTTTTTACACGGAGATTTATCTGAGACTGTTTACATGCACCAGCCCCCTGGTTTTCGTGATACTGAGCATCCGGATTATGTGTGTTTGTTACGCAGATCTCTATATGGGTTGAAACAAGCTCCTCGGGCTTGGTTTCAACGATTTGCTACCTATGTTCTTGGGATTGGCTTTACACACAGTCGTTGTGACTCCTCCTTGTTTATCTATCACCAAGGGACTGACACTGCTTATCTTTTATTATATGTTGATGATATTGTAATGACTGCTTCTTCTGATGGATTACTACAGCGTATTATTGCATCTTTACATCAGGAGTTCTCTATATGATTTGGGAGCACTAAATTATTTTTTGGGTATATCCATTACTCGTGACTCTCTCGGTATGTTTCTATCTCGGCGCAAGTATGCTACTGAGATCCTGAGCGTGCTCACATGGTTGTTGTAATTCGATCGGACTCGGTTGACCGAGTCTAAAGCGGGGATGATGGAACCTGTATCGATCCCGCATTATATCGAGTCTTGCGGTCTCTTGATATCTCACTTTCACCATACGATATCTCTTATCTTTGTCCGGTGTGTCTTCATATGCATGATCCACGAGCCTCATTTCTCTGCTGTTGAAGCGGATTTTGCGCTACATTCGAGTACTTTAGATTACGGGTTCTGATTGTATTCTTCACTACCTCTTTGGTTGCATATTTCGATCTTGATTGGGCCGGTTGCCCAACTACCGGAGGTCCACTTAGCTCTTGTGTTTTCTTGGCAACAACTTACTCATGGTCCTCCAGCGTCAACCGACTATTTCGCGGTCTAGTGCGGGCGTAATATCGTGGGGTTGCCAATGCGATTCTTGACACGTGTTGGTTGCGGAATCTTCTTCGAGAGCTACATACTTCGGTACCTTCGGCAACTCTAGTATATTGTGATAATGTCGATGCTATATCATGTCCTCGAATCCGGTTCAGCATCAACGGACCAAGCATATCGAGATTGACATTCATTTTGTTCGAGATTTAGTGGCAATGGGTCAAGTCCGGGTTCTTCATGTGCCTTCCGCTATCGATTATCGGATATTTTTACTAAAGGCTTGCTACTGACTTTGTTTGAGAATTTCGTTCAGGTTTGAGTGTTAGGTGTCCTCCGCTCAAGCTGCGGGAGATGTTAGCATATATGTCGATATATCAAGGATATGATCAATGAGTTGTCAATTAGTTGTTTCTTAGTATGGATTAGCTAGCATTTAAAGGGTGATTGATATTTACCTAAATAGACTAGAGATAGACATTATTTATTCATGTGATGCATACGTATCATTCATGCAATTCAATATACAATATTATCTTCATATCTTTCAATTAATCGTAGTACCGGTCAAAAAATATCATACGAGTTTTTATATTACGTAATTAGCTTTCAATTAATATCCACAATCAATGGATGAACTATATGCGATAATGCGAACCAAAGTCAATTAGTCATCATGTATGTATATGGTTGCATGTTTTACGTGGTGGCACATTATAATATTAATATGTTTTCAAATTTTGTTAATAAGATTTTGAATTATTTGAATATGTTCTAAGCTTGGTGAGCCGCTTTATTGAAAATGAAAGGTAAAAGTGTTCAAATGGTTAGAAATTGGGGTTAGGGTGTGATGATAATCTTAGATATTTGACTAAATCATGTAATCTACTTTACAAATAAAGTATTTCGACCATTATTGTCTAGGTTACACGAAATCTGTATTGGGATAAGAAAATCAAAGCACTTTGTTTCTAGGCGCGCGAGAAAGAGCAAAACAAAAGAGAATTGTGCTTTTTAAGTGAATGTCAAATGAGACCAAACATGTGTTATTAAACAAATGACGGTTAGAAGCGGTTAGATCCCAACAGTCGTGTCGATTGGTTTTGGTGGGAAAATAGGTAACTCATTTGGAGCACCAAATATATCATTTAGGTCGGGTAGCTACCCCGAAACTAGCTGGAGACGCTGCCCAGGCCCTACCAAGGGGCGGCTTCCCCTCGACCCGCGTCTGCTCACTTGGGAGCAGGACCCCAACAAGGGGCGCTACCCCTTGACCCATGTGTCATTGTTGTGGTAAAAAAAACAAATTAGCTTAAACGATTGTGCGCTCCACACTTGCCTTACTCGTATTCGAGCTTTATATGAAATCATATTGGTCTTTAGTAAATCACAATTATCTAAAATAGTTTATGACACTAACATCACCAACAAATATTGCATAAATTAAGAGCTCTCATGTTTGTTGTCGCGTACTTGTGTGAAAAAATAAGATTTATTATTATTATTATTATTATTATTATTATTATTATTATTATTATTATTATTATTATTATTATTATTATTATTATTATTTTGGTTTTGTCATGTTTTCCTTTAATGAGTACTAATATATGTTCTTTTTCTTTTTCTTGCTTTAAATGTGGCAAGTATTGTTCACAAGGTAAAAGGAATGTTGTTTACGTGAAGCTTAAGCCACATTTGCTCACCCTAGCTTGCAACACTTACATGATGCATCTCATTAAAAAGACTGGATAATGATTCGTATTAGACTTCTTGTTATTTTGTTTTCAAAATTTATGTTTTTAAAAGGGTTAAAGCTATAAAATACCAATCAACTTTCAAACTTTTACCGAGTTATATAACGAACTTTTTATTACACATTCTTAAGCAACAAAACTTTCAAATTTGTCCAAAGTTAGGAAATATGGTAACGGTTCACCGGTTGCCCATCAAACTTATACACATCATTTGTTAATTTTCTAAAATGATTGATTTGGATATGAGTTGGATATACACTTGGATGTACTATAGATGACACGTCATTGTCTTCATTAAACTTCAACGACCACAATCTTCTCCAGCAATATTCCAACGAGCTTTCTTTTTCGAAAACAACCACCTAAAGCGCGGTAACTACCACTGCACCATCACTCATATGAAAGAAACCGACCAATCAATTTTTACCAACTCAATTAAAAACCCACACTATTAATCCATCATTTTGTTTACAATATTTTCAAACCCCACAAACCTCCATTGAATTCATTGATTAAAAATAAAAACCCACACTATTAATCCATCATTTTGTTAAGTCTATTAAATAGAAACCCACTTTCACAAATTTCCCGAGTTACTAAATCAACTTATTTTATTACCATTCTAGTGTACCAAACTTTCAAATTTGTAGCGATATGATAAATATAATAACCAATTTAAAAGTTACAAGTCAAATTAATTACATATCATTTTATATTTTATTATGACATGTAAATATAATATATGACTATACCACCTTTAGATTAGTCACAAATATATACACAAATATAGTTTACTAATCAATTTTCAAAATCAAATAGTATAATTATAAAGATGTTATTTTACTTAAAATTTTCACTTTTGTTTAATTTCATCCCCCCACATCCACTTGCAACTCACTTTTCGGACTACAAACAACCGATCTCATGACACATAGCATCATTTAGGGGTGTTTTTTAACTTATATATGGCTTATGAGCTTATGATACGACCACTATTAGGGGTTGTATCAAGATAAACACCACTCGGGTGTGTGCAAGCTCCTAGAATTAGAGAGAAGAATTAGAGAATTATTGATCTTAAACTTGATTGAATGATAAACTAAAATATTACAAAGTATTTATAAGACAAGATAAAATCCTAATAGCTAAATGAGCCTTGAGCTCGAGGCCAGGCGTATCATTCCTCACTCCTTCAAAATCACCTTACCTCAAGGTATTGTCTTCAAAGTTTTCTTAATTCCGAATTCCATGATCTTCTTTGAATTGCGGCCTCCATCGTTTTCTTCTTCACATAACACAACACCCTTCTTCCATCTCTTGCGCCTACGACTCTTCTCGCGATATACTCATTTCAAATAAACAACCAAACTCTCACGGAAACATCTCTACCCTCCAACATCTTAATCACAAACTCATTGATTAAACCCAATTTATTTCATCTATACTATCATTAGATATACCACCTCCATCCTTAAGTAGCGATATCACTATATTCGACTCATCTTCGTCAACACCTACACGCTTCACCACCACCAATAACAACATCTTCCACACTTTCTTTATTTTACGAAAATTCGCTAAACTTACTACGAACTTCCATGCTTTCCACATTACTCTCACCAATATCAAAACATCTTTTATTGCGCTACTAACCTCAACAACACCAATATCTTCATTAGCATCTAAGGACTCTTTAATCACATATGGAACTTTTCACTTGGCCATGATAGAGCGATATCTATTTTCTCTTCAATGTTCGACTTTTTCCCCGCAATTATCTCAAAGCGAGCCTCCATTATCACGGGCTATGGACAGATTCTCCTAAATTTGTAGCGCTAACCTTAAGAGTGCACATTGTAGAAGCGGTTTAAGTCTCGAGATATAAATCGATTTAAGTAAAGATCCGAGATCCCGTTACTTGATTTATAAGAATCTTAAAATGATTCTCGTGTTTGGCCACCGTACCCATTTGCAAAAGCTTAAATAGTGCATATTCCGTCTCCGATCACATCCGCTCGAAGCCATTAACATTAACTCGAAAACAAAACAAAATAATTTTTTTCCGATGAGCGATTACTCAGGCGAACAATGCGTGTGAATAGTGATCGATGAACGATATCATGAATAGTGTCATGAGCGATGCGTTTTTTCTTTTTTGAACCCTAATCAAAAGCCCTCTAATGAAAGCACCAATTGATACGACCGCGTTAGGGTTGTATCGGGATAAAACACCACAAGCGTGTGCTAGCTCTAAAGAATTAGAAGAAGAACTAGAGAATTAGAAGAAGAACTAGAAGAACTAGAGAATTATTAGAAGAGAAGAACTAGAAATTATTGACCTAAAGAATTAGAAGAAGAACTAAAGAATTGGATAGGTCTATATCCGACCACCTGAACAGCGGTGGCCACATATCTTCAACCCTTCAATATTTGTTTTCATTACCATAACCCGAATTACAAACCATCTACCCAATACCACCTTTCCAACACCATTTCCCAAACACCATCACTATACTAATGGCTCACAAAGAGATCCAAACACCCCTCTAAAGCAGCGATTTTCCAAACCATAACAAAAACACACCACGAGGAGGATCCGGCTCTGGTACTTCGATGCAGGGTGGAGGTCTTTGGTTGCAAGGCAGGAGGCAGTGGTGTTGGCGGTTTAGTTGAGGAGAGGAGGTGAGATAGAAAATGAGGAGCAGAGGTTGAGATAGAAAATGAGAGTGGGTTTTTTTGTGTGGTTGATTAGCCTTTTGTTTTTAAATGACTCAAATATTTGGCTTAAATTGGGATGGTTAGGTGTTGATTTGGGGAAGATGACATAATTAAGGGTTATATCACTTGGGTCTAAATTGGATCAAATAACTAAAAATGGGTCAAACTAATTATCCAGGTTGGAAAATCCATGTGGGAAAAAAATAATATTTAATTACATGTAAACTTAGCCGGTCATATTATCTAAATGTTTATATCTCATCCGATTTCAATTACTAGATTGGTAATAAAATAAGTTGGTTTAATAACTCGGAAAATTTGTGAAAGTGCGATTATATTTAATGGACTTAATCCTATTCTAGATTTTTAATAAACCTCATCATGTTCTTTCTATATTCATCACATATGCCAAGAACATTCATAAAAACTCACTTCCACACAAACACAAATACCTCTTTTACCGAAATCATCAAAAACAACAAGAAAATCAAAACAAAATTCTTAAATCCCTATGAACCAACATCACTAACAACAACAAAATTTACACCTTTTAATCTTATACATATAACCCATTATCATCATTATCTTCTTCAGCCCTTAAACTACTCGACCTAGAAAAAGAAATTTCAAACACAAAAGTATTTAAGAACCCATATGTCAAACAAGCACCGTCACTACCTCCATATTTGCTATCTTAGTCGTTGAATTATGGTTGTTGGTGTCTTGATTTTGGTCATTTAAAGGATTGTATGTTTGTGTTTATTTGTCTTTGTGCACGTTTGGTTTTGAAGATGATTGTATTGGTGATCACGGGTATTTAAGATTATCAATTTTCTATAATAGTAATGCTTTACATTTGGGATCTTGATAAGAATATTCATTTTATCAACGTCGTTACAAAACACCTAATGTTTATCAAAAAGCCGAAACAACAGCAAAATTCGCAAGGTTTGCAAATTTTTTAAAAACATTAAAGATAAGCGCTTTGGCTGGCTACCTATAATATGAAGATCCTTCAACTGCACACTTTAAAAATGAAAGTTGTAGATATCTATTTTCTCATATAGTGGATTTTGAATCACCCAAAAAGGTATTCGTATGAGAAAGTTATAGACAAAATAATACAACAACTTTTTCTCGTTTAGTTGATGTGGTATTTTGGCCATAACTTTCACATACTAACTTATTTTTGTGTGATTCTAAAATCCACTTGACTAGAAAAGAGAGATCTACAAATTTAATATTTTAAGCTATGTGTGAAAAGTGAATAAAATGGGAGTAATTTCCACAAATTCACAAGGTTTAAAAATTCGCAAACTTATGGATTTTGTAGGTATTCGGATTTTTATGACAATTGGGTATTTTGTGAAGTATGTTGGTAGAAATGGGTATTTTGTCATATTTTGTGAGGAAACGACAAGGTTGGATAGTCATTTCATTTGGATATAATTAGTGCGAATGGAAAAACTATAAATACAATTAATGACATGGAAATTTATCCGATAATTATTCCAATTTTATCACAAAACAAAACAAGTTTGGTTACCTAGATGGTGTAATAAAAGTTCGTTACCAACTCGGTAAAAGTTTAAAAGTTGGTTCGTATTTTATTGTTTTAATCCTCCTTTAAACAAGTGACGAAAGTTTCGTCTTCTCTTCATGGCCATTTTAGAAAAAGGGTAGTCGACCACTCCATCTAACACAAGCCACTTGTGGAGTACTTTTAGCTAGCGATAAGTTATTTAATTTGATTTTCGTTATTTCCTTTTGTTTCATTAGTCATGTTTCTAAAACCAAGTGTAAGGATAGATCTCGCATCATACATTATTCAACATGTATCGAGTGCACTTCTTGTTCGGATGATCAATACAAAAGATGGGTCCAAGATTGGGATTCTTTGCATCAAGCATGGTAGCGCCTTGGTTTGCAAAAGTATTTCCTATTTTTATATTTCATGTTGATAAGTATGAGTTGTTAATGTCTATGCTATATATATTTGTAGGAGAGAAAGAAAATTATAAAAGGTTGAAGGATCACGTCGATGAGATAGATTTTGAAGTTTGGTAAATATGAGCAATTTTCTTTAAGCTCTGTCGTGGTCATGGAATTGATTTGAGTGAGAAAAAATTGGAATATCTTATCTCTTGCTAAATTGTTTTCCTTGTACTAGGTGCTTCCGTGTATTCTCTCTGTTGTTGATGACACACAGTTAGTAAAAAGACCATCCACCGTGAACTCAAAACAGTGCTAAAAGAGCTGATTTTAGTTAAGGTAATTTTCTCACGCCTTGTAGTAAATCTTAATCCAGATAAATTCTGATGTTATATTGTTTATTCCTAAATTTAAAATTGAGGGAAATGTTACTAAGGGCCCTTTTGGTTTGTAGATGAGTTTACGATTAAGATTTAGGTTGGATTAAGATTTGAATTTAGTATAGGTTTAAACTAAACGATGAGAGAGAAAAATATAATAAAATAATATATCATATATGTTATAAATGAGTATATTTTATAAATTTAAAAATATGAATGGTTGATTTAAAATATGGACCGACCAATATAATAAAAAGTAAGCAAGATGAATGGGTTTAGCATTTAGAAATAAACTCATCCGGGACCCACATAAACATACCGAACAACAATTTTTAGCATTATTCTCAAATCCTAACCTACCTCCTCAAACCAAACGCACTTTAAGTGTGAATTCTAATGTAATGTTAGAATGGAAGGCGCCTTTATAGCACTTCTTCATCAAAATTTCTCACATTATCTTAGTCCGGATGATTTGTCTTTGTTAGATTCATATGTACCTTCTTTAGTAGCAGCAGTAATGTTTTGTTAGATGCCCTTTATTTTTGTAAAAGAACATGATGCGGCTTTCTAGTATTTATTAATTGCTCTTTGGCATTGGTGGCGCAAAAGCATAAAGCGGAAGCTAAGTCCATGAGGAAATGAACGATGGAGATGAAATCCGTAAATCGAAGAACGCGGGAAAAAGATCTTGCATTAAGAAGACGAGATGATACGACCATTGGGGTTTGTATCGAGGATAGATAGCAAGCACCACTTCAAGCGGGTGCGGGGCTCCTTAAGAAGAAGATTGGAGAAGAAGAATATTATTGACTCAAAACTTATATGATTATATTGATTGCAATTGCTTAAATAGACATAACGAAACCCTAGATACCCTAAACCCGCAAATCGTGTTTGGGCCCAAACACTTATTCCCCGATAAACATAAACACCAATCCTAAAGCGACCCGAACATAAAACATAAAACACATGAAGTCCCAAGCGATATCATTCCTCACTCCTTCAAAATCACCTTGCCTCGAGGTGTTGTCTCGAGAAACACTCTTAATTCAGGGACCCATATTTTGAGACGTTTCCTAATCATTTGTGTTCTCTCTTTCAACTCATTCTCAAGATCGATTAGTAACAATGGTAGCACTTGAATTCCTGTTTTACATTCTTTCCATTCGGATGGAGCAAACCACAACTCACTGTCTCGTTTAGTCACCCACAACATTCCCACAAACACAACTAAATATTTATTTCCATAAGCTAACCTCATTACCGCAGGTGAGTAATATGCGTTAACAACCTCTTTAATCTTTGTAGTAGCTTTTGGTACAACTTTTGGTACCACTTCAGTTGCAACTTCTGGTGCAACTTCTGATATTGCAGAATGATCGGATGCTTTTCATTTGATATCCATTGAATGTAGCGGTGGTTGTAGTCGGCCATTGGTCCTCAAAACGTACTTCCATTAAACGAGCTAATGAAAAAGCTTCGTCTAAAGTTATGGGGTTTGACCTTAAGAGTGCACATTGTAAAGCCGATTTCAGTCCAGAGATATAAAACGATTTAAGTAAATTTTCAAAGATCCATGTTACTCGATTAGTAAGTATCTCAAATTCACTCTCATATTCGGCCACCGTACCCTGCAAGAACTTAGATAGTGCATCCCGATCGCTGCTTCCCGAATAGTAACTCGAAAAACAATAACTCGTGAAAAGTAATCGATGAACAGTACTGATGAATAGTATTTGTGAACAGTATCAATGAATAGTACCTGCGAACAGTCAGTACCTGTGAACAATGCGATGAACAGTACCGTGAATAGTTTTTTTCTTTTTGTTTATTTAATTGGAACCCTAATTTGGTAGCCCTCTCAACGAGGACTCTCAATGAAAGCACCAATTGATACGACCCTGGTATCCCTAATTTGGTACCCTAAAGATTATCAATTTGCATAACTGGAAGTCCTTAAGAAGAAGATTGGAGAACTAGAATATTATTGACTCAAAACTTATATGATTACATTGATTGCAATTGCTTAAATAGACATGACGAAACCCTAGATACCCTAAACCCACAAACCGGTCTTGGGCCCAAACACTTATTCCGGATAAACATAAATACAAATCCTAAAACGACCCAAACATAAAACACATGAAGTCACAGGCGTATCACGAGAGTTGTTGGTTGATAGTGGACTTGCTGAGGTACCGATGCTAAAACAGATTCTGGTCATCTAATATTTTGTGGTTAAATATGCAGTTTTGTACGAGCTGCAACACTACTGCTTATTTAAGGATAAACTAACATTTAATTATTCATCCTTGCAATTAATATGATAAGAGATACTGTCACTCCCATTTCTCAAAATGTTGTCTTTTTTACAAAGTAATATGTTATTTTGGTCATTTTATTTGATTAATTTTTTCTAAAGTTAATTTTCAAGATGCTCAAACGTCTGATAACTTAATTTCTACAATTTTAAACGAACAAAACACATCCTAAAACTATCTTCTAGTGTCCCTATTGTTATACGACTATACAAGTAATTATAATGTTTACATCTGCTTATCTTTATAGAGTCTCATTGATGCATGTACCGATAGTGCAGAGGAATGGCTTAGATCAAGTCATGGAAGATAAGTCTTGTTTGAGGTAATAATATCAACAAATAACTACATGTCTTTAAAAAAATAGTATTTGCTAATTTACACATAACTTTAATTTAATATACATGTAATTAAATGTTATTTTAGCCGTGATTCACTTTCATTTTTTACTCACAGAAGTCTCATTGTTTTAAGGTGGTATGAATGTAGGTTGCCTCAGGGGGTGCAGACAACATTCTCAGCCCACATTTGGATGAAAAGTTGAATTCTTTGCATGAAGCTATAGCATCTGTCGTAGCAACTCCTAAATCAGAAAAGGAAGAAGAGGAACATCTTCTAGAGAACTTCCATACAAGCAGGACAATAAGAAAATTGTTACTAGAATCACCTTCCTTTGCATCTACTTTATGGGAGAAATCTTTCAAAGGGAAGTGTAAGACATGGGCCCAAGGTCACAGGTAACTCAAACCATATTTATTTTTATTAGAGCCTTTATATATTTTCTCTCTTTTTGATGTATCGTAATGGCCGATTCCATAGGTTATAATTGAAAAAAAAGTCAAAGATTTGTGGTCAATGAAAAAGTAGTCGTGTTTTAAGTTTGTTACTCAAACAAATATGTTTACATTCATTTCAATCTGACCCACGCACTAATTGTTGACTCGTTACCCAAACCTACCATGTCTTCATCTCTAAGGAGAGCCATAATATGTAAACTGACTGTTAGTGCAAAACAGTTTTAGAGTGCCAAGGTAGTATGTGCGTACTTGGAAACCATGGATCCTAAGGTGCTTAAGTTAGCAAAGAAAGAATTGCAGCCTTTACTGAAAGAAGGTGT